>ONZH01013100.1:0-158669 GCA_900303285.1 Rhinella marina
CTTCCCTTAAAGGCGCGGAAAGCCTTACGATCCCCGGAAAAACTGTCGGGGAGCTTAACCTGAGGTTCCAAGGTGGTATTAGGGACCTCAGCAACAGCCACAGGGGTGGTAAGCTGTTGCTCATGCTGCTGGAGCCTTTCCGCCAAGTCCTGGACCATTTGTGCCATATTTTGGACCTGGTCAGTCAGTACTCGCAACGGCTCCATAAAAATTTTTGGGCCTGTTATTCTGTCACGAACGGGAACACTGGGATAAGGTGCGCCCTGACTTATCCCACAACTGTCCCTGCCTACTTGCCTCACCCTAGGCTAACGGTCCTAGGGGGACAACTGGACGACAATCCCTACTCTGTATAAGTGAGGGATTGGGAACGGAAGGAACAAAAGACAAACACAGGCACGAACAAACACAATACGAATAGTCAGCTTAGCAAGGTCAAACCGGGAGCGTATGTCAGGAGCCGAGGGATAAGCAGAATCGAGGTCGAGGTCACAAGCAATGGGTCTGGATACAAGGTAAGGTCACAAGTCAATAATGCACAGCACTGCAAAGAAAGGACTTCAATAACAGGCAACTAGCCCTGGCAGTTGCCATCTTTAAATAGCCCACCTCTAGGTCATGTGACGTGGCCAGCGTCACATGACCTGTGATGCAAACAGGGCGTCGACCCGAATTCAAAACAATGACAATTAGCCATGTGGTGTGGTCAGCACCACATGGCTCCAAATAACAAGTGCAAAACACCAACATAAACAATAGCCATGTGGTGTGATCAGCACCACATGACTGCCTCCTAAGTAATGCTAGGAGGCAGGGAGGACGCCGGCCGCACGAGACCCAGAAGTGCGCTGGGTCCTCTGCGCCTGATCACCATGGTGACGAGGACGCTCCCCACGTCCTCGTGCCGCCTGCAGCAGAGGAGGCCGGCGGCGCCGCACAGAGGGAGCGCGCCGCTGGCCACTCGTTACAATATACAGCAGTGTGCTGATATGTGCGGTATGAGGTATAATAGATGCAGTGTGTACAGATATATAGTATATACAGCAGTGTACTGATATGTGAGGTACAAGGTATAATAGATGTAGTGTGTACAGATATATAGTATATACAGCAGTGTAGTGATATGTGAGGTATGAGGTATAATAGATGCACTATGTACAGAGATATAGTATATACAGCAGAGTCCTGTGAGGTACGAGGTGTAAATTATTAATCGCACCTCCCATGTCAGTACAATGCTGTATATACTATATATTTGTACACACTGCATCTATTATACTTTTATAATACATGCAGTATATACACATATATAGCATATACAGCAGTGTACTGATATGTGAAGTATGACGTATATTAGATGCAGTGTGTACAGATATATATTATATACAGCAGTGTACTGATATGCGAGGTACGACGTATAACAGATGCACTATGTACAGATATATATTATATACAACAGTGTACTGACATGGCAGGTGCGATTAATAATTTACACCTCGTACCTCACATGAGTACACTGCGTTGTATACTATATACCTGTACACACTGCATGTATTATACCTCGTACCTCACATATCAGGACACTGCTGTATATACTATATATCTGTACACACTGCATCTATTATTCCTCATACCTCACATATCAGTACACTGCTGTATATACTATATACGTTTACCCACTGCATCTATTATACCTTGTACCTGACGTATCAGTACTCTGTGCGTATATGTCAGGTGTAAGGTATAAAAGATGTAGTGTGTACAGTGATATGTGGACAGTCATATATTATGGTCACTGTGTTAGAGATAAGGGCCAGTATTGGGGTTAGGGGTCAGTATTGGAGTTAGGGGCCAGTATTAAGGTTAGGCATAGTATTAGTACAAAGCTAGATTCAGACAACCGAAAGTGTTTTGTAGTCCCCAAATTGTGGATCCGCATAACACAAATACTGGCCTTGTGCGTTCCACATTTTGTGGAACGCACAGTGCCAGCCTTATATAGAAATGCCTATTCTTGCGGAAAAGAATGGGACATATGCTCTATATTTTTTTGAGGGGAACAGAACTACGTATGCGGACAGTACATGGTGTGCTGTCCGCATCTTTTGCGGCCCCATTGAAATGAATGGGTCCGCACCCGTTCGGCAAAATTGTGGAACGGATTCAGACTTAGAAATACGGTCGTCTGAATGCACCCTTAGGGCCAGTATTGGGATTAGGGTCAGTATCAGTTAGGGGCCAGTACTGGGGTTAGAGGCAGCTTTAGGGTACATTCAAACAACCGTATTTCCATTCACTTCAATGGGGCCGCAAATCCGTAGTTCCATTCCGCAAGCCCTGCAAAAAAGAGTATGTTTTATTCTTGACCGCAATCGCATACAAGAACAGGCATTTCTATCTTAGGGCTGGGCATGTGTGTTCCACAAAATGTGGAACGCACACGGCCAGTATCGGTGTTTTGTGGATCCGCAATTTGTGGACCTCAAAACACATATTGTCATGTGAATGTAGCCTCAGGGTTAGGGGTCAGTAGTAGGGTTAGGGGTCAGTATTGCATAGTATTAGAGATAGGGAAAGTATTAGGGGTCAGTATTAGGGTTAGCAGTTAATATTAGGGTTAGGGACAGGATTAGGTGTCAATATTAGGGTTAGGGGTCCAGGGTTAGAGGTCAGTACTAGGGTAGGGGTCAGGGGCCAGTATTAGAGGTATGGGGCCAGTACTAGGGTTAGGGGTGAGACAGGTCCAGTATTAGGGGGTCAGGCAGGGCCAGTATTAGGGGTCAGTACTAGGGGGTAAGGGGCGAGTATCAGGGTTAGGGGTCCAAGGTTAGAGGTCAGTACTAGGGTAGGGGTCTGGGGCCAATATAATAAGTCAGGGGCCAGTATTAGAGGTCAGGGGCCAATACTAGGGTTAGGGGTGTGACAGAGCCAGTATTAGGGGGTCAGGCAGGGCCAGTATTAGGGGTCAGTACTAGGGGGTAAGGGGCGAGTATCAGGGTTAGGGGTCCAAGGTTAGAGGTCAGTACTAGGGTAGGGGTCAGGGGCCAATATAAGAGGTCAGGGGCCAGTATTAGGGTTAGGGGTCAGGCAGGGCCAGTATTAGGGGTCAGGCAGGGCCAGTATTAGGGGTCAGGCAGGGCCAGCATTAGGGTTATGGGTCAATGCAGGGTCAGTATTGGGGGTCAGGGGCCAGTATTAGGGTTAGGGTAAGGCAGGGCAAGTATTGGGGGTCAGTAATAGGGAAGCAGGGGCCAGTATTAGGGTTAGGGCTGCATATAGAGAGTATAGGGGGAAGGCAGTTTATACTTACCTGTCCCGTTGTGGTCCCACGATGCAGACCCGGCCTCTTCTGGTGGGTCTGCTCCCAAGAAACGTCGCAGGCGGCGCGATGATGTCATCGAGCCGCCTACGTCACATCAGTGTGCCGGCCACTGGGAATAGCGGAGCAAGGAACCAGAGGTTCCCTTGTTCCGCTGGCGCTGGCTGCCGCAGGCACAATTGTATCTAGTGGATGCAGATACAATTGAGTTCAGGAGCAGCGGCGGCCCTGACATCCACCGGCCAGGGGGGCATGTGCCCTCCTGCCCAGCCCGCCCCTGCCTTCAAATAAACCAGAGAGTGTCCCCAAGTGTCAAAGTAATATTCAACTGACAGTAAAACAAGAGAATTAGAATATCCCACCCAGGAGTACTCATCTCTCAATGAGGCCTCCAAGCTAGCTGTCCTTTCAGAAATACAAAAGAACCCAAATGCCTCAAGAAAAAATTGTTTTGTAAGCTAACTAGACTTGGTGATCTTTGTCGTGCTCTTTATCATCAGGGAGACCAATAAATAGTCATGATGAGTATTGTATGCCAGGCTTTACCACTTTCTGGGAAGAATAGGTGCACATTCACATATCTTAATTCTATTGGCATTAGTCAGGATACCCCCCTCATTTCATTTTTGTCATGCAAGCTAATTTGCATACCTTTGGGTTTCTATGAAAGATATTCAAATTAGCTTTTCTTGCAAAATTAAAAGACAAAAGAATGCTAATCTTATGTCATGCCAGCCCTCTCTCTATGTTTAATAGTTCCCCTATTTTGTCCACTATATTTTTGGTGGTAGTTTCAAACTGTTCAATAGGTATTTTTTCATAATAAGATATTTATCTATTGCTGTTCTTGCATCTCCACATAATGATTCTCTGGAAATATTTTACATTTTTCATTCCAGCCGCTGGATCTGAAAACTTTTGTAATTGCATGTAATTAAAAAATAGCTACTGAGTTATTCAATAAAATGTATATGTATCTTACCACCGCCTGTTTGTTATTTTCCTTACTTCTTATCTATCAACCATATCTTCTGTTAGACACTGAGACATCTCATAAAGGAAACAGGTTCTTGGCAATAACCAAAGACAATTACCTTTCCCAACTGGTTCAGGACCCGACTAGAGGGACAGCCATACTGGACTTAGTATTAACCAATATACCTGACAGAACAACATATACGGAGGTTGGGGGACACCTTGGAAATAGTGACCATAAAATAATAACCTTCCAATTGTCATTCAAAAGAGTGTTTCTTCAGGGAGGAACAAAAATACCAAACTTCAAAAAAGCAAAATTTAGCCAAATTAAAGAGGCCATAAGCCTAACTAACTGGGACAAAGCCCTCAGAAATAAAAATACAGCCACAAAATGGGATATTTTTAAAAGCATCCTAATATATAATTGTGAGAGGTACATACCTTATGGAAATAAAAGGTTAAGAAACAAGAAAAAACCAATGTGTATAAATAGAACTGTAAAGAAAGCAATGCATTACAAAAAAAGCATTTAAATCACTAAAACAGGAGGGTGGCGAAGAAGCATTGAAAAAAAGGAAAAAATAGAATATGTAAAAGACAAATCAAAGCAACCAAAATAGAGGCCGAGAGATTAACCGCCAAAGAGAGTAAAACTAACCCTAAAATGTTCTTCAATTATATAAATGGTAAAAAGTATAAACCTGAAGGTGTCGACCCCTTACAGAGTAAAGAGGGGGGAGTTGCAGAGAGCAAGGAGGAGAAAGAAAAGCTACTAAATATTTTTTTCTCCACTGGAGGAAAATAAACTGATGAAATGCAGAATATAAAAGTAAATTCCCCATTAAAAGTGCCCTGTCTGACCCAGGAACAAGTACAGCGGCGTCTTAAAAAGATTAAAATAGACAATTCACCAGGACCGGATGGCACACACCCTCGTATCCTAAGAGAATTAAGTAATGTCATAGCTAGACCCTTATTTCTGATATTTAAGGACTCTATACTGACAGGGGGTGATCCACAGGATTGGTGCATAGCAAATGAGGTGCCAATATTCAAAAGGGGTCCAAAAACAGAGCCCGGAAACTATAGGCTGGTAAGTTTAACATCTGTTGTGGGTAAACTGTTTGAAGGTTTTCTAAGAGATAGTATCTTGGAGTACCTTGGAGTGACTGGCCAGTGTTAGACAGGGAGAGCTGCAGCAAGGAGGGACAGAGAGTGTAGAGAGAGAAGCACGCTAGGCAGGGATAGAAAACGAGCAGAAAAGACCCAAAGGCCCTTTAAAGGGCTATTATATCTGGCATAACCTTTTTTTTAAAAAAAAATTTAAGGACATTTAAGGTGGGGAAAATAGCGCTAGGTGGCCTGCCATTAACGCCACATGCGCTGCTCTCTGTAGCTGACATCCGTATTTAATGCCATTAATTTAGGCCGCAGTTCCTCATTTGCTGCTGCAGTTCAATTTTCCCTAGGAGGGAATTAAACAATAGGGATAGTGTTTGGGTAGGTAGAAAGATTGTCGCTGTTCCAAAAAGACCAAAGTCCATTATGAAAAACATCTTTTTTTAATTTTTTTGGGTGGCAAAAAAACCCCAGGTGTGCTCTGCCAGTAACGCTAGGTGCACAGCGTATTACAACTGTTCAAAAGTCTCTGTAGCTGATATCCGTTGTCACATTTAATACTGTTAATTTAGGCCGCAGTTCCTCATTTGCTGCTGCAGTTCAATTTTCCCAAGGAGGGAATTAAACAATAGGGGTAGTATTTGGGTAGGTAGAAAGATTGTCGCTGTTCCAAAAAGACCAAAGTCCATTGTGAAATACGTCTTTTTTTCATTTTTTTGGGTGGCAAAAAAAATTCAGGTGTGCCCTGTCAGTAACACTACGTGCACAGCGTATTACAACCGTTCAAAAGTCTCTGTAGCTGAAATCCGTTGTCACATTTAATAACGTTAATTTAGGCCGCAGTTCCTCATTTGGTGCTGCTCTATAACGTTAGCGCATTCAGAATATTGGACATTCGTTTAAATTTTTCTGATCATACAGTTACTGTAATAACAATCTGCAGTACTGTATTTGTGACCAAGTTGCATATATACTATACAATATGCACAAGGCGAGCACTAAGGGACGGGGAAGTGGACGTGCTGCTGATGGTGAACGCAGAGGCCATGGCTCTGGGCGCGGTGAAACTGTGCCTGCTGGCAGAGCCCAAGAAACAAGGTCATCCAGAACTCCTAGCTTCATGTCACAGTTTGCAGGGCGGTGCAAGACACCACTCTCTTAGCCACACCAGTGCGAGCAGGTAGTCAGTTGGATAGCAGGTGATAGTCCTTCCAGTTGGTTAAGCACCATCCTCTCTTCCCTTCCTCCTCACCCTGATCCTCCTTCCTCCCACCATGCAGAGTCTGGGCAAAGAACTAATCCCACATTCGGATATTCCGAGGAGCTTTTTCATCACCGTTCCTTGGCTTTGGCCTCTCGCCAAGGCCGCTTGAAGTGGGACATGAGGAGATATTGTGCCCTGATTCGCAACCTATTGAGCAAATACAGTCTGAAGAAGATGACGGTGGGGAACGGCAAGTAGCGTCTCACGAGGTGCATAATGATGATGAGACACAGTTGCCAATAAGTCAAGGGCAGCTAGTGCCTCAAAAGGTTGATGATGAGGATGAGACGCAGTTAAGTCAGGTTCTTGTTAGTTCACCATGTCAGGAGGAGGAGCATAGTGAGGATGTGGAAGAGGAGGAGGTGGACGATGAAATAGCTGACCCAGCCTGGAAGGTGGCAAGCCGAGTGAGGACAGCAGTACAGAGGGGGAGGGATCCGCAGCAGTGCAACAGGCTGGAAGAGGCAGTGGGGTGGAAAAAGGGAGAAGGCAGGCCACGTCAACCAGGCCCGCAACTGTTCCCCAGAGCAGCCCCTTGCTGCAAGCTCCCTTGCCAAGGGTTAGGTGTTCCGCAGTCTGGTGGTTTTTGAGGAAAGTGCTGACGATAAACGGTTAGTAATTTGTAACCTGTGCCATACCAAGATGAGCAGGGGCGTAAACACCAGCAACCTGACCACCACCAGCATGATCCGACACATGTCAGCAAAGCACCCTAAAAGGTGCGCTGAACGCCTGGGTCCACGATCTGTGTCTACAGGTCACACCACTGCCTCCTCTTCCCCTCTTTTACGTGCTGTCCAAGATGCAGGCCCAGATGCCTCCCACCCTGCACCTGAATCTTCGCAGGAAACATTAGCCAGCACGTCCGCTTCAATGTCCCAGTGCAGCGTTCAAATGTCCTTACTGCAGGCATTTGAACGCAAGGGCAAATACCCTGCCACCCACCCACAGGCCATAGCTCTAAAAGTGCAACTTTCCAAGTTGCTGGCCCTGGAAACGTTGCCATTTAGGCTGGTGGACACCGAGGCCTTTCGCAGCCTGATGGCGGTGGCTGTCCCTCGTTACACAGTCCCCAGCCGCCACTATTTTTCCCGGTATGCCGTCCCTGCCTTACACCAGCATGTGTCCAGAAACATAACCCGGGCCCTGACCAACGCAGTTACTGGCAAGGTCCACTTAACAACTGACACTTGGACAAGCACTTGTGGCCAGGGACGCTATATTTCCCTGACGGCACACTGGGTGAACGTTGTGGAGGCTGGGAGCGAGTCATTCCCTGGGATGGCCCAGGTGCTACCAACGTCGAGGATTGCGGGCCCTACTTCCATCCGGATTTCCGCTGCCACCTATAGTAGCGGCTGCAACCCCTCCTTCTCTTCCTCTGCCTCCTCCTCCACTTCTTCCCATGCAGAATTGCCATCTTGCAGCACCACTCAGACTTCTGTCAGTAGCTGGAAGCAGTGTAGCACAGCAGTCGGAAAGCGGCAACAGGCCATGCTAAAGCTTATTTACCTGGGTGACAAACCGCACACCGTCGCAGAGCTGTGGCATGGCATAAGGGACCAGGCTGAGCTGTGGCTCTCGCCAGTCAACCTACAGCCAGGCATGGTTGTATCCGATAACGGCCGGAACTAGGTAGCAGCTTTGGAGCTGGCCAACCTCCCACACATGCCATGCCTGGCCCATGTTTTCAACTTAGTGGTTCAGCGGTTTCTGAAAACCTACCCCAATTTGTCTCAGCTACTGGTGAAGGAGCGTCGTCTGTGTGCCCATTTCCGCAAGTCACCGACAGCTTCAGCCGGCCTGGCAACCCTGCAGCAGCGATTGCCGGCTCACCAATTCCTATGCGACCTGAGCACGCAATGGAATTCCACCTTACACATGTTGAGCAGGCTTTGTGAGCAGCAGAGAGCAGTAGTAGAATACCAGCTGCAACACGGTCGGCGCCTTTCTACTGTAGTCAGCTTCCGCTTTTCACAAGCGACGAGTGGGCATTGATGTCTGACCCCTGTGAGGTGTTATGCAACTTTGATGAATCTACACAGATGGTGAGCGTCGATAATGCAATTATCAGCGTAACCATCCCGCTTCTGTGTTTCCTAAAAAGCTTGCTGCTCACACTAAAGGCCGATGCTCTGCGTATGGAAGATGTGGAAATGGGGGAAGACCCTACACAGGGTGATAGCCAGACCACGCTAGATTCATCTTCTCAGCGCCAATTGGAGGAGGAGGAGACGGTTGCCACCGATACACAAGGTAGGCATACCACGTTTACACCATCTCTTCAGCGTGGATGGGCTGAAGAGGAGGAAGAGGACGAGGAGGATATTGAGAGTCATGCTCCTGGTGGGGAGAGCGAAGCCTTGACTGTTGGGACTCTGGCACACATGGCTGACTTCATGCTATGCTGCCTTTCCCGTGACCCTCGCGTTATACGCATATTAGGCAACACGGATTACTGGTTGTTCACCCTTCGCAACCCCCGCTACAAAGAGAACTTCCCATTGCTCCACAAATTTCCATCTGACAACTCTGGCGGCAGAGTATGTAGTTCCTTGGCCACCCGAGGAGGGGAGACGAGGGGAGCACACAGCAGTTCCAACAAAGGCAAGGCGACACTCTCCAAGGCCTGGGACAGTTTTATGACACCCCACCAGCAGCCTCACCCTGATGAGTGGCCTAGTGTGACAAGGAGGGAAAAGTTTTAGAAGATGGCAAAGGTAAAGTAAATGATTCCGGCCCCTGGGACACTCAGCGAAGAGCATCGGCGTAGGCGGCGAGAGGCAGGGGCTCCGACAGGTGTTAGCTCACCTCCCTGCAGACCGCCAGCTCGATCTCCAGATCAAACTCTGAGCTTTCTTGGATTACTGCATGAATACCTCCATTTTGTCACAGTCCAGGCAAAGCTGGAGCCTTCAGTGCATCATGTCTGAGAGTCAGTTTGGGTATTCCCATTTTTAACACGGTTTAAATTTTAATATTTTCAAGTATTCAGTCGACCCAGCTGGTTTGAACACTCAAATTTTTTAAGTAAAGGATTCTGGCCCCCGGGAAACTCAGCGAAGAGTATCAGGGAGGCGGCGAGAGGCAGGGGCTCCGACAGGTGTTATCTCACCTCCCTGCAGACAGCCAACTCGATCCTAAGATCAAACTTCAAGCTTTTTAAGTGCAGCAACTTAGATAAAACTCGATCCTAAGATCAAACTTCGAGCTTTTTAAGTGCAGCAACTTAGATAAACACAATTGGACCTGGAATTACCGTGGAGAGCGAGAGTGGAACGGCTGACGTGGCATCAGCGACTCTTAGCGGTACGGTGGCAGCAGCATGTGTCCCTTAAATTTTGGGACAATCTGCGCAGCAGCAGAATGTCACCCCTATTGTTTTTGAGTGTCAGCAGCAGGTCATCAGTGATAATTTTTCAAGGGTGTGTATGATGCCCTTGTTTATGTGTAATAAAGGGTGTATTGGAGTGCCTGATCCTTGTAATTTTCGGCAGCCCTTTCCCTTAGTGCATAGGCTTTATGAGTGTCGGAGTCCCACAATTATACCACAATGTGAATGAGGCCCTCCTTTATATAATATACCGGTTGTATGCGAGTGCCTCATCCGTGTAATTTTTGGCAGCACTTGCGCTTAACGTACAAGTAAATCTATGTTTCCCAACAATATTTCCTGTAAAATCGATGTTATCTTGGGTTTTGGGGGGTATTTTTGTCAATCTGTAAAAGTGGCGTAATAGTCGGACATCATCTTTAATAGCAGTGACTTCGGTGTCCAAGATGCATCCACACATCCTCCCCATGCTGTTCCCTAACGATTTCAGTGGTGTTTCCACCATTTTCTGACGTTTCCCTATGGACGAGACACCCTCCCCTCTGCAGAGCAGGGGGTGCCTGGTCTTCTTTCATTGACTTCCATTATACTTGGGAGCTCGGCCGAGCACTCGAGCACCACCTAGTGTTCGGCCAGAGCACTCAAGCACCCGAACATCAGGGTGCTCGATCATCACTAATTTTTACTGTAAAAAAGCATTTCCCGAACTCGGGTTTGGTTCCAAGGTACCACTTGGAATGGTAAAACATTAGGTAACTCTGACATGGAAAAGGACCTAGGAATTTTAGTAAACAGCAAAGTAAGCTGCAGAAACCAGTGTTAGACAGCTGCCGCCAAGGCCAATAAGACAATTGGTTGCATCAAAAGGGGCATAGATGCCAGTGATGAGAACATAGTCCTGCCACTTTAAAAATCACTAGTCAGACCACACATGGAGTACTGTGCACAGTTCTTGGCTCCTGTGAACAAGGCAGACATAGCAGAGCTGGAGAGGGTTCAGAGGAGGTCAAATAAAGTAATAACTGGAATGGGTTGACTACAGTACCCAGAAAGATTATCAAAATTAGAGTCATTCACTTTAGAAAAAAGATGACTGAGGGGAGATCTCATAACTATGTATAAATATATCAGGGGTCAGTACAGAGATCTCTCCCATGATCTATTTATCCCGAGGGCTGTGACTGTGACGAGGGGACATCCTCTGCGTCTGGAGGAACAAAGGTTTGTACACAAACATAGAAGAGGATTCTTTACTGAGCAGTGAGACTATGGAACTATATGCCTGAGGAGGTGGTGATGGTAAGTTCACGAAAAGAGTTCAAGAGGGGCCTGGATGTATTTCTTGAGTGTAATAATATTACAGGTTATAGTTACTAGAGATGGGTCATTGATCTAGGGAGTTATTTTGATTGTCTGATTGGAGTCGGGAAGGAATTTTTTCCCCTAAATTGGGGAAAATTGGCTTCTACCTCACAAGGGTTTTTTGCCTTCCTCTGGATCAACTCGTAGGATAACAGGCTGAACTGGATGGACAGATGTCTTTTTTCGGCCTTATAAACTATGTTATTATGCTACTGTGTTACAGGGAAAGATATGCAGCAGAAAGGACACACCTGCTAAAATGTGACTGGAAGGGAGTTGCAACCTGAAATGTGACAGGAAGGAGCTGCAGCAGAAAGGACATGGTCGCTGAGAAAGCAAACACCACCTGAGCTGGCAGTGTGAAATAAATCTAACAGAACAAATTGAGTAATGAATGCGGTGATCTTTGTATCCATGTGAGGTACAGGGCTGGTTCTATCTTTGTTAGAAATAGATTGTCATGTACTACATAATGTCTGTTTTTCATTTTTCACTTCAATCATGGCATAACCCCTTTAAGCAATACTATATTATAGTCTGTGGAGTAATAACTTAAGAGCGTTGCAGCACGTTACAATGCAGACTGAATGCACTGTTATATTCGGTACACTCTGTGCATATGAATGCTGACTTTAAGCATTTGCATTAATTAAAAGATAGAATTGATATGCAAATTACTGCTCAGACGTAAGCTTGGCAATAAATAGAGAAAAAAATAATAATTCATAGATGAAGTAGTACATGAGTAAATACATTATACATTTAGAAAACAGAGCCCTAATCCTAGCAGTGAAGGAATAACTTGTTGGTTGGGTAAGTAATAACAATGCTATATACTGTATATCTTTCATATATAAACTGATTTGAACTATAATGACGTAAATCACCTCTATAAGAGGATAAATGGTATAGTATACCCACAAATGCATTTTGTGATCATGTCAAAGCATAGGTCACATTCAACTCTGAGCTGACTTCTAATATTAGTCATATTGTGTACCATGGGGTTCATTATTGCTGCAAAATATTATTTCCATTAAAAATTCCAAAAAGCTAGAAGGAAGCCACACAAGCCCCGGTAGCTAAGCTCCAATTGAAGTAAATGGGAGCTGAGCTGAAGTAGCCCAGCATGGCCACTGCACTTTGAATGGAGCTGTGCTTCCTGTCCCATTCACAGTGCTAGGTCCAGTGCTGGAGGCTGCAGGGAACAGCTGATCCGTGGGGGTTCGGAGTTTCCGACTCTCACTAATCAGATATATTAAAGAGGCTCTGTCACCATGTTGTAACCTATGTATATTAATACATAGGTTAATAGGCGCAGTTTTCCGATGAATCCACATACCTGTATTGCAGAGTAGAACGCAGCGGTTGTGGAGAAATCGTAACTTTAAAAATTATGCTAATGAGCCTTCGGAGCATCGGGGGGCGGGCTCTTTCCTTCCGAGCACTGCTTCTTCACCGCCCTCCCGGCTCCGAGGCTCGCTCCCCTGCCTAAGTACACGCCCCTTTATCAATTGACTGAATCCCGTGCCTGCGCATTGTATCCGGGCCTGGCGCATGCGCAATAGCGCTTACAGTGCCGAACACTGCAAGAGCTTCCATTCATCTGCGCAAGCGCCGTCACTTCCAGCTTCAGCCACGCGAGGACAGCAGTACAGAGGGGGAGGGATACGCAGCAGCGCAACAGGCTGGAAGAGGCCGTAGGGTTGCAAAAGGGAGAAGGCAGGCCACGCCAACCGGGCCCGCAACTGTTCCCCAGAGCAGCCCCTTGCGGCAAGCTCCCTTACCAAGGGTTAGGTGTTCCGCAGTCTGGCGGTTTTTTGAGGAAAGTGCTGACGATAAACGGTTAGTAATTTGTAACCTGTGCCGTACCAAGATGAGCAGGGGCGTAAACATCAGCAACCTGACCACCACCAGCATGATCCGCCACATGGCAGTAAAGCAACCTAAAAGGTGGGCCGAATGCCTGAGTCCACGATCTGTGCCTGCAGGTCACACCACTGCCTCCTCTTCCCCTCTGTTACCTGCTGTCCAAGACACAGGCCCAGATGCCTCCTGCCCTGCACCCGGACCTTCACAGGAACCATCAGCCAGCACGTCCACTTCAATGTCCCAGTGCAGAGTTCAAATGTCCTTACCCCAGGCATTTGAACGCAAGCCCAAATACCCTGCCACCCACCCACAGGCCATAGCTCTAAACGTGCAACTTTCCAAGTTGCTGGCCCTGGAAATGTTGCCGTTGAGGCTGGTGGACATCGAGGCCTTTCGCAGCCCGATGGCGGCGGCTGTCCACACTGGGTGAACGTTGTGAAGGCTGGGAGCGAGTCATACCCTGGGATGGCCCAGGTGCTACCCACGTCGAGGATTGCGGGCCCTACTTCCATCTAGATTTCCGCTGCCACCTACAGTAGCGACTGCAACCCCTCTTTCTCTTTCTCTTTCTCTTCCTCCAACTCCTCCTCCACTTCTTCCCATGCAGAATTGCCATCTTGCAGCACCACTGGAAGCTGTTAGTGCAGCAGTTGGTAAGCGGCAACAGGCCGTGCTGAAGCTTATTTGCTTGGGCGCCAAGAGCTATGGCATGGCATAAGGGACCAGGCTGAGCTGTGGCTCTCGCCAGTCAACCTACAGCCAGGCATGGTTGTATCCGATGCCACAACTTGGTAGCGGCTTTGGAACTGGCCAACCTCCCACACATACCATGCCTGGCCCATGTATTCAACTTAGTGGTTCAGCGGTTTCTGAAAACCTACCCCAATTTGCCTCAGCTACTGGTGAAGGTGCGTCGCCTGTGTGCCCATTTCTGCAAGTCATCTACAGCTTCAGCCAGCCTGGCAACGCTGCAGCAGCGCTTGCGGTTGCCGGCAACGCTGCAGCAGCGCTTGCGGTTGCCGGCACCGCTGCAGCAGCGCTTGCGGTTGCCGGCTCACCGACTGCTGTGCGACCTGAGCACACGATGGAATTCCACCTTCCACATGTTGAGCAGGCTTTGTGAGCAGCAGAGAGCAGTAGTAGAATACCAGCTGCAACACGGTCGGCACCTTTCTAGTCAGCTTTCGCTCTTCACAAGCAACGAGTGGGCATTGATGTGTGACCTCTGTGAGGTGTTACGCAACTTTGATGAATCTACACAGATGGTGAGCGGCGATAATGCAATTATCAGCGTAAGCATCCCACTTCTGTGTATACTAAAAAGCTTGCTGCTCACAATAAAGGCCGATGCTCTGCGTGTGGAAGATGTGGAAATGGTGGAAGACCCTGCACAGGGTGATAGCCTGACCACCCTTGATTCGTCTTCTCAGCGCCAATTGGAGCAGGAGGAGGAGGAGAAGGAGACGGTTGCCACCGCTACATAGGGTAGCCATACCATGTTTACACCATCTCTTTGGCGTGGATGGGCTGAAGAGGAAAAAGAGGAAGAGGAGGATATTGAGAGTCATGCTCCTGGTGGGGAGAGTGAAGCCTTGTCTGTTTGGACTCTGCCACACATGGCTGACTTCATGCTATGCTGCCTTTCCCATGACCCTCGCGTTATATACATATTAGGCAACACGGATTACTGCTTGTTCACCCTTCGACCCCCGCTACAAAGAGAACTTCCCATCTCTCATTCCTGTGGTGGAGAGGACAAGTAAAATGTTGCAATACCAGAAGGCCCTTGTCGAAAAATTGCTCCAAAAATTTCCATCTAACAACGCTGGCGGCAGAGTACCTACGTAGTTCCTTGGCCACCCGAGGAGGGGAGACGAGGGGAACACACAGCAGTTCCAACAAAGGCAGGGCAACACTCCCCAAGGCCTGGGACAGATTAGCGGCCTAGTGTGACAAGGAGGAAAACGTTTTGGAAGATGGTAAAGGAGTATGTAGCTGACTGTGTCAACGTCCTCAGCGATCCCTCTGTGCCGTATAATTATTGGGTGTCTAAGCTGGACACGTGGCACAAACTGGCGCTCTACGCCTTGGAGGTGGTGGCCTGCCCTGCCCTGCCGCCAGAATTTTGTCTGAGCGGGTATTTAGTGCCGCTGGGAGCATAATTACTGATAAGCACATCCGCCTGTCAACTGACAATGCTGATGCTTATCAAAATGAACAAGGCCTGGATTGCCCCTGACTTCTCTACTCCACCAGAGGAAACCGGCTTAACATGAAGGAAGCTTAAATCTGGCTTTTAGGGTGTATTGAATAAACTGTATAATCATGTACCCCTTCCTCTTCTCATCCTCTTCCTCCATCATATGAAACTGCTTATTAGGCTGCCATCGAAGTCCACCATCTGGGCCTGCACCCGAATTTTTTAGCCGGTCAGCTCACCAGCTGGGCCTGCAACATAATTTGTTGGCCTGTTAGCTCACCAGCAGGCCCTCAACCATAATGTTTTACACGCTCAACTCACCAGCTGGGCCTGCACCCTAATTTTTTAGCTGGTCAGCTCACCAGCTGGGCCTGCAACATAATTGTTTGGCCTGTCAGCTCACCAGCAGGCCCTCAACCATAATGTTTTACACGCTCAACTCACCAGCTGGGCCTGCACCCTAATTTTTTAGCTGGTCATCTCACCAGCTGGGCCTGCAACATAATTTTTTGGCCTGTCAGCTCACCAGCAAGCCCTCAACCATAATGTTTTACACGCTCAGCTCTGCTACATGTCACTTCTAATGTTTCAGACGTTCAGCTAAGCGGCATGTCAAAAATAATTTTTAACACGCTTAGCTCTGCTACATGTCACTTCTAATGTTTCAGACATTCAGCTAAGCAGCATGTCAAAAATAATTTTTAACACGCTCAGCTCTGCTACATGTCACTTCTAATGTTTCAGACGTTCAGCTAAGCGGCATGTCAAAAAATTTTTTTAACATGCTCAGCCCTGCTACATGTCACTTCTAATGTTTCAGACATTCAACTAAGCAGCATGTGTCCCTTAAATTTTTTGGGCAGTCAGCTCGGCAGCCGCATGTGTCCCTTAAATTTTTTTTCCGGTCAGCTCGGCAGCAGCCGTCACTCTTAAATTTTTGGGGCGGTCTGCGCAGCAGCAGCATGTCATCCCTATTGTTTTTGAGTGTCAGCAGCAGGCCATCAATGATAATTTTTCACGGGTGTGTCTGATGCCCTCCTTTATTTTTTGGAGTGCCTGATCCTTGTAATTTTTGGCAGCCCTTTCCCTTAGTGCATAGGCTTTATGAGTGCCGGAGTCCCACAATTATACCACAATGTGAATGAGGCCCTCCTTTATATGATATACCGGTTGTATGGGAGTGCCTCATCCGTGTAATTTTTGGCAGCACTTGCACTTAACGTACAAGTAAATCTATGTTTCCTAACAATATTTCCTGTAAAATCGATGTTATCTTGGGTTTTTAGGTGGTATTTTTGTCATTCCGTAAAAGTGGTGTAATAGTCGGCCATTATCGTTGCGGTGTCCAAGATGCATTCAGACATCCTCCCCATGCTGTTCCCTAACCATTTCAGTGGTGTTTCCACCATTTTCTGATGTTTCCCTATGGACCAGACACCTTTCTCTCATCCGTGCAGGGGGTGCCTGGTCTTCTTCCATTGACTTCCATTATATTCGGGTGCTCGGCCGTGCACTCGAGCACCACCTAGTGTTCGGCCAGAGCACCCGAGCACCCGAACATCGGGGTGCTCGATCATCACTACTCCCTGCCCTTAAAAGCATCCTATTGAGAGCAAACACAAACCTGTGCTGAGTATAGCAACCCTCAAAGACTATTCTATAAGTAAATACAGATAATAGAAGAAAAGCAGTCCTGCCTGCTCAGCTACTTAGCAAGTTACATTTTGCTAAAAGCTTTAGAGCCCCTTTGAAAGTGACATGTACTTAAGGTATGGCAAGTACTAAAATACTGAAAGCAAATGGCAAGTAAATGGTGTAAAAATGGATATTTCTGAATAAACAGCTTTGCCTTATTTCCAGATGGTGTAGTGTAGGTTATGGTGACCCTGTCATTTGTTTTCCAGGCGTTTCTCCGGTCTCCTGATTTCAGTTCCGTGTTACATTTGTTGCTATGTATGTAAATATATTCAGAGTTTGTATACACCATGTGAGAGAACATCATCTACAGAAATCAAACAAGAATGTTCACTTGGCACATTGATGTCTAAGCACTCCTACTTCATGTCCCATGCTGTCGAAATTGCTTACTAAACGGGCATGTCTTCTTTTTATGAAACAGATTATTAGACCATATGTCAGACCATAGAAAAGAGAAGCTCAGTAAACATTTTGTCAGGGCATTTATACAGCACTGTGAGCTTCTCAAGCCAGAGTGCTAGATGTATTTTTAAAGGTCCTGTAGATACTTACATTGGTAATCAGTGGGATAGTGGGAACATTGAAGTTTTAACAAACAAATGTAGACAATGAAATGAATATTTCTATATCAGACATTGAAGACATATGCACAAGATAAGTTATAAATGTCTAATAGGTCAAGGGGGTTGCACATCTAAGACCCCAACCTGTTGTGAGAACAGGAATCCCTGGGGCATAATCACAAGATATCCCATAGGTGCCTAATACAATATATTAAGATCTCACCTCCACCTGTTTAGAGAATGGCATTAATGCTTGGATGCATACAGAAAGTGGGTTTGGTTGGATTCTTAATGCTGTTTTTCCTGCAGAATTTAAAAAAAGAAATTTTGCTCTGACTGGTTGTATAAACAACTGTTCCAATCCCTGGACTAATTTATGTACATGGGGCCTCATCAAGTTTTAATTGTCAGACAGCAGGTTTGAAGCTTACCACTTTATGTACTGTACATGAAGCCAAACTGAATGGCCGTACCTATGTTTCTAATAGCATCTTACCCATCTGGGCAACAAAATCCATCAATGAACCTGCATGGTCAAGGGTAAAAGGACTGGTGCCCTGTAATGGTACTTGAAGTTGAAGCACCAGTTGGGTCTGACAACCCAACTCAGGGAATAGATTTTTCCCAACGTGTTGAGGTCTACAGGAACAAACAATTTGTTTAAGCCTGGTCCTTATATTCAACACTATATGCTGTATAATACTTGCACTTTATTTTGAGCTTTGAGTATGCAGCTTCCACCTTTAATGATTGATTAGCACTATATCTTCAATTGTCAAGAGTTTCCCTTGTATTAATTTTAGCACAAACCCTTTATTAGGGCACTAATAAAAGAAGGTTTATAACTATTACTATATTATTTTGACACCTGACAATCATTACAGAATGATCTATGTTGCTATATTAATCCTCAATGATGTTTTTTAAATTATATATATTTGGATCACTGTGAAAAGTAATTTTAACTAGTTTTTATACATCAATTATATATATATACTAGCAGAAAGACCCGGCTTCACCTGGGTATATTTCATCTATTTCATTTAATGTTTCTGTGTGTCGTTGCAGAGAGAAAGTCAATGCAGCTGACAGGAGGTGATTTTTACCTTCATTTTTTCAATCCCTATTGGCTGCGGAGTGGGAGGGGGTGTGGTTTAATGGGACACGGGGGGGGGTTAAGTCCTTCATTTCAGGGTGGCCTGAATTATAGGTTAATGCCATGGTAATTTGAAGAAACACAATGGGTAGCAGTGGAAGAAAACATTGCTTTGCGCGGGTATATTTAATCTATTTCATTTAATGTTTCTGTGTGTCGTTGCAGAGAGAAAGTCATCCTCCCTCCCATCCCTGCAGCTGACAGATGTTGATTTTTACCTTCAATTGTTCAATCTCCATTGGCTGCGGAGTGGGAGGGGTCATGGCCTGACTGTCGGGGGTGTGACATTGAAAGACCTAGGGCAGGGTTTTAAGTCCTTCTTTTGATGGTGGCCAGAATTACAGGTCGATGCCATGGTAATTTATGAGGACACACCATGGGTAACAGTGGAAGAAAACATTGCTTTGCACGGGTATATTTAATCTATTTCATTTAATGTTTCTGTATGTTGTTGCAGAAAGAAATCCAACATCCCTCCCGCCCCTGCAGCTGACAGAAGTTGATTTTTACCTTCATTTTTTCAATCCCCGTTGGCTGCGGAGTGGGAGGGGGCGTGGTCTGACAGAGTCGGAGCATGGTTTCGTGAGATCTGGGGCGGGGGTCAGAGTGGCATGAATTACAGGTCGATGACATGGTAATTTATGGGGACCCGCAATGGGTAGCAGTGGAAAAAAACATCTTTTATTAGTACTGAATGGTCGTAGTCTAAAATTAGTCAATTTCATCTACGATTTTTGTGTGTCATTGCAGAGAGAAATTCACCCTCCCACCCCTGCAGCTGATTTTTTTCAATCCCCGTTGCCTACGGAGTGGGAGGGGGCATGGCCTGGCAGAGTTGGGGGTGTGGATTATCAAGATGCTTCGAACGGTTGTAGTCTGAAATTAGTCTATTTCATCTAAAATTTTGTGCGTCATTGCAGAGAGAAATTCACCCTCCCACCCCTGCAGCTGACAGAAGTTTATTTTTCCCTTCATTTTTTCAATCCCTGTTGGCTGCGGAGTAGTAGGGGGCGTGACCTGACACAGTTGGGGGCGTGGCTTAACAAAGCGCTTCGCATAGGTGATTTAATCTATTTCATTTAATGTTTCTGTGTGTCGTTGCAGAATGGCTGCAGAGTGAGAGGGGGCGTGGTCTGACAGAGTTGGGGGCGTGACTTAGCAAGACGATTCGAACAGTTGTAGTCTATAATTAGTCTATTTTATCTAAAATTTTTGTGTGTCGTTGCAGAGAGAAATTCACCCTCCCACCCCTGCAGCAAACAGAAGTTTCGGGGGGCATGGATTAGCAAGACGCTTCACATGGGTGTATTTAATCTATTTCATTTAATGTTTCTGTGTGTCGTTGCAGAAAGAAAGTCAACCTCCCACCCATCCCTGCAGCTGACAGAAGTTGATTTTTACCTTTATTTTTTCAATCTCTGTTGGCTGCGGAGTGAAAGGGGGTGTGGCCTGACAGAGTTGGGGGTGTGGCTTAGTGAGACCTGGGGCGGGGGTTTTAAGTACTTCTTTTAGGGTGGCCTGAATTAAAGGTCAATACCATGCTTATTTATGAGCCCACACAATAGGCAGCAGTGGAGGAAAACATCTTTTATTACTACTGAACTGTAGTAATAGAAAAAAACATAAGTTATATTTATGGTAACCGGAATACCTTTAACAGTGTCAGTAAATAGAAATGGATGAGATCCTCAGCTGCTGATAATTACCTGGTTGTTATGGAAACCTGCCCTCCCTGTGTGGCTTTGCAGAGAATGGCAGTTGGAATTTAAAACCAAAGCTCCCAGTTGTAATGTTGGCTAATGGAGATCATATTTTGGGAATATCTCGGGAACGGTACGTCCTAGAGAGATGAGACCTGGTCTAAAACCTTCCCGGACACCTGATGTACCTGTGTGCCGAATTTGGTGAAAATCGGTCCAGTAGTTTGGTCGCGCATAGAGAACAGACAGACAGACAGACAGACAGACAGAAATTCATTTTTATATTATTAAGAGATATATATATTGGTATATACCGGTATATATTTTTTCATTTAATACTGGGGATTGAGATCTTAAAGAGTAACTACAGTTTTGAAACTTTTGATATGTCATAGGCCTATATCAAAAGTGTTGATCAGTGGGGGTCCCAGCTCTGAGACCCCCACCGGTTGCTAGAATGAGGAACAAAGCGCTCAGCTGAGCACAGCTTCTCCTCGTTGCTGAGCGCAATATTGAAGCCGTCTAATAGACTTTCTAATGAAATCGTCTGCAATCTTGCGCTCAGCAGCAAGGAGAAGCAGTAGTTGGCAGAGTGCTGCATTTTGATTCCTTGTTCTAGAAATCGTAGCATTCTCAGAGCTGGGACCCCTGCCAATCAACACTTTTGATATGTCCCTATGACATATCAAAAGTTTCAAAAAAGTGTAGTTACTCTTTAAAGGGGTTGTCCGGGCTTTTAATATTGATGACCTATCCTCAGGATAGTTCATCAATATCATATCGAAAAGAGGTCCAACACCCGACACTCCCGCCGATCAGCTGTATGATTAGACAGCGTGCACAGTGTGCACGTTCCATCTACTTTCTCTCTTTCTGTCCACTGCTGTCTGTCTAGGGAACACCCACAGCGTGCAGAAAGAGAGACAGAAAAAGAGACAAGGAGATGGCACTTTCACACTCAGTGCACTGTATCCTCATATTGCTGATGAGCAGGGGTGCCGAGTGTCAGACCTCCGCCTATCTGATATTGATGACCTATCCTGAAGATAGGTCATCAATATTAAAAGCCCGGAAAACCCCTTTAAGTATAGGTTTTTGGTTTTCAAAAGGCAAGATCTAATACATAGGTGTTCACATTATGTACTGTACATGAACCCAAACTGAATAGCCCCTACGCATTTCTGCTAGCATGTTACCCATCATCAGTGGACAACAAAGTTTGGACAAAATCCATCAATGAACCTGCATGGTCAAGTGTAAAAGGACTGGCGTCCTGTAATAGTACTTAAAGTTGAAATACCACTTGGGTCTGACAGCTCACAACTCAACTCTAGGACTAGGGCTTTTAGACTAGCGAGTTCCACACTCCGGACTTGCAGTATGAGTATGCAGCAGCTCCTGTCCTGACTTCCCAGCACTGACGGGGTCGCATAGCATTATATTGATTTATGATGCTATGTAACCCTTACAGTTCTGGAATGTATAACACTGACAGTATTATGTACGGCATCTAAGGGCTGGCGTAGAATTGAGCTAAAACTTATGACAGTTTCTTGAGGAAGTGCTGGCTAATCTGTGTGCAGCAGGAAGGGTCTGACGCTTGGACTACCAAATGCACAGTGTTCATCAGGTAGTCTAAGAAGCGATGTGACCTTCTTGGATAGTGGAAGGGAATTCTTGAAAGTGGCAGATCTGCGGCTAAAAAGATCAAAAGGAGATCACCATTTAAGTGTTATATTTGTATCCCACTAAATGTAAGTGTTTTGTTTTAATTGAACTGTAGGGTCACTTTAAGGGCTTATGCACACAGTCATAAGTGTTTTAAAAGTTAGCAAATTGCGCATCCGCAAAAAAACGTTGATTCTGGCCGAGGACATACCGCCATTTAAAAAAAAAATCCTGAAATGTCCTATCCTTGTCCACAAAATGAACAAAAATAGGACATGTTTTTTAGGGCCATGAAACAGACTTGCAGATGCGGACAGCACACGGGTGTGCTGTCCCCATCTTTTGCGACTCCATTGAGATGAATTGGTCCACATCTGAGCCGCAAAAAATGCAGATCAGATGTGAACTGAAACTATGGGCGTGTGCATAACCCCCCATAGCGAGATTGTCAGACATTGGCTCTATCTGGTTAGTTATGGTTGTGGGTGTGGCAATGAATGCACAGACATGAAGACATGAGCTTTCTCTAACCCTAGATCAGCAATGGATATTTCCAATGGCAGTAATGTACGTGACTTCACAAAGGACAATGTAAAACATGCATAATTATCATGTTGTTTTTTTAGTGTGCTTTTAATTTTAAGACAAGTGAATTCTGCTTTTAGCTTTCACAAGAAGTCTATTTCTAGTCATTTAAGATTCCAATTTGCCTTCAGCTTTAATTTACTATACTTTAATAGACTGCAATTAAAAGCTGAATGAGTTCATTCCTTGTCTTTGGCCTGTCTACTGCACAGAGATACTACCACTTACCAACAATTCAGTCATAATAATTAAATCCGTAAGACAGTCAAGGCCAAGACGAACATCAAACCAAAATTTGCAATATTGTACATTCTCAAATCCATTACCGGTAAATGTTGGTGATGTTAAGATATTCATGATTATTGTAAGAATATGGCACAATGCGCGTCTAGTTAACATTTTTACTGTAAGCCCATCAGTCCAAATTCCCTCAGTCCTAATAAAAATGCCATCAGCTAATAGCTATTTAATGGTAAATCATTCTTGAATGGAGCCCTGAATACGTATTTCATTTAGTTCATGTTTATTGTACTTTTTTTTTTTTTTTTAAGTTTTAGGGTGGTAACTACATGAGGTGCAGCAGTAGCAGTTGTAACCAGTCTCTGGTGTCTGAGGAGACCTAAGGGTCCTTCTGTCAAATAAAAAGAAACAATTATTATGAATAGCCCAATTTAGGTGGGCATTTCTGTTACAGATTTAGCATAAAGATTTAGGAGCTTCAAGTTATGTTTCTGTTTGTTTTATGTACATTGTAAACGCTTCTTCAAATGTACAGCACCACAGGATTAATGACACTCTAAAGGGGTCATTTAAAGGTTATTTGCGCCACAATCTGCACCAGAAATAGGCCTAATATAGGCGTATTTTTGATCGTAAATGACCAGTTCACGCCAGGTCTAAAAAAGGGGCCGTGGCGTAGGCGGGGAAGGGGACCTGCCGGCAGGCCCATTCATCATCCCCTACTCCAAGGGGTAGAAAATGGTCTAAATGTAAGCTGGCTTGCATTTAGACCAGAACTGGATACACCAAAGTTATGTACATTGCCAGCGCAGGGGCTTATTAACATTGAACTCTAAAATGCGGTCTTAATAAATGACATTTTATAATGGTGCAATCAAGATAATTCACATTTATAAACTAAATAAATTACAAAAATGTGATCCTTAGACACACAGGACTGTGTCCAAGCAATCAGGAATTATGATCTACAGTGTACATGAGGGTCAGTAAAAGAGTTTTATGGGTGTTTAGTATTGCTGAGTTATCCTCAGGATTAGAGGTGAGCAAATCAGTTCTAAAGAATCAATTAGCCTCAGTTTTGTCTCGCAGGTGAAGAAGTGCCCATCTGTAGCTAGACTGACCATTTAACCATTGAACATATAGCTCGGCCATGACACTTTCCTGCCTGTGACACTTCTCCAATTAGCAGAGCAAAGGCACAGGCTCTTCTTCAGCCAATGATTAGTGTCTGAGCAGGTGGAAGCAGATGAAGAAGTCTTGCTGATGAGACAAATTGATTCTTTAGAGTCCATTCTCTCATTTCTAGTCAAGATCAGACTGGTTGCATCACCGTCGAACAGCTATTTGCGGAGGCTACTCCATTGTATCACGGCTAAATTTCAAACCAGATTCTGATAAATATTCCATTTTGATATTTATGTTCATTTTTGATTGTACAGTAGATTGTGTTATACACAAGATGATGAGGCGGCCATCGTTCCTGAACTACAGTTCTGCTATATGAACAGCAGTTCAGTGATATGCTTAATCAGCAGTCTTCAGATAGCTCATTAACCTCTGTGAGAAGGATTTCTGTGCATGCTGGGGCACCTGTGGAAAGTTCTGATTATGACTTTTTGACAATGATGGATCATGTATTATTTACATCCAGCTTTATAGTTGTGTTGATTATCTTTCATTGTAATCCTGCCTGTGGGGATAATGAGAAGGCTGCTGAGAAGTGATCTATACAGAACAGGAAATTCTAGCATACTTACACTTAAACAATAAGTATGCTGTCTCCAAGAGTTGTTAGTATGGCCAAGGAAGGAGATTGTAATACAGTTGGTGTGATATTACAGTGTCACTGAATGGATTTGTTTTAGGGCTACTCCAAAGGGCATTATCTTGGAAGCCCCACCAGGTTTTCACAACTTCACCCCAATATAGAGATCTGGTCGAAGCTGCAAGGGAACCACCATACTCCAAAGACGACAGGCAGAATCACATTCAGTAGACAAGCCAAGCTGGATCCGGTAAAAAGTCAAAAGCTACAGTAAACATTCAGAGGTCAGGAAATGCGGAACAAGTACAACATTGTTAGCTGGAAGATTAGAGGAAAGTAAATACACCTTTAAGAGTCGGAAAGAATGTGTGCACACTATAGGCACAGAGAACTGCAGACAGGAAGTGCAAAGGCCACAGAAGCCTAGTGTGGAGTGAACAGAGTTACAAGTACTCTGGTAGCCATGGCTGCTGAGTACAGTAGGAAAAAGCCAAAGGGCACGGACTACTGGAGCAACAAAACTGCAGGGCAGGTGACCATTCCGGTGTCTGTGCCCTCCAATAGCAGGCAGATGGCAGCGTGCATGGACCGCTGAGAATAAAGTGATTCAGCATTGACAGAAAGTGGCAGAGAATATTGTCCCAGTGTTTGCACATTTGTGCAGACTAGAGAAAATAGGGTGGATTTATCATGAGGGGAATATTTGAAGACAGTTTTACTTGAGTCTACATTGGCATAATTTTTGTCACATAGTGAGTGAGTTCAAAAAATCTCAAAAGCCTCATTTTGCAACTATTTGAAGACAGAATTCTGGATTTAATGCATGATAAATCAGTGCCAATATGTGTAGGTCAAACTACTGTTTTATCTTCAACTGAAGCATTTCTCAAGCTTGATAGTAAGGACAGACTGATATTGGAAATGAATCTACAGTATCTATGGTAATTGTGAAAAATATTAAATCTTTATTCAAACAAAAGGGTTAAAAAACAAGATGTGCTCATCCAATAAATACCACAATGGACAAGACTGTTGCATTTCAACTGATTGTGCTGCTACCAATTTTTTACCAAGAGTTTTTATGCCTGAATAAAGAATATTTTTGTCACATGACCTGATGTTTCTTAAAGTTTTAAGCAGTGTAGCACAGTCAGTTCCAGGGTCTGGGTACCAGAGCAAAGAAGCCAGGGTGTAATGGGGAGCCGGAGACGCACTCCTTCCTTGCAGTGCAGCCTGTCTCCCGCTTGTTTGCCGTTTCTATGGCAATGAGGGGGCGGGGAGGGCGTCCTCCACCCCTTGGACACTTAGCTGAGGAGTGGTTGAGTGCCAACGGCAATCAGTCGGAGCTCAGGTGTATGAGTATGGCCACGTCACATGACCTTTCTTTTGGGCCTATTTAAACAGGCAACCTGCAGGTTGCCTTTAATTGGTCTTATTAACCCTCACTAGTGTTTATTCTGCATTACGACTCTCTGTTTGATCTCGGCTTGTATTTGACCTTGTCCCTGTGTACCCCTTGTACCACGTGATATTTTGGCTCCTGACCTCGGACCTTGAATTTGACCCCGTACTTGTGATGCCCCTTGAACTGACGCAATCTACTGGCTTCTGACCTCGGCTTGTATTTGAATCTGCTCCCGTGTTTTTCCTTGGCATTGACGTAATCTCCTATCTCTAGACCTTGGCTTGGTAACTAATTGTATCTAAGCTAGTATTTAAGCTAGGGACCACCATCCAGTTGCGCCCCATTGATTAAGATGGACCATGCAAGTAGGTAGGGAAAGTAGTTGGGTGGAGCTCAGGGTTGCACTTTTCCCTACCTGATATGTGACACAAGGAGTCTACAAGCTAACTCCTCTGCTGGAGAACATAACAAGTTGCATCTCTGAGAGAAGGGCTCCTGGTTAATGCAGGAGCTATGCACAATATTTTTCTGACGTTGTCCTCAGATCACTTAAATGGGTTCTCCGGGAATTAAGAAAATGAAAATACTTAAATATTACTTCATAATAAATATATTCTCAAATACCATTCATTATTTATAATGGCTCGTTTTGTCTGGGGATCATCAGGATAAACAAAATGGCCGCCATCCTATTAGCACACAGAAAACCTGTCATAATCACACAGGAGGACAAGTTACTTCACAACAAAGAGCTGTACCATCTTCCTCTCTGCTTGTCAGGGATTATCATCCTGAATACAGATGATAAGAACTTTCATCTGTAACAACCAGAGGGTTTTAGTTTCTAAAATAGGGTAATTTATGGGTGGTTTCTATTATGTTAGCTCCTCAAAGTGACTTCAGAAGTGAATTGGTTTATAAAAAAAATATAGCTTTTGGAAATTTTCCTGAAAATTTTAAAAATTGTTTCTAAAATTCTAAACCTTCTAACGTCCTAAAAAAATAAAATAACATTGCCAAAGTGATGCCAACATAAAGTAGACATATGCTTAACATTAATTAATAAGTATTTTATAAGGTATCACTATCTGTCTTATGCTTCATTCACATCACATCAGTGATTGTGAGCCAGAAGTGGAGCTACACAGACATACGGTATAAGAGAAAGATCTGCATCTGTTGTGTTTAGAACTGCACCTGGTTTTGGCTCAAAATCACTGATGGAAATCCCTGACCAAACACTGACGTGTGAATGAGGCATTAGTCTGAGTTCACAATTCAGTTATTTGGTCAGTTATCTATCAGTTATTGTGAGTCAAAACCAGGTGCTGGTCAAAAACACAGAATAGGTGACACCTGATCTTGGAGTAGGCTCCACTACTGGTTTTGGTTCGCAATAACTGATGGAAATAATTGACCAAATAACTGAAGTGTGAACTCAACCTTAACAGCAGAGAAATTCACATTTAGAAAATAGTGATTTTTTTAAGTAAATTTTTGATTTTTTTAATAAATAAAGATAAAAATATTGACTCAACATTACCATTAACATGACATACAATGTGCCAGGAAAAAATAATCTCAAAATGGCTTGGATAAGTAAAAGCATTCCAAATCTATTACCACATGTTGTACCACACCACCAAAACATGTCAGATTTGCAAAATTAGACTTGATCAGGAAGGGAGTAAATGGTCTGGTCTGGAAGTGGTTAAGCCTTTTACAGTTGTCAGATTTTAATTCTGTTTACCACATTCTCCTCAATAATGGGTATGATTAATTGCAACCCAGTGTAAGTCACCTATTCTCCTGCACCCTCCAACTATTGTACGTTGTTTCTTATAATACATTCCCTTTAAAGCAAAATAAGCAAAAATATATTGTCACATTTTCCTCCAGCCTTGGGACACCAATTATTTTCATTTAGAAATGTCAAAATGCTCTACGTCATATCAGAACATGAAAGAGGAAAACGGTTTACAGAGTTTTAACTGATCAGAACATAGGAGACAGATGTACAAAGGGTAACACAGCCCCAAAGGGACTTTTCTGCTCCTAAGAATTTCCTGTCTGACTGATGAAATGAACATTACTCGTGATGTGCTGTGTCTGGGAGGCACATTTTAAGGTACATGTTACCTTTCAGAATTTTAATACTTAATTTGTTTGGTGTCTGAACAGAAAAAAGTAATTTTATTGTGACATCATTTTCTTTATTTTTTTCTTTTGCAAAAGATATTAGACCTACTTTAAATTCGACATTTGTTCAAACACATTTAAACTGTAAAGGCATCAGAAGAACCCATTTTTTGCTTACTGTACCACTAGAATTTCATACAGAACCAAAAAGAAGAAATAGGGTATACCATGGTTAATTGGAGGTTTTTTTCCCCTAGAAGCATCACTTTAGATTTGGCCCCTGTTGGAGCATGTGCAACAGCATATGATATGGAGACCTTAGGGGTCTAAACACTGTTGTACAAGCTCCTTGCTCGTGGTTTTGCCATGTGTGAGGTCTAAATGTGATATATTAATTTTTCATTATTTACATGTGAAAACTGGACAAAATGAACCAAAATGATGTCAGAAGACAACAATTAAGATGCAACAACAAGCACTAGCATTTGTGGTCAGCTTTTACTGGAACTGCATACTGTAACATGACCTGTGATCCTCTTTAAACAAATGTACAATGGAGAAAAGCAATGGTACTACAAGACTTCCAGAAATGCAAACTGTTCCAGTTAAAATAATCAACGTGAACAATATATTTAAGGCTTGTTTATCTTGTTGTGTTATATGTATTTTCTCTTGGAATTCTAATTATAAGGGTTTCTTTGTCACTAGTGTTATAATTGATAACCAGGGTCACAGTCTGGCCTTCAAAAGAAAAAATTGGCATACACATCAAAGAATTTCATCATCCGCCTGGATAAACAAAACTTTTTCTAATTATCATCTCCACACACAGCAATGGTTTTCAGGGTACCAGTGACACATTTATCAAGCTAATAAGACATCTGATTGGGGATTACAACATCAGGAGCAACTTCTGATCAGCTTCATAGTTTAAATAGCATTATACCTATCTGGCCTATCATTATTAGCCTACCCATTCTTTAGTTTGCCTTCAGTATTTTGTGTTACAGAAGTAAGTTCCTGATGACATCATAGGATATGCCATATATTCCCTGTTACAAAATCAGAAATCTATACTGGTGTAGTTAAAAGAACTCACCATATGTTTTTGTCTCAAATAAGTTACCTATAAAGAAAATATACAAAAGGTCAGGAAAAGGAGTAAGCAGCTGTAGACCAGTGAGGTGGAGGCAACCCTGTAATACTGGTTAAGGGAATCTTTAGGCCTCCCTAGCATCATGGGTGATGCTAGGGAGGCTAGTCCCCATCCCCACCTGCCATTGGCTGCTCCCCCACAACATCAGATGTTTTCATCTGTGCATGGGGAGAAGCAGCAGCGGCGGTGCAGGGACCAGGAGCAGCGCAGAGAGCGGGGACCCGGGTAAGTGTATTCATTGTGAGGGACCCGGCATATGGGGGACCTTTTTATAACCCCTTTAATATTTTTGATTCATATTTCCCATTCTGGTATGCTGTATAGCATAGGAATATACATACAGTTTACAATCTATGTAAGAAAAAAGGTCTATGACAAAACAAATCCCCAAAAGCAATGTCATTGTGCAACCATGTCTGTGCAAAGTACTTTACAGCAAAGTGTTTTCAGTTGGATCGTAAAGGCAGTCTGCCACTTAGATTTTACATCTGTAACTAACAGTAATATACTCTAGTGCACCTATACATTACTAAAACTATACATTTAATTGACTTTTTGCTGTTTCTGATCCCCAGAAACTTTGATGCACCTAGAAATTATGTGCCAAGTGCCGAGGTGGGTGTTTGCTTTCTTTCAAAGACCCTTAGGTTCTACAATCAATCCTAGCTCCTCCCCTATGTGGTTTCATGGTCCTCCCCTCTCCAGCGAGGTCACTCATCATCTACATCCAAATATTAAACACATCCAGGCAACCATTCAGTCTGCACATTAAAATAATACTATGAGCATCAGCTTTATAGTATGTACTGTACATGCGTTGCCGACCTGCGTGGTACAGAAACATTGCAAGGTGGATAGTCATCGGAAAAGACAGGACATGGCTATAGTATATGCGCAGTACATACTGTGAAGCTAATGTCCATGTTATGTATTGAATGGCCGCATGCACACAACTATACTTTTGGTCCACATCTGATGCACATTTTTGGGGGATTGCATGTGGACCCAATAAGTTTTATAGGTCTGCAAAAAATGCAGACAGCATGCAGATTTAATCCACGTGGCTGTTCTGCAAAATATAGGACATGTCCTATTCTTGTCTGTTTTGTGGACAAGAATTGGCAGTTCTAGTAGAAAAATGCACACGATCGATTTCTGTATTTTGTGGATCTGCGACTTACGGTCATGTGCATGAGCCCTAATACATAGGTGCAGGCTGAGTGATAGTCTTTGACTGTGTGAGATTTGGATGCAGAAGATCAATGTCGTTACCAGGAAACGGGAAGGACATGAGAGCGCAAGGGGAGGAGCTAAGATCGATTGCAGAGGCAGGATTGAAAATTATTTCTTAGGTACTTGGTGCATTATTTTTATAGAAAGTTATTTTCCTAGAGATAAGAGAAAGCGATGAGGTGACAAAAGGTATGGTTTTGCAATGACTACCTTAAACAGAGAACTCAAATAAAAGTCATTATCTAACACATAGACATGTAACAAGTAGAGATGAGCGAGTAGTATACGACCGAGCCGGTATTTGATCGAATACTACGCTATTCGTCATACTCGATTTCGATCGAGTATAACGGCGATGACGCACTTAAAATTCGTTTCCCCTCCCACCTTCCCTGGCGCTTTTTTTACACCAATCACTATGCAGGGGGGGTATGACAGGTCCTCGGAGCACGCTGGCATCGCGAGAACGGCGTCTACATGAATTGGCTGGAAAAACCATGTGACCTCGAATCATAAAAACTCAGCTCTTCCAGCTCGTTCGCATATGCTGCATGAACGTAGTCAGGGACAGAGGCCCGAGCAGGGAGAGACAGGCTTTAGCTGTATGAAAGTCAGGCAGGACCCCAAAAGTATATAACAGAAGCTCAGAATATCGCATTTACCACCATATATACCGGCTACCAGCGGACAGGAGAGTGATTGACAGCCCTTATCAGGGCTACTATACTGCACGGTATATAGCTTATTCTAACTATATACACTCTGCACAGAACGGCTGCTTTATTGAGGGATAGCTGCTGGAGTAGGGACAGAGAGAGGCATTAGTGTTGTATTAGCACCTATATACAAAACTATATTTGGCACTACTGTTGTGCGTTCTGTGTGCCAACAAAACCCTGTAATATACCTGGTGTGTATACGCACCATTTGACCTTCTGGCAGTATACGGCTGTATACGCCAAGTATTTTTCTAAAAAAAAAAGTATATTTGGCACCACTAGTGTGCGTTCTGTGTGCCAGCAAAACCCTGTTAATATACCTGGTGCGTATAGGCATCTATTGACCTTCTGGCAGTAAACTGCTGTATAGCCAAGTGTTCTCCTAAAAAATAAAGTATATTTGGCACCACTGTTGTGCGTTCTGTGTGCCAGCAAAACCCTGTTAATATACCTGTTGCGTATAGGCATCTATTGACCTTCTGGCAGTATACGGCTGTATCCGCCAAGTATTTTTCTAAAAAAAAAAGTATATTTGGCACCACTGTTGTGCGTTCTGTGTGCCAGCAAAACCCTGTTAATATACCTGGTGCGTATAGGCATCTATTGACCTTCTGGCAGTATACGGCTGTATACGGCTGTATACGCCAAGTGTTCTCCTAAAAAAAAATATATTTTGCAGAACGCGTGGCAAAAAAAAGTTAAACGCCTGAAATGCGGAGGGCTAGCGCAAAGGGACGTGGACGTGGACGAGGACGAGGAAATGCTGGTGGGGGCACAAACCGCGTTGAAACCAGTGGGGATACAATGCGTGCTGGTGAGGGGCAGCCAGCATTCCACTCATCCAGCATCCCTGCCTTTATGGGACAGTTAAGCGGGGGGCGGGTTACACCGCTGTTGAGGCCTGAGCAGCGTGAACAGGTGGTGCAATGGATAGGCGATAACGCTTCCACTCACTTGTCCACCAGCCAGTCATCCACACAGTCTCACTCTGACCCTCCTTCCTCCCAACCTGGCCAACAGAGTCATCCCACCCTTGACCCCTCCCAGGAGCTCTTTTCGGGTCCTTTTCCAGATGTGCTGCAAGAATCCCAGGAGCTAGCAGAGGAATTTGTTTGCAGTGATGCCCAAACACTTGAGTATCCGCCATCTCCTGGTGATGTGGACCCGGAACCAGCATCTGTTATCATGAGCGATGATGATGAGGCGCAGTTGCCATCAAGGGAGGCTGTTGGAATGTCCAGTGGGCAGGAGGAGGAGCAGAGTGAGGAAGTGGAAGAGGAGGTGGTGGACGACGAAATGACCGACCCCACTTGGCCAGGGGTGATGTCCAGCGGGGAAAGCAGTGAAGATGTGGTGGTCTGCGCATCACCGAAAAAGGCAGCAAGAGGCAGAGGGATGTCCAGAGGCAGAGGACAGTCCAGACAGAGAAGGCAGGCCACAGCCAGCAGGGCCGAAGCTCTTCCCGGCAGCAGGCAGTCGCGCAAAGCTCCCCCATCGAGGCCTCGTACTGCGCGGACGACAAACTGAGCGCGGTTTGCACACTCTGCCACTCAAAACTGAGTAGGGGCTCTGAGAAGAGCAATCTGACCACCTCAGGCATGCGGTGTCACTTGGAAGTCAAGCACTGGGCTGAGTGGGAGAGAGCAAATGCAATACAACCTGCGCCCGGTCTTGCTGCCACTGCCTCTTCCCCTTTGTTGTGTGTGCCACTGCGGTCCAGACCTCCAGCCAGGACACCTCCACATATGCCTCTGCCTTGGCTACTTTGGGGCCTTCTCCTTCAGCCTCCCCTTCCCCCGCATCTTCGCCTGCACCTTCATACTCCTCGTCCCATCAACTGTCCATCTCGCAGGCGTTCGACCGCAGGCGGAAGTACGCCTCGAGTCACCCCCAAGCCCAAGCCTTAAACTGCCACATCTCCAAACTGCTGGCCCTGGAGATGTTGCCGTTTAGGCTTGTGGAGACGCAGGCCTTCCGCGACCTGATGGCGGCTGCCGCACCTCGCTATTCCGTCCCTAGCCGCCACTACTTTTCCTGGTGTGCCGTCCCCGCCCTGCACCAGCACGTGTCGCGTAACATCAGGCGGGCCCTAAGGTACGCAGTCAGCGCAAAGGTCCACTTGACCACCGACTCGTGGACAAGCGCTTGCGGCCAGGGACGCTACATCTCTTTGACGGCACACTGGGTGAATGTTGTGGAAGCTGGGACGGGGACGCAAACAGAGACGGCCTACCTACCACCCCCGCCCTAGATTGCCAGCACGGGTTCTGATAAATCCCCCTCCTCTTCCTCCTCCTCCTCCTCCTCCTCTGCCTTAACATCGCCCTCAGCCGCTAGCTGGAAGCGTTGCAGCACTGGCGCGGGGAGACGTCAGCAGGCGGTGCTAAAGCTCATCAGCTTGGGCGACAGGAAGCACAGCGCCCCAGAGGTGAGGGACGCCATATTGCAGCAGACGGAGATGTGGCTGTCGCCGCTGCAGCTAGGACCAGGCATGGTCGTGTGCGATAACGGCCGTAACCTGGTGGCGGCTCTGGAGCTTGCCGAACTCAATCACGTACCATGCCTGGCCCACGTTTTTAATCTGGTAGTCCAAAAATTTCTGAAGACTTACCCCAACCTGGCAGAGCTACTGGTGAAAGTGCGACGCTTGTGCGCTCACTTTCGTAAGTCAACTGTAGCTGCTGCTAGCTTAAAAAAACTCCAGCAACGCCTCCATTTGCCTGAACATCGGCTGTTGTGCGACCTGCCCACTCGCTGGAATTCCACCTATTCCATGTTGGCCAGGGTGTGTGAGCAGCAGAGAGCATTGATGGAGTACCAGATAATGAATCCACGCGTGCCTCCAACTCAGCTCCCTCAGTTTGCCAACCACGAGTGGCCATGGATGGCAGACATATGCGATGTACTGCGTATCTTTGAGGAGTCCACCAAGAAGGTCAGCAGCGAGGACGCTATAGTGAGCGTAACCATTCCGCTCCTAGGCGTCCTTAAAGAATCGCTCATCGCAATAAGGGAGAACGCATTGCACGCAGAGGAGACGGGGGTAGGAGGAGACGCAACGGAGCTACACAGTCAGACCACACTTTTGTCTGCTTCACGGTGGCAGTTGCAGGAGGAGGAGGATGAGGAGGAGGACGACGTGGAGGTGGCTGTGGAAGAGGAGGAGGATGCTGGCGGCGAGGATAGCAGTCAGGCTGTGTGCGTCCCATTGGTTCAGCGTGGATGGGGCGGAGAGGAGGCGGAAGAGGAAGAGGAGGAAATGGCAAATGATCCTTCTGGTGGGGGCAGTGACGTCATGCCTATTCAGAGTCTGGCACACATGGCTGACTTCATGCTGGGCTGCTTTTCCCGGGACACACGTGTTGTCCGGATATTGGAGAACAAACTATACTGGGTCTTCGCACTCCTGGACCCCCGGTATAAAGATAACTTCTCCTCTTTTATTCCGGTAGAGGAGAGGACGAATCAATTGCTGGAATACCAGAGGGAACTCGTGCAGAACATGATGGAGATTTTCCCACCCACCATCGCTGGCGGCAGAGAGGACAGTGTCTCCCAGAGTCTGACAACATCGATCAGGCCCACAGCCACCAGGGGAACACTCTCCAAGGTGTGGGACACGTTCATGGCACCCCCTCGTGCAACTTCCATCACTGTGGGGCCCACTATCAGCAGGAGGGACAAGTATCGGCGGATGTTGCGGGAGTACCTGGCAGACCGTACCCCTGTCCTCCCCGATCCCTCGGCGCCCTACACTTACTGGGTCTCCAAGTTGGACACGTGACTGGAACTGTCCCTTTACGCCTTGGAGGTGCTTGCCTGCCCTGCCGCCAGCGTGCTATCAGAAAGGGTGTTCAGCGCAGCCGGGGGCATTATAACCGATAAGCGCAGCCGCCTGTCAACCGACAGTGCCGACAGGCTGACGCTAATCAAAATGAACAGCAAGTGGATTGACCCGGACTTTGCTTCTACAACAGTGGAAAGCAGCCAAAAGTGAAGTGCCATCTGTATGAAGTGCCATTTCCTCCTCCTCCTCCTTAACCGCCGTAGAATTGCTCCATTAAAAAAAAAAGAAAAAATTATTATGGCTCAGCTCTTGGGCCTTAATACAATTTTTAAGAGGTCTCACCTCTTGGGCCTAAAAACAATTTTTAAGAGGTCTCACCTCCTGGGCCTTAATACAATTTTTAAGAGGTCTCAGCTCTTGGGCCTCCACACAATTTTTAAGAGGTCTCAGCTCTTGGGCCTTAATACAATTTTTAAGAGGTCTCAGCTCTTAGGCCTCCACACAATTTTTAAGAGGTCTCACCTCTTGGGCCTACAAACAATTTTGAAGAGGTCTCACCTCTTGGGCCTTAATACAATTTTTAAGAGGTCTCAGCTCTTGGGCCTCCACACAATTTTTAAGAGGTCTCACCTCTTGGGCCTTAATACAATTTTTAAGAGGTCTCAGCTTTTGGGCCTTAATACAATTTTTAAGAGGCCTCAGCTCTTGGGCCTTAATACAATTTTTAAGAGGTCTCCGCTCTTGGGCCTTAAAACAATTTTTAAGAGGTCTCACCTCTTGGGCCTACAAACAATTTTTAAGAGGTCTCACCTCTTGGGCCTTAATACAATTTTTAAGAGGTCTCACCTCTTGGGCCTTAATACAATTTTTAAGAGGTCTCACCTCTTGGGCCTTAATACAATTTTTAAGAGGTCTCAGCTCTTGGGCCTCCACACAATTTTTAAGAGGTCTCAGCTCTTGGGCCTTAATACAATTTTTAAGAGGTCTCAGCTCTTGGGCCTCCACACAATTTTTAAGAGGTCTCACCTCTTGGGCCTTAATACAATTTTTAAGAGGTCTCACCTCTTGGGCCTTAATACAATTTTTAAGAGGTCTCAGCTCTTGGGCCTCCACACAATTTTTAAGATGTCTCACCTCTTGGGCCTACAAACAATTTTGAAGAGGTCTCACCTCAAGGGCCTTAATACAATTTTTAAGAGGTCTCAGCTCTTGGGCCTCCACACAATTTTTAAGAAGTCTCACCTCTTGGGCCTTAATACAATTTTTAAGAGGTCTCAGCTCTTGGGCCTCCACACAATTTTTAAGAGGTCTCACCTCTTGGGCCTCCACATAATTTTTTCGAGGGCTCACCTCAAGGGCCTCCATATAATTTTTTCAAGGTCTCACCTCAAGCTAACTTTGCGCACTCATTAAAATATCTTCACAACAAGGACCTAAGAGCCCTCGATGGGAGAGCTTTGTGTGGGGGCCTGTTATAGGGAAGAGATGCGGCCCTGCGGGCTCTAGCCTGCCTTCTCCATAAGCCTCTGGCCACCCCACGGCCTCTTCCTGCCTTTTGCGGTCCTACGCATCCCTCAACATCCCCACTGCTTTACCTGCTAGACATGACACTGGGCCAGGTCGGGTCACTGACTTCGTCATACTCAACCACCTCCTCTTACACTGCCTCACTTTGCTCCTCCTCCGGCCCACCCGACATACCAACAGCCTCCCTTGCTGGCAACTGTGTCTCATCATCGTCCCTAATCATTTTACACTTTAGTGCCCGTTCCACACCACCATCAGCTAGAGATGGAGCTTGCTCCAGTGTTTGGGCATCAGAACAAACAAAATCCTCAGATAGCTCCTGCGATTCTTGCAGGACTGGCGAGGAGTCAAAATCAGGTAAGGGACCTGAGAAGAGCTCCTGGGAGTGGGCATGGGTGGGAACACTCGGTTGATAACATTGGGCAGGGTGGGAGGAAGGAGGGTCAGAGTGAGGTCCTTGCAGTTTCTGCAGGCTATCGACGAGACTGGACTTTGTGGACTTGACTGGGTGGTGGACAGATTTAACAAATCTAGAAGGAGAAGGAGGGGTTTGCCGAGCTGTCTGTAAGGGTTGCGGAAATCCTGACAGAACCAAGGCCCAAAACCTGGGTGGGGGTAGCAGGTTTGCCCGTCCCCGCCTCCACAACATTCACCCAGTGTGCTGTCAGGGAGATGTAGCATCCCCGGCCTCAAACGCTTGTCCAAGTGTTGGTGGTCAAATGGCCTTTTGCAGTAACCGTGTTACTCGGCGTGGATGATGTTTTGGGACATGTGCTAGGGCAAGGCAGGGATGGCACAGAGGGAAAAATAGTGATGGCTAGGGACAGGATACTGATGGATGGCAGCCCCCATCAGGTTGCAGAAAGCTTTCATTTCTACAAGCCTAAATGGCAACATCTCAAGCGCCAACAATTTGGGCATTTTAAGGCTTCTGCATGTGTTTGAGTTGTTTTTACATTTTAATGAAGACATGTCTGACCACATCTCACACACACACACACAATGACAATTAGGGGTGGGGTCTATTTGCTTTCCCCCTTGCCTATGCCATCTGTGGTTGTCATAGGCAACGTGATTTTAAGGGGTGCAGAATTTTTTCTTCTTTTTTGTACAGTTTGGCTTGGGGTCCATGGCAATGTAGAGGAAAGAAGGTTTCCTTGTATTGTCTCACTTTACATAGAAGTTATATTGTGTTTGGAGTGTATTGTTGAGAGGCTGTGATAGTGGCGTAATAGTGCGACTTGGGCGCGTTATATGCACCCAGACATGCTTCCCCTGCTGTCCCAGTTGCATTCCAGCAGTGTTGGCATTATTTTCTGAGGTTTCAGGGTGGACTTGGTGACCTCCAAGTGGTCGAATTGAGATTTCCAAGTGGCGAGCATTTTTTTCCCATAGACTATAATGGGATTCGATATTCGGTCGAATAGTCGAATAACGCAGTCTATTCGAATCGAAATTCGAACTTTCGAATATTTGACTACTCGCTCATCTCTAGTAACAAGGTGATTCTAGTGGCCATCCTTAACCTCTCATCTCCACCCGTTGTCATCATAATGATGTTAGGGTGAACTATAGAATATCTAGATTGCTTTGCAACCGCTCACAGAGTTTCTTAGACCAAAAAGATATATGCATAAATGTAAACTGGAATGTGGTCTTTATCTCTCTAGGGTGGTGAAGACTCAGCACAGTGAAGCAATGCTTCATCTAATATATCTTCTTTAAGTATCCATCAAAAGGCTGCTCTCTAATATTAACTGACACTCTTGAACTTGCAAATGTATGCGCAGCATGCAGCAAAATGCTTTGATATAATGGTGAAGATCTGAAAGCAGTCTTGATTAAAATTAACTTTGATAGTTACAGGAATCTTAACTTGTTCATTCAACTATTCGACATGTTGGATGCGAAATGTCTAAGAATATAAACTTATAGGTCAACCATAGATTAAATATAGACAAACAGACAGATAGACAAATGAAATGTATTAACTATTATGCTTTAACATAGACCATCAATACAAGTTTGCCACCACTATGGCTCTTAAAATTAAATGTATAGCAGCATCATTTAGATATTGAATAGCCATTGCTGTGATTTTATATACCCACTGAAAATAATAATTATGCACCTAGAAGGAGTTGTTGGAAATCAAGTGAAACTTTATATTTGTGAGTGATTGATGCTTCGCACCAGTGTCTCTGTCCCCCATCTTGAATTAAAAAAAAGGTTGCAATAAGATTCAGTCTGAAATCGTCATTCCTTAATTCATTTCAGACCCACTAATATTCAGTTTACAACCTGTATTATTTTTGTCACATGGATATTCCCCTCCCAGTGATACATGCAGGATCTGTGTGTCCAAAATGCTCCTGTTCCCCCCCCCCCCGTAAACTGCCTTTTGAGTATGGTTTGCCCCTATCTACAGGCTGTGACCTACCCTCCTTAGCCCCCCCTCCCCTCCTCCACATGCATCCTAATGCTTGAAGCAGCAGCAGTAGTCTGATGGATTTATGTCAGGATCCGCAGCATCAGAAGCTAGATTAACGGCTTGCAGAAGCAAAATGAAAGGATTTTTTTTTTTTTTTTTAAATCTTTAGAAAGTAGCTTAATAATTCACTTAGGAAGACAATGAACACTTCAGTGCAAAGGTGTCCATAGACTTTAAAGGGAGTCTGTTACCAGGAAATTCACTGTTACACTAAGCACAGAGCCCTTTAGGGCTAGCTTAACTGAATGTAATGTCACATTTCACTTAGTGATCCATTGCAAAAAAGTTAATTGCATTGAAGGTGGACCCAAAACACTCTTGTTGCTCCTGATTCCTGTCTCGGTCAGACAAACGAGAAAACAATCTAGCTCACCTGCAGCATGCATATGCACCTTGCACGGACTGCCCGGGTAAAAGGCTTGAAATCACATAAAAGTCAAGAAGTTCAGCAATGGTTGAATGCTTCTTGGACACTTTATTTGAACATTCAATACAGTCGAGTGCGATATACAGACTCCACAAACAGTTTACGCATTTCGGACAGACACAAAGTCCTTAATCATAACTGAAACACATGGATGAGTCGCACTCGACTGTATTGAATGTTCAAATAAAATGTCCAAGAAGCGTTCAACCATTGCTGGACTTCTTTCCTCTCTCGGTCACTTCCTCTCCCTCTTGATTAACAGGGCCAGGTTCTTGCATAGTCATCTCACCTTGCCCTGTCAATCGAGGTGAGGGCTAGCAAGGAGTAAGGATGGTGTGTGCTCACCTTTGGTGCACTTGATAGTTCATTAGCATATGGATAAAAGTATGATTTCTCTAGAATAAAGCCACAGATTGCTAAGTGAAAGGTATCATTACACTCAACTGAGCTAGATCTTCAAGCAATTGAGGAGACACCCCAATGTCATTTTTAGAGATGAGCGAATCGAATCCCACAAAGTGGAATTCGATCCGAATTTTAGGATAAATTTGATTCGCCTAGAAGCCGAATTTCCTTGTGCTTCGTGTCGGCGAATCGATTTATCCTGAAATAGTGTAAAAAACAAAAAAATCCATACTTACCTCCTCCATTTGCTCGCGACGGGCCGCCAGCAGCCATCTTGATTGAAGATCCCGGGCGAATTCCCGCGCGTAGTGACGTATGACCTCACCACGCCTGCCAGAGGAGATAAGTTTGATTTAATGTATTTTTAATGTTTATTTTACACGCAGACGCCGCGATAATGTATGAACGCGGCATCTACGGGGTACAATGACGTGGGCGGCGCTATCGCAGCTCCCTGTCATTGCACCCACTACTTACAAAAAAATGCGCTTCGTGGCGAAGTAATTCATCACAAAGCGAATTTTTTTGTAAGATTCGGCAAATCAGCCAAATCAAACTTTCAAGAAATTCGCTCATCCCTAGTCACTGTCTTTGGAAATTGTCTTGATTACGGTAGAATTTGTCTCACATGCTTTCTGCACCAAATATATGATGTGTGAGCACTATTTTGTACTATTTATACCATGCTAATGTGAAAAAACATCACCTTCTTGGCGTGTTTTAGGCACCCGGGCCCTTTGTCAAAAGAATGGCATAGTCATGAAAAACTGAAGTTAAAATACATGTTGGAAAATAGATCTACCTATCAAGAGGAGACACGTCATCAACAGGTGGGAGTAAACCTGGTGTTAAATTAGCTCGAGGGTAACAGGCACCAGTTTGGAATACGGCAGTGCTGGTTTTTTTCGCATTAGAATTCAAGAGTCTCTGCTCACAGTGACACGCTGACAGCCTTGTGGACATTGTGGTTTCCTGATGGATCCGGTAAGGGGGAGATTCCCCGTATTGTGTTTAATTTATTATATGCTAGATGGAAAGCTTTTGTAGACAACTTTTTGGTTAATCCTATTTTGCTTCCCATTTGGGTGCAGTCTTAGACAGTTTTTGGTGCATGTTCTGGACTACGCCAGCTCCAAGGTGATATAAAAAGTAGTTAAACATTCTGATAGTATAAAGTCCTATGGTTTTTTGTGTCACAAATAGGGACTTTTGTGTCACATTACTTCCCTTCACCACTTTCTAAAAACATTATCACAGTTATAAACACATTTAACTTGATGACATCTGCCTGGTACCTGTTTCATGTAGCAGACACCCAGGGCTAATGTTTGTGATCAGCAATAATGCCAATCACAGATATTTAATGCCTCAGATGTCATGGTCAAATGTGACCACGACATCTGAGCACTAAATATGCTGCATTTCCAGGGCTGGAGCAGCTCTCCCTAATGGCAATCAGAGGGCCTATTCATTCCCTGTAGCAGTCACAGTCCCCCTTAAGGATACAAGGCTGCTGCAGCTATGTTTTCATGGAGATTCCACCTATGGCAGGGTTCCATAGGAACTTAGCGAATTTCTCATAGATTTCAATGTTAGTGCTTTGGATTATTATTAGTGATGATTGAGCACGTGATGCTCGGGTGCTCTGGCCGAACACTAGGTGGTTCTCGAGTGCTCTGCCGAGCACCCGAGTATAATGGAAGTAAATGAGAGAACACTAGGCACCCCGTGCTCTGCAGAGGGGAGGGTGTTTGGTTCATAGGGAAACATGAAAAAATGGTGGAAACACCACTGAAATGGTTAGGGACCAGCATGGGGAGGATGTCTGGATGCATCTTGGACACCGAAGTCGCTGCTATTAACGATGATGTCCGACTATTACGCCACTTTTACGGAATGACAATAATACCCCCAAAAACAAAAGATATAATCTATTTTAGAGGAAATATTGTTAGGAAAAATATATTTACTTGTACGTAAAGCGCAAGTGCTGCCAAAAATTACAAGGAAGAGGCACAATGATACAAAAGGTATATAACATAAAGGAGGGCCTCATTCACATTGTGGTACAATTGTTCATGACGTGGGACTCCTACACTCATAAAGCCTCTGCACAAAGTGATAAGGCTGCCAAAAATTACAAGGAACATGCACTCCAATACCCCCTTTACACATAAAGGAGGGCATTAGACACACCCTTGAAAAATTATGATTGATGGCCTGCTGCTGACACTCAAAAACAATAGGGGTGACGTGCTGCTGCTAAGCCTACCGTCTAAAAAATTATGGGTGACATGCTGCTGAGCGTCTAAAAAATTATGGGTGACATGCTGCTGAGCGTCTAAAAAATTCTGGGTGACATGCTGCTGAGCTGACCGTATAAAAAATTATGAGTGACATGCTGCTGAGCTGACTATATAAAAATTATGGGTGACATGCTGCTGAGCTGACCGTTTAAAACATTATGGGTGACATGCTGCTGAGCTGACTGTCTAAAATATTATGGGTGACATGCTGCTTAGCTGACCGTATAATAAATTATGGGTGACATGCTGCTGATCTGACCGTCTAAAACATTATGGGTGAAATGCCGCTTAGCTGACCGTCTAAAACATTATGGTTGAGGGCCTGCTGGTGAGCTGAACGTCTAAAATATTATGGTTCTAGGCCTGCTGGTGAGCTGACCGTCTTAAACATTATGGGTGACATGCTGCTTAGCTGACATTATAAAAAAATATGGGTGACATGCTGCTGAGCTGACCGTCCAAAACATTATGGGTGACATGCCACTTAGCTGACTGTCTAAAATATTATGGTTGAGGGCCTGCTGGTGAGCTGAACGTCTAAAATATTACGGTTCTAGGCCTGCTGGTGAGCTGACCGTCTAAAAAATGATGGTGCAGGGCCAGCTGGTGAGCTGATTGTCTAAAAAATGATGGTGCAGGGCGAGCTGGTGAACTTCGAGGGCAGCCTAATAATCAGTTTCATATGATGGAGGATGAGGAGGAAGAGGATGAGAAGAGGAAGGGGTACATGGGAATACACTGTATTCAATACACCCTAAAAGCCACATTTAAGGTTCCTTGTTAAACTGCTTTCCTCTGGTGGAGTAGAGAAGTCAGGGGGAATCCAGGCCTTGTTCATTTTGATAAGCGTCAACCTGTCAGCATTTTCAGTTGACAGGCGGATGCGCTTATCAGTAATTATGCCCCCAGCAGCACTAAATACCTGTTCAGACAAAACGCTGGCACCAGCACCTCCAAGGCGTAGAGCGCCAGTTCGTGCCACGTGTCTAGCTTAGACACCCAATAATTATATGGCACAGAGGGATCGCTGAGGACGTTGACACAGTCAGCTAGGTACTCCTTTACCATCTTCCAAAACTTTTCCCTAATTGTCACACTAGGCCGCCCATCAGTGTGAGGGTGCTGGCGGGGTGTCATGAAACTGTCCCAGGCCTTGGAGAGTGTCACCCTGCCTTTGTTGGAACTGCTGTGTGTTCCCCTCGTTTCCCCTCCTCGGGTGGCCAAGGAACTACGTACTCTGCCGCCAGCATTGTCAGATGGAAATTTTTGGAGCAATTTTTCAACAAGGGCCTTCTGGTATTGCAACATTTTACTTGTCCTCTCCACCACAGGATTGAGAGATGAGAAGTTCTCTTTGTAGCGGGGGTTGAGAAGGGTAAACAACCAGTAATCGGTGTTGGCTAATATGCGTATACAGGGTCACGGGAAAGGCAGCTTAGCATGAAGTCAGCCATGTGTGCCAACAGACAAGGCCTCGCTCTCCCCACCAGGATGATGACTCTCAATATCCTGCTCGTCCTCTTTCTCCTCTTCGGCTCATCCACGCCGAAGAGATGGTGTAAACATGCTATGGCTACTCTGTGTAGCGGTGGCAACTGTCTCCTGCTCCTCCTCCAATTCTCGCTGAGAAGACGAACCGAGGGTGGTCTGGCTATCACCCTGTGTAGGGTCTTCCCCCATTTCTACCTCTTCCACACGCAGAGCGTCAGCCTTTATTGTGAGCAGTGAGCTTTTTCGTAAACACAGAAGTGGGATGTTTACGCTGATAATTCCATTATCGCCACTAACCATGTAGATGTAGATTCATCAAAGTTGCGTAAAACCTCACAGAGGTCAGACATCAATGCCCACTCATCGCTTGTGAAGAGCAGAAGCTGACTGGAAAGGCGCCGCCGGGATTTTACGAAGACCAAGTTTGAGGTTATGGGAGAATATGTAAAGAGAGAATTAAAAGAGTGGGATAAAACAGCAAGAGCGAGTGCTCAGTGGAAGGCATTTAAAGAAGTCCTCTTAAAGGCAACTAGACTATATGTTAGACAAATTAGCTAAAGGAAAAGAAAGAGAAATCCACTATGGTTTACTAGAGAGGTAAGAGCTATAGTGAATGATAAAAAGTCTGCCTATAAGATGTATAAAGAGTCTGGAAGTGTAGCAGACAGAGAAGTTTATAAAATTATACAGAAGAAGACAAAACAGATTATTAATGCTGCTAAAGCTTTAAAGGAGAAAGAAATGGCCAAATCTGTTAAGGAGGGAAATAAAACCTTCTTCAGATATATTAGTGACAGGAAGAAGAAAAACTGCGGCATTACAAAACTTAGCAATGAAAAAAATCTGTATATAGATGGGAATAAGATGGTCGCTGACCATCTGAATAACTACTTCTGCTCAGTTTTTTCAGATGGTGACTTTCATAATCAGAACATGGCTGGACATAGCATTGCCTCTAGTTGTAAAGTTTCAGCCCCAGTGTTTTCAGAGGCCGATTTTCTACGGGAACTTGTCCGGCTAAAGTTAAATAAGGCAATGGGTCCGGATGGCATCCACCCCAGAGTTCTTAAAGAACTCCGATCTGTGATTGTTGGGTCCCTGACTGATCTGTATAATAAGTCCCTTCTTACAGGAGATGTTCCTAATGATTGGAGAATGGCTAATGTTGTACCCATTCACAAGAAGGGTAGTAGAGAAGAAGCTAGTAACTATAGGCCAGTCAGCTTGACATCTGTAGTGGTAAAAATGATGGAGACTCTACTAAAAAAGAAGATAATTGACCATCTAACAACAAACAACTTGATGGACTCAAACCAGCATGGCTTTACTGAGGGCCGATCATGTCAGACTAATCTCATTGATTTATTTGACTATGTAACTAAAGTGCTGGATGAAGGTGGTGCTGTGGATATAGCATACCTGGATTTCAGTAAAGCTTTTGATATGGTTCCCCATAAAGAGCTGATAGTGAAGTTATCAAAAATTGGACTTAACCCCTGGATAGTTCAGTGGATCTGCAGTTGGCTGAAGGACAGATACCAGAGGATTGTTGTTAATGGAGTGTATTCTGAGGAGAGGCTGGTTACAAGTGGAGTGCCACAAAGATCTGTTTTGGGTCCTGTTCTGTTTAACATGTTTGTAAGTGACATAAGGGATGGCTTGGTAGGGAAGGTTTGCTTGTTTGCTGATGACACAAAAGTGTGTAATAGGGTTGATGTTCCAGGAGGTGTCGGTAATATGGAGAATGATTTATCTTTATTAGATACGTGGTCAAAACAATGGAAACTGCAGTTCAATGTTTCCAAATGTAAAATAATGCACTTGGGGAGAAGAAACCCTCTATCTGAGTATTGTATTGGCAGTTCTGTGCTAACAAAGACCTCAGAAGAGAAGGATTTGGGGGTAGTCATCTCTGACAGCCTGAAAATGAGTAACCAATGCAGCCAGGCGGTAGGGAAAGCAAATCGTATGCTTGGCTGCATAGCTAGAGGTATAACAAGCAGAAAGAGGGAGATTATGATCCCTCTGTATAGAGCTCTAGTGAGACCACATATGGAATACTGTGTTCAATTCTGGAGACCTCACCTGCAAAAGGATATTGCTAAAATAGAACGGGTCCAAAGAAGAGCTACAAAAATGGTGGAAGGTCTAAAGCATAGAACTCATCAAGAAAGACTGAGAGTTCTTAATATGTATAGTCTGGAGGAAAGAAGAGAAAGGGGGGACATGACTGAAACCTTTAAATATGTTAAAGGACTGAATAAAGTTCAGGAGGGAAGGGTTATTAATAAGAAACTGAACACAAGAACAAGGGGGCACACTCTGAGGTTAGTTGGGGGAAAAATCAAGAACAACATTAGAAAATATTATTTCACTGAAAGAGTAGTAGAAGCTTGGAACAAACTTCCAGCAGAGGTGGTTGATACATCCACAGTAACTGAATTTAAACATTCCTGGGATAAACATGTACCTATCCTAAGATAACAATAAAAGGATAATAAAAGGGCAGACTAGATGGACCAGGTGGTCTTTTTCTGCCGTCAATCTTCTATGTTTCTATGTTTCTATGACCGTATTGCAGCTGGTATTCTACTACTGCCCTCTTCTGCTCACAAAGCCTGCCCAACATGTGGAAGGCGGAGTTCCAGCGCATGCTCAGGCCACACAGCAGTCGTTGAGCTGGCAAGAGCAAGCTCTGCTGCAGAGTTGCCAGGCCGGCTGAAGCTGTAGATGACTTGCGGAAATGGGCACACAGGCGATGCAGCTTCACCAGTAGCTGAAGCAAATTGGGGTAGGTTTTCAGAAACTGCTGAACCACTAAGTTGAAGACATAGGCCAGGTATGGTATGTGTGTGAGGTTGGCCAGCTCCAAAGCCGCCACCAAGTTGCGGCCGTTATCAGATATAACCATGCCTGGCTGTAGGTTGACTGGCGAGAGCCACAGCTCAGCCTGGTCCCTTATGCCCTGCCACAGCTCTGCGGCGGTGTGCTGTATGTCACCCAGGCAAATAAACTTCAGCACGGCCTGTTGCCACTTCCCGACTGCTGTGCTACACTGCTTCCAGCTACTGAGTGAAGTCTGAGTGGTGCTGCAAGATGGCAATTCTGCATGGGAAGTGGAGGTGGAGGAAGAGAAGGAGGGGTTGCAGCCGCTACTGTAGGTGGTGGCGGAAATCCGGATGGAAGTTGGACATGCAATTCTTGTCATGGGTAGCACCTGGGCCATCCCAGAGGACGACTCGCTACCAGGCTCCACAACATTCACCCAATGTCGCGTCAGGGAAATGTAGCATCCCTGGGCAGAAGCGCTTGCCCATGTGTCAGTTGTTAAGTGGACCCTGCCAGTAACTGCGTTGGTCAGGGCACAGGTTATGTTTCTGGACACATGCTGGTGTAAGGCGGGGACGGCACACCAGGAAAAATAGTGGCGGCTGGGGACTGTGTAATGAGGGACAGCCGCCGCCATCAGGCTGCGAAAAGCCTCGGTGTCTACCAGCCTAAACGGCAAAATTTCCAGGGCCAGCAATTTGGAAAGTTGCGAGTTTAGAGCTATGGCCTGTGGGTCAGTGGCAGGGTATTTGCGCTTGCATTAAAATGCCTGGGGTAAGGACATTTGAACACTGCGCTGGAACACTGAAGTGGACATGCTGGCTGATGGTTCTTGCAAAGGTCCAGGTGCAGGGCGGGAGGCATCTGGGCCTGCGTCTTGGACAGCACGTAACAGAGGGGAAGAGGAGGCAGTGGTGTGACCTCTAGACACAGATCATGGACCCAGGCGTTCGGCCCACCTTTTAGGGTGCTTTACTGCCATGTGGCGGATCATACTGGTGGTGGTCAGGTTGTGTTTACGCCCCTGCTCATCTTGGTACAGCACAGGTTGCAAATTACAATCCGTTTATCGTCAGCACTTTCCTCAAAAAAACGCCAGACTGCAGAACACCTAACCCTTGGCAAGGGAGCTTGCAGCAAGGGGCTGCTCTGGGGAACAGTTGCGGGCCTGGTTGACGTGGCCTGCCTTCTCCCTTTTTCCACCCCACTGCCTCTTCCAGCCTGTTGCACTGCTGCAGATCCCTCCCCCTCTGTACTGCTGTCCTCACTCGGCTTGCCACCTTCCAGGCTGGGTCAGCTATTTCATCGTCCACCTCCTCCTCTTCCACATCCTCACTATGCTCCTCCTCCTGACATGGTGAACTAACAAGAACCTGACTTAACTGCGTCTCATCCTCATCATCAACCTTTTGAGGCACTAGTTGCCCTTGACTTATTGGCAACTGTGTCTCATCATCATTATGCACCTCGTGAGACGCTACTTGCCATTCCCACTGTCATCTTCTTCTGACTGTGGATGCTCAATAGTTTGGGAATCAGGGCACAATATCTCCTCATGTCCCACTTCAAGCGGCCATGGCAAGAGGCTAAAGCCAAGGAACGGTGATGAATAAAGCACCTCGGAATATCCGAATGTGGGATTACTTCTTTGCCCAGACTCTGCATGGTGGGAGGAAGGAGGATCAGGGTGAGGATGTGGTTGCCCAGACTCTTGGCTACTGAGACTAGACTTTGTCGAAAAGAAGGTGGTGCTTAACCAACTGGAAGCATTATCATCTGAAATCCAACCGACTACCTGCTCGCACTGGTGTGGCAACAAGAGTTGTGTCTTGCGCCGCCCTGCAAACTGTGACATGAAGCTAGGAGTTTTGGATGACTTTGTTTCTTGGGCTCTGCCAGCAGGCACAGTTTCACCGCACCCAGAGCCATGGCCTCTGCGTTCACCATCAGCAGCACGCCCACTTCCTCCTCCCTTTCTGCTCACCTTGCGCATATTATATAGTATATATGCAACTTTGTCACAAGTACAGTAGTGCAGATTTTTATTGAGTGTATGATCAGAAAAATTTAACCAAATGTCAAATATTTAGAATGCGCAAACGTTATAAAGCAGGTGCAGCTGAGGTACTGCGGCCTTAATTAACGGCAGAAAAATAGCAACAGATGTCAGATATATAGACTACAGAAAGGTTCTAAGGCCCACGCTGTGCACGTGGTGTTAGCGTCAGGCACACTTGTGTTCTTTTTGCCCCAAAATAAATTAAAAAAATGCAGCCAGATATAACAATGGACTTTTGTGTCTTTTGAACAGAACTACTAGCCCTACCTAGCCAAATTCTATCCCTACACTATATGTCCCTCCTTGCGCAAATGTTACACAGCAGACGCAAATGAGGAACTGTGGCCTTTATTAACGGCAGAAAAAATAGCAACGGATGTCAGGTATATAGACTACAGAAAGGTTCTAATGCACACGCTGTGCACGTGGTGTTAGCGTCAGGCACACTTGCGCTCTTTTTGCCCCAAAATAAAAATAAAAAAATGGAGCCAGATATAACAATGGACTTTTGTGTCTTTTGAACAGAACTACTAGCCCTGTTTAGCCTAATCCTATCCCTACACTATATGTGCCTCCTTGCACAAATGTTATACAGCAGACGCAAAGGATGTACTGCGGTCTTAATAAACTGTAGAAAAAATAGCAACGGATGTCAGGTATATAGACTACAGAAAGGTTCTAATGCACACGCTGTGCACATGGTGTTAGCGTCAGGCACACTTGCGTTCTTTTTGCCCCCAAATTTAAAAAAAAATGCAGCCATATATAACAATGGACTTTTAATGTCAGGCCACCGTGCGCAATTTTTAACCCCTTAAAAAATATATAAATATACAGTCATGGCCAAAAGTTTTGAGAATGACACACATATTATATTTGTGTAGACTTTGTAAAAATTAATATTTGTATCATTCTCAAAACTTTTGGCCATGACTGTATTGCAGCAAGATATAATAGCCCTTAAAAGGGCTTTAGGGTCTTTTCAAAAGAAATACTATCCCTGCCTAGCATTCTTCTCTCCCTACACTATCTGTCCCTCCTTGCAGCAGCTCTCCCTGATTCGGTATGAGCCGGTCACATGTCACCGGGTGCTATATAGCACCCGATGACGCGTTCCCAGCCATCCAATCAGTGTAATGACAGTACCTCCCCGCACGCTAATTAGGGGGGGACTCGATCATGTTAATCATTGGACCACACGTTGTTCGGCCGATTACCATATTCGGCCAAACATGTGCGCTCAACACTAATTATTATTAAATCACAAGAAAAACTATACAAATTCGGTATCACTGTAATTGTTCAGATGATTTTTTTCCAGCCTCCCACTATGTTGCATACAGTAAATTGTGGTGTTCTATTGTTAAGTTCTATTGTTCCCGCAAAAAAAAGTTCTCAAATGGCAAACAGCTAGATGAAAGGAAAAATAAAAAAAGTTATGGCTCCTGGAAGGCGGGGTAAAAAATGGAAATGCAAAACCAGAAATCCAAATAATTAATTTGTTGCATTATAAAAAAATGGCTCAAAGTACAGTATACCTATGTTAATATATCTGGCCTATAGTACAATGGTACAATTCCTTTTACAGATTCCTTTCATGACCTTCCACCTAGTTTTATGCTTAACTCATTGTACATTCAACTTTACAGGTTTTACAAATTACTAGTGACCCAATATATTCTTGATGCTGGTTCATGCTGGTACTTTATATAGTCAGTAATATACAGTGGAGGGTTTTTATCTCATCCTTTTAATATTGGATAAATTGACTTATTTGATCTAAATTATTAATTTAATTTTCTTAATTTGTCTTACATTTCATTTATGGTGTTTCCACCTGAGAAAGTAAATAAAAAATATTTGGATGTATTAAAAAAACTACGAAACAAGAAAACTCAAATAGTTCAGATTCTAGTAGACCGACATAGATAAAACTGCTGATATGCTGGAAAATCATTTTATTTGGAAAGCTTTTGTAGACAACTTAAAAGTGTCTACTTTAAAGTGTCTACTTTCAAAGCACATTTTAGCAACATTTAACATAAAGACAAAATGCTTATACCCATTTAACGCCACTTCAAATCAAGGTCAAAGCTCTGGTCCCTGGTATACCAATAATGTGATGTCCAGTCCGTGGTCATATGCACCACTGCAGCCATTCAATAGCCTCATCTGTACCATTGTCTTGAAGTGGCATATGACATCTAAGCCTCTGTGGTCATGTGCCAGTTGGGAACACATCACTGATGATGCCAGAACAGATGAGATACCATATCTCATTTCCAGTCCACTTGGGACTGGAAAGAGTGGGGATGAGAGCCTCATCTATGGACCAGAACAGCATTGAATAGATGAGTGCATTTTTTTTTCTTTATGTTAAACAGTTCCCCGGCCATCATTAAAATTTATTTTGGGGTCAGACAATGCCTTTACCTTTGAATTTAGTTTAATACCTACAGTATGTTCTCACCAAATGCCTTCTAATCCAATCTTACAAACATGTTTCTATTAGTTCCATATTTTCTATAGTGCTGTAAGTACGATTCAGTGGAGCCGGGGGGGGTGACTTTTTAGGCTACCTAAAGAATATGGACTGCTAACTACACAGATAAAAGGCATAATGTCTTTTTTTGGTCAAATGGCGAAATATCATTATTAGGCTCCAATAAAATGTAATTTCCTGGAATATTTTCTGTGCTCAGTGAATTTTGGAAATACAAACTCCAGGATTTATGGAGATTGGTTGCTTAAAAACAGAATTCAGGGTGTAAGCAAGGAATCTGGATGATAAACAGCACTGTAGAATAGATTTGCAAAGGCTCGGCAGCTGCTTCAAGCAAATATAAAGCAATTTTGTATTTAAAAATATTTTAATTGCATCATTTACTCATTCCATAAGCTGTTTGAAGTATGCAAATACAATATTTCTTCATTCTATTGTTCGAATTGATGTCAAAATATTTTCTTTATATTGGTAAAACTGATTATGTGATAATGATAATTTCATTTTTGCATAGCAATTTGTGAAAAAAAAAACTGGAGGCTAAACAAATTTCTCTCTTTTTTACCAATATGCCCTGTTCTTTAAGCATTTCACACTTAAATAGTTACTTTACATGGGATAAGATTACACATAGTAAAAGGTCAGAAGTGTTTATCTTAATGTAGTGCTTTTTTCTGACATTTTTAACACAAGACTACTAAAAGTCTTTCAGAATAGAAAATTGATGGTGAGCATTGTTTGAATAAAAAAAATATATTTTTTTTAAATCTCATTTTGAACAAGCAAGGACCCTGTTTAGATATTTGCCATTGTACAGAACTGTATAGAATATTTGAATGGCTTCTAAACTTTTTATGGCTGATTTTCACCCAACTGAATAGTCAATAAGGCAATGTAGGTATCTAATTGCATTTGCATGTCCAAGTAAATGACTGAGAAGTAGAGGTTTGCAGAGGGTTATGTCTCATTCACATGTCAGTGTTTTGGTCAGTGATTTCCATCAGTGATTTTGAGCCAAAATCAGGATTGGCTCTAAACACAGAACAGGTGCATATCTTTCCATTATACCTTATGTCTGTGGAGGCTCAAATCCTGGTTTTGTGTGAAATCTCTTTTTTATTAATTGTCAAAAAAGGATAAAGACATATACATATCAAATAATCAAAGGAAATATCAAATGTCAGCTCCATATATCTTGATATGACAAAGTCAGGTAAACTCGGTAAGAGAAAGTTATTGTCTGGTAACAATAAAAGGACTTAACAAACATACATGTTAAACAACATAACTACGTATTGTGGTGAATCAATCCTTGTAAAGAGGTATATTTAGTCACATTCTACGTCTTGTGAGACATCACTTAGTAAGCCGGGTTAATGTTGGGTACATTTTTTGCGTTCCAGTGATCTATCCATGGCTGCCAAATCCCTAGATAATAAGACCGTCTTTTCATTTCCCAACCAGCGAGCCCTTCCATCCTATTAATTTGCTGTACTTTCTCATGCCACAATGAAATAGAAGGAGGTGAAGTGTCCCGCCACTTAGTGGGGATTAATAGTTTGGCCGCTGAGAGAAGATGAGTGGCTAAATTATGCTTGGATGGGAAGAAATTGGGTAGCGGCAGCCATAGTAAAATCAACTCAGCAGTTAGTTTCAGAGAAATAGAGCAAATTTTATTTATTTCTTTCTCCACCTCTAGCCAGAATTGTATTATTAAAGGGCATGTCCACCATATATGTTTCATAGTACCTCTATCACCTCCACATCTCCAGCAACTATCACTGGGGGACAAACCAATAAAAAACAGAAACTCTGGTGTTTTGTACCACCTAGTGGTCGTTTTGTATGAATTTTCCTGTAGTCTGATACACCTTGAAAAACCACATGCATGAGATAGGATATATTGAGTTTCTGAAGGGGAGAAGGATTTGTTCAGTTCTTTTTCCCAGCAAGAGATATAGTATGGCTTAGATGATGCGGAATTTTGTAATAATGCTACATATATAAGTGATGTAAGTTTTTTGGGACATTTTGGCAAAACCGTTAGGTTCTCTAACCATGTTGGATCAGGAATTGTTATGGAAACTACTTTCTTAAATCTAGAAACCGTCTGTTTAAAATCTAGAGATTGTATGATCGTGAATGGCGTCTCATTCCCTGGTGACAAGCAGTCCGACAAGGTCGATGATGTGTCATTATCCAATATGTCTTGGACTTTCTGATTATGCAAAGTCAACCACCAGTGTGCAGTGTTTATACGAGAGTGATCTAACCATATAGGGATAACGCTCACTGGTGCTAATCTGGAAATATGTCCCCTGGAATGAGGGAGGATCCCCACCTGATGGCATACCTGTAGTGTTCCTTTTGTTAGACTGCTTGTCACCTTAGAAGAAAGTATTGCTGACCATTTAGTCCATAAGCAATTATGTCTTTGAGACCCCATCAGACTTCTCTCTATGTCCAGATATGGGGTTTGTAAATTCGTGTTTGATAGTAGAACCCATCTAGCTAAATGGATAGCCTTATAATAAGTAGCTAAGTCCGGTAGGGATATACCACCATTATGTTTTTTCTGGGTCAGAAAGGAATATGCTAATCTAGGACGTCTAGATTTCCAGAGAAAAGACGTGAAAACTGTTCTGAATTGATGGAAGTATGCGGCAGGGATAGATATCGGGAGCGCTTGTAATGTATATAAGATCTGTGGGAGGATGTAGGTGGATAAGATATTTTTCCTTCCAAACCATGAAACAAATGGGATGTTCATGTTTCCTAGCTGGTGTTTGATCTTGGCTAATAGCGGTGTGTAATTTAGGGCGAATAATCTGGAAGGGTTGGCGGAAATCTGAATTCCCAGGAACTTAATAGCTGAAGTAGGCCAATGGAATGGAGAGGATTGTTTGAGAGAGGATATAAGTCTAGCATCCGCAGATATATTCAGTACTTCAGATTTGGTGAAATTTATCTTAAAATGAGAGACCTCACCATACTGCTGGAATATTTTAAGCACTTCTGGGAAGGCTACTTCTGGGTTTGAGATAAGCAATAATAAGTCATCAGCAAAAGCCACAGTAGTGTGTGTATTGTCCTGCTTTGATACCTACAATCTTCTCTGTTTGCCTAATTTTGGACAGCAACGTTTCCATGCATATGATGAAGAGGGCAGGGGAGAGAGGGCAACCCTGACGCGTTCCATTGGTAATATGGAATGAATCTGAGAGCGTGCCATTGACCATTACTTGAGCTTATGGTCTGGAGTATAAAGAAAAAATGGCTTCAATAAACTGTTCTGGAAACAGAAATTTTTTGAGTGATTCTTTCATGAATAGCCAATTAACCCTATCAAAAGCCTTTTCGGCATCTGTACCTAATAGCAATAGGGGAATGTTTTTTTGTTTAGCTGTATAGATAGCCTGAATTACTCTCCACACGTTGTGTATGCCCTCTCTCCCCGGCACAAACCCCACTTGTTCCTCACCAATTAGTTTAGGTAAGAGTAACGCAGATATGCGTTGAGCTAGAAGTTTGGCCCACCATTTAAGGTCACTATTCAATAAAGAAATGGGTCTGTAATTCCCACATGATTCTGGGTCCTTCCCTTCTTTATGGAGTATAGTTATATGCGCTTGTAAGGCTTGCGGTGGGAAGGAGGCCCCTTTCAGAAGGGAGTTACAAACGTATGTGAAATGTGGTAGTAACTGGTGTTTCAATTTTTTGAAATAAGAGATCGGTAATCCGTCGGGACCTGGGCTCTTTCCTGATGGTATAGATTGTAGGACCTTGTCCAATTCATGTTCTGAAAAAGGGGCTACCAGAGCCTGTTGGTCCTCTTCAGTTAAGCTGGGGGTATTGATAGAGTCTAGAAAGGATCTTATGAGACTCAAAGATGGTGCTGGAACGTGACCTGTCTCTGGGGGGTGATCTTTTAAATTGTACAAGGAGGTGTAGTACTCTTGGAAAGCTTTCGCTATTAGTGGGGTAGAAGTCAATTTGTGTGAAGCTGTTGATTTTATGGAGGAGATAAATGTTTTTTCTCTTTTTTGTTTAAGTCGGGTCATCAGTTTGTTGCCTTTGTCTCCGTGTGCATAGAACTTGTATTGCATTTGTTGGAGTGATTTCGCTGAGTGAATGTTAAGAAGATCTTTAACTTTGTTCCTGAGAGTGGTAAGGTCTTTGAGGTGAAGATCCGATTTAGAGGTCTTGTGCAACTTTTCTACTGAATTCTACTGAATGTATTTGGGCTAAAAGGGAGTTGAGTTCTTTTACCCGCTGTTTCTTTACTGCAGAGCCTAAAGCTATTAGTTCACCTCTGATAAAGGCTTTGTGGGTTTCCCACACCACAGTAGGGGAGATAGAAGGTGTCAAGTTACGTTTAAAGAACTCATCTAGCTTGGCTCCTAGGTCTGATAGATGTTTTGGGGATTCCAATAGAGTATCATTAAGCCTCCATGTCCAGGTCCTGTGAGGCAGACATTGGAGGGAAAGAGTCATGCTTACTGGGGCATGATCAGATATGATAATCTCACCTAATTCCACTTTTCTCAGTGCCTGGACATGTGAGTCACTCAGAAATATATAATCGAGACGGTGATATGAGTTATGTGCTTGTGAAAAGTATGAATAATCTCTCTCTGTGGGGTGGGTCATCCTCCAAGTGTCTATTAAGTGTGCATCCGAGAGGGCAATCTTCAGTCTGGTAAGTTTCCTGTTGGGGTGGGTAGAAGAGGTTGGAGAAATGTCTATAGTAGGTTCTAATGCTACATTCAGATCTCCCCCTAGAAGGGTTACCCCTTCCGAATACAGTTTGAGTGTGCGTAAAGCAGAAATGATCCATGGGATCTGTTTCTTATTCGGGGCATAGAAATTCGCTATGGTCAATTTCGTACCATACAGTGTACCTTGGAGAATCAAAGACCTCCCATCTGTATCTATATAGGATTTAATCAGTTTAAATGGTAATGTGTTTCTAATGGCGACAGACACCCCCCTAGAAGCGCTCGAATATGTGGAATGGAACCACTGTGAGTAAGAGGTAGTTGGCAATTTGGGGACACGGTTATGGCGGAAATGCGTCTCCTGTAAGAGTACAATGTCTGCTTTGTGTTTTTGAAGCATACTTATGATTTGTCGTCTCTTTTGTGGAACATTCATCCCGTTTACATTCTGTGATAAGACTTTCAATTCAGCCATAATCGCGTCCCATGGAGGATTTACTGAATGCGTATGTTGATTCACCACCAATACGGAAAAATAACACTGTCAAAAATAGAACAAAAAACATGCAAAGTAAATACATCGAAGTATATGGCCAGATAATATGGAAAACATGGCTGGTTTCCTGAGCTAGCACCCTATCTATCCTTAGAGATGAAATAAAATGAGTTATAGGGACATGGTCAGGAATTTGTAGACCAAAGTCTGGGTGGGGGAGAAAAACCATTATTAACTACTGCGCAAGCTACTCATCTATAAAGAAATTGAAACCCTATAGGGTCTGATGTACTGTGTAACGGAACAAATAAAAACCATAATCAAGTATAAATCAAGAAATGGATCAGGACCTTTTGTCAATGGACTAAAGAGATGCTGAGAGAGAGAGTTAGATAGTCTCACTCAGTAGCAGTTTAGAGATTAGGGAGGTCAAAAAGACCTGGGGGACAGATAATGGGCTCAATGGGGTCAGCAACTATACTAAACCATATAATACAAACCGTGAATTAAGGAATACATAAATATCTACAATATAGAGACAAGTGAGACTACAAACGAAACCCCATCTCCGTTACCACGCGAAGTATGCCATGTCATGGCAAGTTGCCATATTGTCCCCTTCTCCGTGCAGTCTGCTGGATCTTCTATGCAGGTGACAAAGGTGGTCCTTAAAGTTCAAGTAAGACTACTGGACACCTCCAGGATGAGTGTCCAACTACTCAGGTGTCGTCTGTTGGCCTATTCTGTTTCTTCGGCTTGGGCGACTAGGGGTTCCTGACCACTTGCCACGGTTGAATCTCGGGGAGGTCCGGGAACGGAGGAGCCTTGGGAACTGGCATCCATGATGGTATATCCATTGGCGCGAGGCCCAACTTCTCCCACGCTTCCTCCAGATCTTTTGGGGTTCTGATGACGATCTGCTTACCCTCCTTCGCCGTAGCAAGCCCAAAGGGAAAGAGCCAGCGGACAGGTAATTTCTTTTCTCTCAGGGCGTCAGTTAGAGGCTTCAGTATTCTGCGTTTAGCGAGCGTGCTAGGTGCAATATTTTGGAATACCTGCAGTTTAGAGTCTCCATAAGTTAACTCCTTCGAGTCTCTGGAAGCCTTGAGTAGCGCTGCAGTGTCCAAGAAGTTTAGGAGACCGCATATCACGTCTCTTGGAGGGATACCCGCTGGGGGTTTAGGGCGCAAAGCTCTGTGGGCTCTCTCAATGATTATGCCTTTGGCTTTGTCTGGGCCTACCAGCATGGAGAAGATGGCGGCTATCGCTTGGGGTAAAGCCTCGTTAGTGACCTCCTCTGGTATACCTCTCAGGCGTATGTTTTTGTGTCTGCTCCGGTTCTCCTGGTCTTCTATCTGCATGAGGGCATTATTCATGTGATCCTGATATGAGGTGAGTAGCGTCTGGACTGCAGCGCCATGTTGAGTCATAGCCGAGTGAGATTCTTCAAGCGAAATCACTCTGTGCCCCAATTGCTTAAGGTCAGTCTTTATATCTGCCACATCTCTCTGCAATGGTGAGAGGGCTTTGTATAAAATTTTCTTGAAGAAGGCTCGAGAAAGAGGCAAATCTTCTGTTTCCCCGGCGCCCTCCGACATAGCGCATGAACTCTCCCCGTCTGTGTCTTCCTGTTCTGTTTGGCGCTTCGGCGCCATCTTGCCGCTGCCTGGGGAGGCCCCTCGTCTTTTAAGGTATTTGTCCATGTCCGACTGTCCCTTACCGGGTTTTGAGGTGCTCAGTCGGGTGTCCAATCTTTCTTTAGTGCTTTTAGCCATCTCTGCTGACTGGGTGTTCCGTTAGGCTAAGATAAGTAGCAGCGTGTGTGAGGAGCAGCGAGATCAAGCTGCCATCACAGTCCGCGGTTAGCTCCGCCCCCCTCCAATCCTGGTTTTGGGTCACAATCACTAATGGAAATCACTGACCAAAACACTGGCGTGTAAATGCGGCATTAGAAGGAGATGAAGAGGGCATCTTGCAAGTAGTGAAGGATGCAGTTGTAAAATTTCTTCAGCCACTAATATGTAATCAGGTTGCCTCAAGAACTGATAGAATGTTGGAAACAACTTACAGACAACATTTTGGACTGGCATGCTGAATTTGTGACGGTCTTGTCCTCCACTGCAAATTCACATCAAAATAACTGCTCCTAGGAACTGAAAATCCTCAAAAAATCTTCCATGCTTGGTTATCATAAAACAGCAAAATTTTGACCACAAATGTGCTTTATGAAGCAGAAATAACAGCTCTGCCGTTTGTCATTGTCTTTTGTCTGCTCGATAAAGGCAAATGTGGCCGAAACGTTGCTGTTTTATGATGAGACACACACTGTAGATTGTATAAGAATTTCCAGTGCCTTTTATCTGCTCTTTTGATGTGATCAATTGCATCATTGTGTACATAGCTGAGATGCTTTAGTAGCAGTCTGCGGATTTTCTGTCTTTTCTGTCATTTTGGGAGCTGACGGGCTCCTTATCTCTGCTCTCTGACATTATAAACACTCATTACAGCTCAGTTCTTATCTTACTGATGGCTTAAATAAGTGTTTATGACCTCTTGCGGTGGGTTCACATCAGCGTTATGGATTCTCTTTGTGCCATATAACTCTTATCTTTAAACTACTAAGGGTGGGTTCATATCAGCGTTATGGATTCCTTGATTGTTTTCCATTATAACATGATTATAACGAAAAATAATGGAATCCATAAGATGGAAATCAAAACGGAAGCCTTTAAGAAGCATTCCGTTTTGATTCATCATAATAGAAGTCTTTGAGAATCATAACAGATCCGCCTGGTTCCCGTTATGCAAGACGGAAAACAAAGTCCTGTCGACAGGTCTTTTTTTTCCGTTCTGCATAATGGGAACCAGACGGATCCTTTATGATTCCCATAGACTTCTATTATGATTGAAAGCAAACTGGAATGCCTTTTAAAGGCTTCCATTTTGCATTCCGTCATAATGCAAGTCGGAAGAACTGGACTCCTGCATAATGGAAACCAGGAGGGATCCGCTATGCTGCCAATAGACTTGTATTATGAAGGATTAAAATTAAATGCCTCTTGAAGGCATCCGTTTTGACTTCTGTCTTATGGATTCCGCTATTTTCCATTATAACCATGTTATAATGGAAAACAATCATGGAATCCATAACGCTGATATGAACCCACCCTTAGTAGTTTAAAGATAAGAGTTATTATATGGCACAAAGTGAAAGTACAAGTCACACGGCTAGAAAAACTGTTTTGTCACATTGTGACACAATGGTTCAATATCTAATATATAAAGCTGAGTGTATGTGTGTGTGTGTGTGTGTGTATGCCCGCTAAAGGAATCCGCACTGCTGCAGCTACAATCACAAAATTTGGCACACATGTACATCAGGTGTCCAGGAAGGTTTTAGAACAGTTTTCAACTCTCCAGGACGTACCGTTCCTGAGATATTCCCAAAAAATGCATTAGCCAATAGTAGCCTGGTCACATGACCCTTATCAGCCAATAGAAGCTCACAGGCACACATCAGGTTTCTATGACAACCTAGCCAGTTCACTGCTTTAGGTCTGCATTAAAGAGGCAGAGCACTGTGGATGACAATGGTAAATGGGTATTCCTGGTTACCATAACTATAACTTATGTTTTAGACTAACTCATCATCAATCATTACCTCCTATAATATAAATTTTACATATTTACTGTTCAGTAGTAATAAAAGATGTTTTCTTCCACTGCTACCCACCTTCCTCCTAAATCAGGCATCGACCTGTAATTCCGGCCACCGTCAAAAGAAGGACTTAAAAGCACCACCCCCAGATCCCACTAAGTCATGCCCCTGACTCAGTCAGGCCACGCCCCTTCCATGCTGCATTTGACTGGGATTAAAAATATTGGTAAAAATCACCTTCTGTCAGCTGCAGGGGTGGGGGGAGGGTGACTTTCTCCCTGCAGCTCATTGCTCAGACTGCACAGTACTGCTGCTGAGAGTTCTGCTGCTGTGTCCATCCAGGCCCTGCGCATGACAGAGGACAGGGAGTCTGAAAGCCAGACCGTCCAGCCTAAAACAAGACCTCTGGCCACCCTAGGGGCAGGCTGATGTTAGGGTGGCCAGATGTCCGGCTTTAGGCTGGACAGTCCAGTTTTCTGGCTACCTGTTCTCCGTCCGACGCAGTGCATGGACAGACACAGGGATGTCCACCCTTTCAGTAGCTCACACTCAGACAGCTTCTCCTCCATGTCTTTACGGAGCCAGGGGGGTGTGGCCTCATGTTTAGTGATGTGTCTTCATGGGAACTGGGGGCGCTGTTTCACATTTGGGGGAATGGCCGGTGAGGTCTGGCTTTCTGGGGTGAAGACAGTGGCCACTCTAGCTGCTGTGGAGGTCACAGTTAAAGGGGTGGGCTTCTGTAGAGGTCATTGTTAAAGGGGTGGGAAGCTGTAGAGGTCACTGTTAAAGGGGCGGGCTGCTGTAGAGGTCACTGTTAAAGGGGCAGGCCACTGTAGAGGTCACTGTTAAAGGGGCGAGCCGCTGTAGAGGTCACTGTTAAAGGGGCGGGCCGCTGTAGAGGTCATTGTTAAAGGGGTGGGCAGCTGTAGAGGTCACTGTTAAAGGGGCGGGCTGCTGTAGAGGTCACTGTTAAAGGGGCGGGCCACTGTAGAGGTCACTGTTAAAGGGGCGGGCCGCTGTAGAGGTCACTGTTGAAGGGGCAGGTTGCTTTAGAGGTCACTGTTAAAGGGGCGGGCTGCTGTAGAGGTCACTGTTAAAGGGGCAGGCACTGTAGAGGTCACTTTCGATATCTTTTAACGACACACACACACAAACAGTAAAAGAAATAAATTAAATATACCTGGGCGAAGCCGGGTCCTTCAGCTAGTTTGTAATAAAGGTCAATTGAAAATATGATTTTTAGCCAAAAATAGAAAGTTAATTATTACATAGAAGTCTCACTGAGAGTTAAAGAAACCGTTTGACTGTAGAGATTGTCTGATTTTCATTAGCAAATTTGCAGTAAGCTGATTTTCAGTAAATTTTTACTAATTTTATCAGTTTCAATTTATTTCAGTGAATAACAATAGTGTCCACAACTTGAGAAGGCACTGTATCTCTATGCAGGGGAATTGGAGCTCAGAGTCAAAAAACAGAGCTTTCACCTTCATAAAAAATTATTCATCGCAGAATTATGACCCTATTTAGATAAGAACAAGGGTGGACATTCACTTCAAGCTTGGACTAAATTATTTATCATACATCAATGAAAAGAATGATCTGTTCACCCAAGACATTTTAGGTAGGGTGCATAATCGTAAACATGGAAGTCATTATTACTTGGAGTATTGATGTGGTGCATTTTAATAGCTTATATAGCCACATGGACTATGATTTGATGTTTAGAAACTTAACACTGAGTTTATACTTTATTTCTGAATAAAATGAATCATTCCCAAATAAAGGCGGACGGCTTTATGGTAAATTAAAAGAAGGCTTATAAGCCGTTTGCCACCTTGCCTGCTTTAGAATGAAGGAGAGCTAGAGAAAACATGCAGATTGTGAAAACCGCAGGGGTGACAGCTAACCCTTTTGATCAATACCTGACTTTCTACACTGTAAAATATAAGTGAGAGAAATCTCAAGATACTTCTCCTCTGCCAGCTCTAGAGCAGCAGAATATAAAACACAAGAAATTATCTAAAATATAGTACTTCATTCTTCTCACATATGACCATTTTCAGTCAGGAGGCAGAGCAAAAGTTCATGCAATCTGCAAATTACTCAATGGTGTAAAAGAACTGTTGACCATCTAATTTTTTCAGTAATCAATGAAGTTTAATAGAATCTGTAATGAGAAAGGTTTTTTTATATTTGGGAATCTATAAATTGTCCTATAAGCACAATACAATTGCAATTTTAACCCATTCAATATTGAAAGAGAGGGTCTATATTGACTTAGTGGCTAAGAAGGTTCATCTAAGTCATGCAGTCGGGGTAAATAGGGTTTTATGACTTTTTGGGCTTCTTTGCACAAATATTTTGCAATATTTTATATTTAGAATATTCACTGCAGTTGTATTTTTGTATTAATGTTTTTTGTTTGTTTTTTTTTTTTTTTTGGGGGGGGGATGGTTGACAGTAAACTGCCAAGCTAATTTTTTTTATACGTTGCCAATATTGTTGCAATCTTCCTACAGTAAAGAGATCTACAAAGTGGAATAACAGCAGTGTTAGGCTTAGATATACACTACCCCTCTTGCTAAGACCCACTCACCTTAGAAAAATTGAGAGAAGTTCAAACAGTTTCAAATTGTGGGTTAAATATGGTATGCTACTTTTACCACAATACCATAACAGTGTCAAAAATTGTTTCATAAATGCCTCTGTGAGTTTATCAAACATGGTGCAACCTTTGATAAATTTTGTGGACATTTCGGCAATGCAGAATCATGCAAAACTGATTTTAATAATTTCCCTTGTGAAAAATCTAATATAATGACTTTATAGCAAATTGACAAAGATCAGAGAAGATCAGCTAAACACAGCATCACAACTTATGGCTTCAAACACCGATAAACACAGTAACGGGGGAGATTTGTGAAACTATGCAAACATTAATACCGTTATCCATAGCAACCAGTTAAAAAACAGCTTTTATTTCTTATTCTTCTCTTGAAATACATTAATACATACAATACAGAAATAAAATATAGAGATCAACTTTGTGGCATTTTCCTTCTGAGATGCTGAGAAATAAAGTTATTTCTAAAGTGGTAATACAAAAACTTTAAAACTGTCATATCTAAAGAAGTAAATACAATCTAATTGCACTCATTCTGTGAGAAATTAATATAACGAAGTGCCTATGGTTACATGGAGACTTTCACTAGCGTCACACTTCAATTTTAATCGCTAAGAAGTTAAAACTGGAGTGTGACACTACAAAATGTCGCCATGTAGCCCTAGTCTAGCACTTAGGTTTCAGTAATAAACAACTTTCATGAACTTTAATGAATTGGAATTAGCATCATTCTACTGCAGTGCTTTGCTGTATAGAGTTACGATAAACCAGTGTCTTAAGGGAGTCTGTCAGCTCTGAAATCAGTTTAAATGGCTATAAGATATAACCATATCTTTCTTATGAAAAGCTGGTCCTCTAATTCTGTGAAATTTTTTGGTTTTGTTTTTTTTTTTTTTACGCAATGAGCGGTTTGCTCTATTCAGTGCACCTTGCTTACATCAACATTACCAGCTGTGAAATCTCAGCGACTGTCAATAAAACAAAGGGAGAGGCACTGGGCAGTGCTATGGTGGTGTTATGGTGCACCAAACAGAGCGGCGCTACTCACGTTACACTGAAAGACTTGTTTGCATAAAAATAAAAAAAACAGCAATTCTCAGGATTAAAGATCTAGATTTTCACAAACTATAGTAATGTTTCTGGGCATCTATCCTACATTACAGCATAATCGTACTTTGAAATTGATTTCGGAGGTGACAGACTCCATTTAAGGCCATTGTTACCCTAAAGACACTTGCTTGAAATGAATGAGCTTATAGACTTGTTAAAGGGGTATTCCTGTTGCTTCAAGTTATCCCCTATCTACAGGATAAGGGATAACTATTAGATACTGCTGGGACACCCACTGATCATGAGAACAGGAGCCCCGTAACCCTTGAAGCCCCTGTGAAATGAAATAATGGAGCACTGTACTCAGTTATCTCCGAAACTCCTATAGAACTGAATGGATCGGCTGCGCTCATATGCAGCTGGCCACTCCGTTCATTTTCAGGGTGTACGGGCCCCCTTTATAGTGATCGCTGGGAGTCCTAGCAGTAGGACCCTCACCAATCTAATAGTTAACCCTCATCCTGTGGATAGGGGACAACTTGAAACAACCAGAATACCCCTTTAAAGCTCTCATTTATTTTTCTCAGGACTGGACTAATCACATCAATAACTTACTGAATAACTCTAATTTTAACCTAGAGCATATGACTTTACTGTTACAGCTTTACCTTTACTTGCATCATACAGCTATGATTTTTCCTGAAATAAATAGAGCCAATTATTGCTAATCATTTCCTTGAACTCATTTTTCCAGCCAGCACAACTACAGACTCGCAGACTGAAATACATTTCTTATTTTATGCTTCTGCTCCTACAGTAATTTTTAATCTTTTACGCAAAAGACAACAGCGATTTCTTTGTTCGCTCAGCCTGTTTTACATGTCTGTGTCTCCAGTCTACAATTGTGTTGAATAATCTTTTGTTAAATGATGCAAATAATACTGTTTATAAAATTCATTATCTTAGCTTTGCAGTGGATATGATCAAATCTAAAATACAAGAACTCACAGCTATTGAAAAAGAAAAGATAATCAGCGTTAGTGTAATGATTTCTTTCATATTTCCCTACTATATGCATATTTAATTCTAGAAATTCAGAGCAACAGGCTTGGATATGGGCATAGCTGGATACATAGATACTGTTGAGATTTTACAGTACAGTATAGTTGAATTTGATTTTTTTGGAACATGCGCAGGCGCGGGATTTCACACTCGGACAGGGCCGGGAGCCGAAAGAGCTGGCTGCCTGGCCCTGTCAATCACCGCAACGGAGGAGAGGTAAGAGGAGGAATTATGCCGCTACTAGGTGCAGGGTTAACGCCCCCTGCACCTAGGGAAGCTCATTTACATATTTTTAAAACGCTATCTTCTCAAAAACTACGCTACAGAAAACTATAACATTAGCAGATCTGTCATCAGGTGTCATTTGCTCATTGCAAATGACACTCGGTTTGCAATGCTAAAATCTGATGACAGAAACCCTTTAATAAACCATGTGATTAAAAAAAGTTTACCCCTCCTTGTTTGTAATGGGATTATACTTGCACAGTTCTATACCCTGTGCAGAAGCTTGCAGATGGGTATTAATGATTCACATTTGTTACAATAGGACAGACTTTCAATGATAAATTACCAGTCATGAATATGTTATTGGAAACGGTGACATGCTTGCATGCAAACTTCTGTGTTTAGAACAAGAGCAAATGAAAATATTTGAATCTTTATTAAGGATGAGTGAATCACTCCTACAAAAATCAAATTTGTTATAAATTTCCCCAAATATTCTAATTTTGGCAAATTCAATGATGGCAGATGCCATTTGATAGAACAGAAAACAGAAGGCGTCTGCTACCAAAAATGGATAATTTTTCGACCATTTCTTTTTTTAAATCTGAAAGTGCAGTGTGTGATTAAACAAGTTTATCCATTGACATTACTAATGCTGACTTGGCATTAAAGTAATTGAAAGGGCAATTGGGTGGGAAAAGGGTATTTCAACCAAATTGTACCTGAAACAAATTTTGGGAAATTCACTCATCTCTAGTCTATGGGGCATTTGTTAAGACCGGTGTTTTAGATGCCGGTCCTAATAAAGCCCTAGGTCGGCAGCGGTTCGACTGAATTTATGAAGAGGTGCTGCCCTCTCCATAACTTTGTCGCATCCATCTCCAGTTCTAAATGTAAGATAGCGTCTGAGCTGTCTAACATTCAAACCTTTTTCTAAGTCTGAAGCAAGCGTAGAAAATGATAACTGAGACGGGTCTGCCAGCCAGTCCCCTTCATTACCCACACCCACTTATTTAGACCTGGCGTGAGCGGGCCGAAGTTGCAGATTGTTGTTGCACTGCAATAGGCAAAATATGTCTAATTTCTACTAAATATGTCTAATTTCTATGTGCATACTGCTGAAATAACCATACTGAAAAGTACAGAATAGCAGGAATTTCTGCAACGATTCTGCAGCTTGTGAACATACTTGTAGTCTCTACGTAAATCCGCTGTTTTTTTTTAAGTTGTTATCCCAACTCTTTGCAAAATAAGGATCCTCTGGAGATCAGCTCCACAGATTGAGCAGTTGAAACACCAGGCTATCAACTATTATTGCTAGGATCAATGACAGGCAGCCGCTCATTGAGAATGCAGCTGCCACAAAGTTGTGGTCTTACATATTGTACCACCTATTCAAATGAATTGCTCTATTTAACAGATTTCACTCTATCAAACGGGGAACCCTTACTATGACATCCATTTGCCTAATATGACATGGGCTGAGGAAAACTCTTTAACAATGTGAATGGTAACCACTGAGCAGTGTGGCTCAGTGGTTACCATTGGTGCCTTTCAGTGCTAGGGTTCTACCTTCAGATCCAACCAATTACAACATCTGCATGGAGTTTATATGTTCTCCCCATGTTTGTGTGGGTTACCTCTAGGTACTGTACTCTGATTTCTTCTCAAGCCCAAAAGATAAGGAATCTAGATTGTGAGCCCCATTGGGTACAGGGAGTGACAATAATGTCTGTAAAGTATGTATCAGTGCTATATAAGTATGTAAAAAAAATAAAAAAAGCCCAAGCATTATATCAAAATTATGATTGATATACAGAATAATGCTATTAATAACAAGATCTCATACATAAAGCAGAGCTGTGTTCAGGGACCGCGGTATGCTACAGAGATGTCAGCACTCTAGTCTGATGCCATATGATGCCTCAGTAGAGTGTTGTATTAAAATCGTAGACCCTAGAAGCAATATATAAATTTGGAGACATAGGAAGGCAACTCCATTAACTACTGGGTACATATCATGGCTCCTTTCCCTGAGGATTTTGGAACCATACTACAACCATATGGATGTGGCCTAGCTTATAAAACAGTCCTTTGTTTTTGCATCTTATTGAGCTAGTAACTGAGTTGTTTCAAACGGAACATACTTAGATTGTGTTACAGTTACTAGAAACATGCCATGAGGGTAGATATTGTCCCCTCTTCTTTATCACACATTTGTGGTTTACAGAATAAAATGTCAGCATTTGCAAGCAGTACTAATCTGTAGAGTAATTAACACAAGAGAGGATAATATTGTGCTACAAAGGGGGTTAGAGAAGTAAAAGTCTCGAGCTGTGAAGTGGCAAATAAGGATTAATATGGATAACTGTAAGCTACAGTACCATTCTAAAATTAACTCATATACCTGAATGAGGGCGATATACTGTATTATAGTCTGGGGCCAGACCCACAAACAGCCCATAAATATATTAACACCAAAAGAAAAGCCCCAATACATATATTAAAAAATATATAATGTTTATTGATATATCATTAAAAAGTACAAAGAATTTTATTACATAAATCCAATAGTGGTCAGACCATATCCATGGTAATTAACTACGCAGATACACCAGGGAGGGGTACATGACAACCAATTACTAAAATGAAAGATAGAGGGAAACTCAAATGGTCACAAAAAATAAAGTGCTAGTGCATAATCAAAGTGCCATATTACTATAAAAGTAATCAACAAGCTCCCTCATTGTAAGAACCATCATCTACCATAAGTCAAAAAACATTATACCCGACCGTGGTCACTGCTTCCCCAACGCGCGTTTCGCTTCATGCTTCTTCAGGAGGTATACCATAAGTCAAAAAACATTATACCCGACTGTGGTCACTGCTTCCCCGACGTGCGTTTCGCTTCACGCTTCTTCAGGAGGCGTGAAGCGAAACGCGCGTTGGGGAAGCAGTGACCACGGTCGGGTATAATGTTTTTTGACTTATGGTAGATGATGGTTTTTACAATGAGGGAGCTTGTTGATTACTTTTATAGTTTAAAGATCTATAACAAGGGGATTTCCAATACAGTACATCTAGGGGTAAAAAGATTCAATAACAAATTTTCAATGGCAAGGGGCTTGATGTAGTGCAATCTGCGCGAAGCGCGTCCCCCCAAGGACACCATGGACTTTTTTTAATCATGTAAATAAAAGTTACATTTTATTCTAAATCCCAAGGTGCTGGATCCATTAAGAATTTGTTACTGAAGTCTCTCATGACCCCCAGATCTGAGGGATTCATTTGTGTTGCCTCTTCCTTCACATTACGGGAGTGTCTGGATTACGCAAATTCAGGGTGAGCTGTGCAAAACCTTTTTGTTTTTTTTTCTTGTAGGGGAAAGAAGGTTTCTACACAAACTAAGAGTAGGGATTCTTTACTGTACAAGCAGAGAGTTTATGGCACTCTGACATGAAGCTTGAGATGGGTCATTGATCAAGGGATTACTATATGGATATTACGAAGGATTTTTTTCTTAAAATCTAAAACAGTGGGTAGCTGCCTCACAGGGGTTTTATCGCTAACTGTTTGTTCAACAGTGTAGGATAATAAAGTGAACTCGAGAGACTTTAGCCTTTTCCCCCCTTTTTCTGCCATATGGCATTATTTAGTTATTTGTTTATTCTCCTTATTTTTTTAGCTATTTATTTGCCTTTTATACATTTTTTCTCTGATATGTACATTTGAATAGGCTTCAGAGTTCAGTACCAGCAAAACATAAAAAAGAAGCAATGTTTATAAAAATGTCTTAAAGGCTACAATATGCAATAAAGATCACAAAAGTTCTTATTGACATTGCTAGGGACAGTTAATCTGTAAGTCTTTAGAGAGCTTTCTCTGTGCTGGCATTTTAAAAGATCTTCATTATGCAGTTTGGCATCTGTTGAGGCGGACCGTAGCTGGTAATGTGGACCTCTGAGAAACAACTGGAAATATAGAAATACAGACAAATATTTCTAGAAAGAAACAGTTTGTTCATTATGTTTAAAAAAACACAGCTATCCTGGAATTTAGTTTGATTTTTGTGAAGAAAATCATATTTTGGAGCTGGTTACACATGTTAACCACTAAATTCAAATAAAAAAATATTGTCTCTAGACATTTTAATGGGTCTCATCTGTCAGCTTGTTACTAGGTAGATATTTCAGCTAGTCTTCATGCACAATCATGTTCTATCTTTTGAGAACAGCATAATATTCAGCCCATGTATGGGAGACCAATGCTTTGAAATACAATATGTGACTACCTTTCATTTATGTACCTAATACTGTAGATCACACACATTACATAGCATGTGAGTAAATATACAATGGGGGAGATTTATCAAACTGGTGTACAGTAGAACTGGTGATAGCAACCAATCAGATTCAACCTTTCATTTTCCAAAGGAGCTGAGAGTAATGAAATGTGGAATCTGATTGGTTGCTATGGGCAACTAAGCCAGTTCTACTTTAAACCAAGTTGATAAATGACTCCCACAGTACCTTCCTATACACTTGATATTCTCAGCCATGATCTCTACTTCCGTTTACAACCATGGTAAAGTATACAATATGAAATCCCAGAGAAAGGTTATCACTTGTAGCATGATGGCTAAATCACGCAGGGCGAAGGCATTTTGCCCAGTTCCAGTGACGAACCGGGCTCTGCTAGGTGGAGGCTTTCGCCCAGCAGTAATCCCGGTGACGTCACCTGCACTGATGGGTGGGCTTGAGCGCTGCCCTAGCCACTAAAACGGCTAGGGCAGCACTAAAGCCGGACCATCAGAGCCAGTGACATCACCAAACACTCTGATGGGCAGAAACCTCCGCCCGGCAGTGTGTGTTTATAAACAAAAAAGCCCTTGCTGGATCGCACAGGGCAAGGGAACGCATCCGAGCATGAAATGCTCCGATGCTGTTGTCAGGCAGGCGGCCTGGGTGTAATCCTGGGGATGTCCGGGTTCAGCTCTGAACCCATACAACCCCTTTAAAGAGCATCTATTAGCAGATTTGTACCTATGAAACTGGCTGACCTGTTACATGTGCACTGTGCATCTGAAGCCATCTGTGCTGGCCCCAAGTTCATATGTGCTCACATTGCTGAGAAAAATGATGTTTCAATATATGCAAATGAGCCTCTAGGAGCAACAGTGGTGTTGCAGTTACACCTAGAGGCTCTGCTCTCACTGCAATGTCTGTGTCCTCTCCACTTTGATTGACAGGGCCAGGCAATGAAAATGTCATCATGCCTGGCCCTGTCAAAGTGCCGACGGAGTTACAGTTGCAGGCAGCAGAGCCCCTAGGTGTAAACGACTATTCCCACATTGCCACTTGAGACTCGTTTGCATATAGTAACACATCATTTTTCTCAGCAATGGTGGCACATATGAACATGGGACCAACATAGATGCCTTTAGCTGCCAAGTACACATGTAACAGATCAGCCAGTTTCATTGGCACAAATCTACTGACAGATGCCCTTTAAAGGGGTTAGCCCATGAGTAATGTCAAAAATTAAAATAAGACATCTTATAACACATGACAAAATAGAACCAGCCCTGTACCTCAAATAGATCCAGAGATCTCCCCATTCATTGCTCTGCTAGATTTATATCAAGCTGTCAGCTCAAGGGGAGTGTCTTTTCTGCTGCAGTTAAGGGGGTGTGTCCATGCTCTTCCTATCACAGCTCAGGAGACAGTTGAATGATGAAACTGAGCATGTGCGGCCTTCTCAGTGAGCAGGACAAAGAAATAAGAAAAAAACAAACAGCAGGTGGCGCTATGCAGATACATTTTATTGAATAACTCAGTGGCTATGCTAAATTTTTACTTACATGCAATTACAAAATAATTCAGATACAGGTGCTGGTTTGAAAATTGTAGAATATTTTTCATGGCACGGCCCACGACTGTGACCCATCAACACTTATTGGCTAAAGCAAAGTGTCAGCAATGCCAGGAAAGAGTCATGTCTTTATGAACCTACAGTATGTGCCAAACCATTTAGCATCTGTGAACGCCTTTAGATAACCCAGTCAGGTATCATATAGCAGGCACATGTAAATGTAATTTAACGCCTATTAAAGTTAAAGGGATTGTCTCACTCCAGCAAATTACAGTACATTCAATAGAAGACAAAGTTAATACAAGGCACTTACTAATGTATTGTGATTGTCCACATTGCTTCCTTTGCTGGCTTAATTCATTTTTCACTTTCATTGTATACTGCTGGTGCTTACACACTATGGGAAAAAAGCTAGTCTTTCTGATGGGACTGTGTCCCTTTGTATCTGTGCTGTAAATGGCTTTCCTTTATTGGTATAACGGAGATTAATAAAAACTAGCAACCATTCCAACTCCAGCTCTCTTCTTTAAGGGGGTTCATTGTAAAATTAAACTAGAATGAAACAAGCCATTATGAGGGTGCCTTCACAGAAATTTCTGTGACTAAAAATCACTTTCATTCATCTGAATGAGGCTGTTTTGATGGCAAGCACATGGATTTCTTCAAGTCCTGTTCAGATGAATGGAACTGATTTTCAGTTGCACAAATTTCTCCAACAAAATCTGCTGCATGTGAAGGGACCCTGGCAATGCTAGGGGACATATATGAAATTAAAATCAAAGTGGAATTACAATCCCTTTATATGCCCATTTCCCTTACAAAAATGCAAGCTAACACCTATTGGCTCTGATGAGTGTCTGTTTCCATTACTTTTCTATTGCATTTTTCTGTTTCTTACACATGAAATGGAGAAAAAGATAGGAACATGATACTCTCAGCTGGCCAACAAATAAAGTGAGGATAGCACATTTTCAAGTGGCTTCACTATTAAATATACAGGGCAAAGAAACAATTCAAAAGGCAGAGAATGGATTAAAATGTAAAAAAATAAACAAAATATGGGGGAGATTTATCAGACTGGTGTAAAGTAGAACTGGCTTAGTTGCCTTTTTCAAAGGAGCTTATTGGTTGGGAATCTGATTGGTTGCTATAGGCAAGTAAGCCAGTTCTACTTTACACCAGTTTGATAAATCTCCTCAATATCTTTTTGATCTCCCACCACCCCAATGATGCTGATGGTCCCAACTGGTCAATATATACTTCTGAGCAGTATTCTTCTACTTCTGACATGTTGTCTAAGCATATGACCACTGCAGCCAATCACTGGCCTCATTGGCCTCTTATCTGTACATACAGTACTATTTCTACAGACTTTTCAATCTGAAGTCAAAAACAATGTCAGTAAATTTAGAAATATTTGATAAGCTATACCAGCATATATCCAATATCAATCGTTCTACAGTCATGCTGAAAACAAGTAGTCAAGATCTGATCTGATCAGTTGAACAGCCACGAGGGATATTGTACTCATGGGAAAAAGCTGGTTAAGCAAGCAACTTGACAAATAGCCCAGAATACTGTATAGTCACACACAGTAATTGGTCATAATAGTTAACAAGAAGAAGTGACATTATCAGTGTTTTAGTGAAGGTTCTAATTAATACTGATGTGTCTGTCTATCTCTGGATTCCACCCAGAACTTATATATTGGATTAAATCCGGGATGTGTAAGCATCAGTCTTGTGTTTCTCCATTGCTACCTATAAATCACTGGGAATATGACAGTCTTTTGACTACTTATCATTCAAAAGTATTGAAACATTAACCCATCAATGGTTTTAAATTGCTTTAAGGCAAGTAAATGCTGGTAATGATAGAAATGCTAGAATCAACAAAGACACAGCAGCACTTAGCGTGCTCTAAGACAGTGTTTCTCAATATTCCTAAGATAAGTGTCCCACATCCCAATCAAATACATTGCATCTATGTACTGTATATACTAAAAGTACATCATGAGGAAAGTGTGAGTAACCCCTAGAGGCATTGCATGTACTGTACCCCTTGGGGTCAACCTATATAGGCTACACTAGGCAATAAAATATAGAATATGTGCATGCAATGAATATTGAATTCCCATATCGAGTACTTTTTGATGGCCTAGACCCAATAGAGTGAGGCCCCATTCAAACGACCGTATATTTGCGTGCCCGCATTACTGTGGACCCGCAAATATACTGGGGCCGCCCGGCGTGTGTTCCGCAGCGCTCAGAACACACACCGTGCTGCCCCATTGAAAATGCCTATACTTGTCCGTGTGCACGGACAAGTATAGGACATGCTTCAAAAGAGCCGCGACACGGAGCTAGCTCCGTGCCGCGGCTCCCGGCCCCATAGAGGTGAAATGGGCCGCATCTATTCCCGCATTTTTGTGGATAGATACGGCCCCATTCATACGGTCGTGTGAATGGGGCCCGAGGCAGTCACATAATTTGCTGTGCCAGCTGATCACTTTGCTGTGCCAGCTGATCACTTATGTATATTAGTAATATTAGCACTCAGCACATAAAAAAAAAGTTTTATCTTGCCTAGTCCTCTTTGTCTAGCTATCACTTTATATCACTACTCCCATATGTCTCAAAGTTACTTGAACAACATGAACTTGAACAGTCCTCCCACCTCTCTTTCTGCTCCATCTTTGACATGCTACAACCCCACCTCTCAACTGAAACTGCCCTTACCAAAGCCTCTTTGACCTGTCCTCTGCCTCTGACACTGCCAATCACTCCCTTCTGTTACAAAATCTCTCATCTATTCGTGTCATAGTCTTAGTATCCTCTCCTGGAACACCTCATACCTGAGAGACCAGACAATTAGTGTCTTCCACTCGCACACTACCTCCTCATCTTATCCCCTCTCTGTTGGTGTGTTCCTTCTCAACCTACAACATAGGCCTGGGGAAGCTTATAGAATTCCATAGCTTTCAGTATCACTGCCATGCTGATGACACACAAAGTTACCTCTCTGGTCCAGATATCACCTCCTCCTATCCAAAATCCCACAATTCCTATCTACTGTATCCTCCTTCTTCTCTTCTCGCTTTCTAAAACTTGACAAGGCAAAAATAAAGTTTATTCCCTCATCTCTTTCACCCAAAGGACACATCTATCACAGTCAATGGCTGCTGGTGTTGAGCGAATCGAAGTTCATGGAAAATTTGATTTGCTGCAAAGCTGAATTTCTTTGTGCTGCATGATAACAAATCAATTTCCCTGAAATGGGGTAAAAAAAATAAATTAAAAAATCATACTTACCTCATCCATTTGAGACTGAAGATACGCCGCCGCCATCTTGATTGAAAATCCTGTGGGAAATCCCATGGGTATTGACGTATGACATCACCATGCCGCCAAATGTGATGATGTCATCATGGGCCACGCAAGATTTTGCTGTGGATCTTCAATCAAGATGGTGGCGGCGGGCTCTTTGCAATCAAATCGATGTGGTAGGCATGATTTTATATTTTCTTTGTAATTACAGACTTAATTATTAAAGTCAGATGCCATAATCAGCGATAAATGTGGCATCTGACGTGTACAATGACGTGGACCAGCACAATTGCACCTACTATTTACAACAAAATGCGTGTCATGATGCGTTTCTCAAAAACTTCTCTCAGAGCCACACATTAATCAATCAGTATTCTGCAAAAATGCTTGTAAAAGCCCTCATCACACCCTCAGAAGCAGCAGTAGTGGAGGACAGTACACAGCAGTACTACGCAGTTTAGATGTGCATCCAGCAGTTAAATAAGACAGTTAATCAATTACAAACAAGCAACAGTCTCTTTGTCAGTGCCTCTGCTTCCCTGCAGAAGTCCTTCCCTTTTCATTCTACTCCTCCTTCCTCCGTTCTCCATAGACTTCCATGTAATCTGATCCTTCAGCGGGCTGGCAGGTAGTCTTCACTGAAAACAGATTTGAGGAGTGACTAGAGAGTTAGTGAAGAGGAGGATGGACCAGGAGGGGAGCCTGATAAGATATATTACAAAATTTCTCACAATTGCTTGTAGTACTATGAAATTATATGAAAAAAAAAATACTTTTTAAGGGATCTTTTCTAAAATGGATCCTAATAACATCTAATGGATTACATGTATTTCCATTTGAAGAAGAAACAAAGTATGAGCAAAACCTTGGCTTAAATGATTTGATTAATATGGCATTCTTTGCAACTGTTGTGTTTACTGTCACATTTATTCAATTTTTCTGGTTCGGACTGATAAATGAAGATCCTAATGTGGTTTTCTATGTGTATACAGATGCTTTGATCCCTGCATTTGTGCCCTTTCTTTCCGCAAGAAGTGAGATTAGTGTTTTCTTTATTGTAAGGATATGCACCAGGCTGGCTCACCAAACAGTGTGTTCTGTTTTATCTGTTAATGGCAGGTGATACTTAGAGTGAAATGACATGTCACATTCTGAGAGTAGCAAAGTGTTTCTCCTTTGTTTACTTCTATATATAGGAGCAGGGATTTGATGGAGGCTGTAACATGCAGGTAGATGATTTATGCATGCCAATTTTCTTAAGAAATGATGTTCATGGAAATTATGACACTACACCAATTCACATTCACATTTATTTTATTTTTTTTTTTTAGAAAAGATCCCAGCACACTCATTACATTCACACAAAACAAGATACAAGACAAATGGAACTGCTTATTGTTCCGTCTTTCTTTTTGGAGATCAGTAAACTGAGCTTTTATGAAACTACGTTAGAAAATTAAGATTTGTGCATTTTAATTTTCTGTCTTTTTGGACTGTGTCTGGGAATTTCTGAGTGATTGATGCTGTTCTCATAGCTAAATACAATTATGTGGCTTGTTGTCAGAGAATAATAGGAAAACTTAAGTCTAGTGTTTAGCTGGAGGCTGTCTGTGATGTTTAAGTACTTCATATCCTTTTAAGTTCCTAAATTGTTTTCTACAAAAAAACTACCAGCCTGACCCAAATCTTTCATGATTTGGGATTATTTGGCAGCTTTGATGATATCTTATTTAAGGCATTTAAAACTATATCTCTGGAGATTAATTTGTAGAATGAATCATTTGCTTTAGTTTGAAGATATAGGGATTTATTTTTACAGCTCCAACTGTTTCGACCAAAAGGGAGGGTAAATATCATTGAACGTAGTAAAAAAAAAAAGGGTATCCTCTCATTGACACACCACAGTGGTCCCTAAATAATATTGGGATGTACATAATGGACATAACAACACACATAGTTCATTGTGTTTTATGTATATTCTCGATTTAGCAGCCGCCCTTCCACTTGAGTGCCCGTAGGCACCAGTCTGCTGTGCCTATAGCTGAAAGTGGCTCCGCTTCTCAAAATTCTCAAACATATGGCAAATATTGGAATGCTGTCTTGAGGAGAATGCAATCCTCAATGCGAAACACTTGAAGAGCTGTCTTTCTTTTAAGAATTATAGGAAAAAGAAAAAGTCAGCACCAGAGTTGTAAATCTTGACATACAGTAGAACAAATTGAAGAACTAAGAGCAGAATAATAGGAGCCAGTAAAAGTCCTGGCTTTTATTGTGATATTGACATGTTCAGGGACAGGTTAGGAATATATTTTTTTCTGTGTTCTAAACCTTAATTCTTTTTTATGTGCCCCAATTCTCTTAGGTTAAATTAAAAAAAATACATAATTGCCATTCCCTGTACATGCATGCTCAGTCACTCTCTCCTCAGCCAGTTCTCTACATAGTGATCCTCTGTTCACTGCAAAGCAGCCAACTGAAACATTTTTCTGAACTTGTTGACCCTTTGCAGTAGCATGACATTAAACCCTGAGAAGATTCCTTCTGTGGTGAAAGTAAGAAGTGGCTATATTGTCAGCTGCCAGAAGGGGAAGCAGACTAATTCAGAACAGAGTATGTAGAATAAATTGGCGGTAGCAATCAGGTGAAACAAAAAATGATGAAAAGGTACTTTTAGGCTACAAACAATTTACTTTAGAACAGCCAGTATAGCAAGACTAGAGCTAGGTAACATTATAGGATGTGATAGCAACAACATTTGTAGGATTTTTTTTCACATAACATACCCTGGGGTAACCAAAACTGCATCACATCCACTTACAAATAGATATAATTTATTGTATCAAAAACAGAAGCAGACCAAACAAAAATTTCTGGAGTGAAAGCATCTAATACCATATCAGGGAAGTTGTCAGCAGGCTGAAGCTACAGGAACTACTGCATTAAGATCAAGATTGGATCAAGTATGTCATACTTAACAGCAGAGATTTGACTTTGAAAGTAAACTCCTGGGTCCTCCACCTAATTTGTGGGAACATTTGGTCTTGTCATCTGAGGGATCTTTCAAGCCTTCTCAGGCTCCAGAGCATGGGTATGATGCCTGCAGGAGAAGGAGCGGGGAGCCGGCTCTGGGAGCCACCTAATTTGTGGGAACACTTGGTCTTGTCATCTGTGGGAAAGGGATATTTTAAGCCCTCTCAGGCTCCAGAGCATGGGTATGATGCCTGCAGGAGAAGGAGGCGGGAGCCAGCTCTCGGAACCACCTAATTTGTGGGAACACATGGTCTTGTCTACAGTGGGAAAGGGATCTTTCAAGCCCTCTCAGGCTCCAGAGGATGGTCATGATGCCCGCAGGAGAAGGAGTGGGGAGACGGCTCTGGGAAGCATTTACGTCATCTTCCTTTTTCAGGTCCGGTAAAATGGGGGAAAGGGGGGTTCCCAAAAAAAGAACCCTCATAATCCCTTTAATGTTTGTTTAGCTTATTACAAAGTCCCATTAAATTAAAAAAACATGTATTCTTTTACCACATTTTGTAGCAATAAGTATCCAAAAGGTTAAATTCAAAAAGCCTGTTGTCTATGCAATTCTTATATGTAAGGGCAGAACATAAATTTTAAACAAAGTATATAAAAATGCCCATTACATATAAAATGTATGGTCTAAGCTAAAGGGCAAACTCTAACACGTTGGAATCAACACCATTACTTATTACAGTGAGTACAGCAATAAGAAACATTTCACAGCGTAGATACTGACGCTTGCAAATCCTGTTAAAAGTTATTACTAAGCACTACAGTTAAAAGCTAGTCCTATTTCATCTTCCTTTGAGTGAACAGAAGAATACAAAGGCTTTGTGTATATGAAGCATTCCAAGAAACTTTAGAATGCCCCTGAGTAAGTGATTTGGACTTGGTACTCGTAAAACAAAAACAGAAAATACTGTATAAAGAAAACATAGAAAATAAAGGAACACAATCTAGTTACAAACCACAGTAAAGTTTTCTATGGGTCCTTTTAGTATAATATTATGCATTTGTAAATGAGGAAATATCATATACTCTGGTTGCAATACAATACTTTCAACGAGGAACACACTAGATGGTTCTCACATACTTAGTCACAAAAAAATTATGACAGTCCATTCTCACCAGTTCCTCAGCGCACACTATCTGAAGGCAAAATAGTGCTCTCAAGAGATTATGGTGGGAGAACTGGTTCCAAACTCAAAAGGTCCACTGATAAAAACAGACACTCTACATCTACAACTTGCCAGTAAATGCTGCCTAATTCTCAGGTGATTTCAAACACTCTCAGTCTAAGTTTCTGGTGGCGCACAAAAAACTAGTGTGGTTCACACCAACCAACCTTGGATTAGCTTTCATTTTCACCTGAGTCTCAAGTTTTTACTGCAGAAATGAAAGGATGAAAAATCTCAGGTACTCCATGTGGAAGGATAAAACTTCAGAACTTTATTGTAGAAATATCAACATAGACATAGTACTCTATAAAATATGCATAATTAGCTGTGATTAGGTGTAATCAAAAGAGGTAAGTGACCCTGATACAAACAATAAGACAGCACCCTCAAGTTCAGGGCCTGCACACTCCATCTGGTGTTCATATAGCTGCAGCTTATGCAGACGACCTGTTATTATTCATCACAAATCCATCTGAAGCCTTCCCTCACATTTTAACATTATTACAAGATTGTGGGTGTTTGTCCAATTTCAAAATAAATCTAGGAAAGTCGGAGGTCCTCAATATCTCTTTGGATTCAGAGGAAGTATCCTCCTTAAAAGCTACTACCCCGTTTGCTTGGCAAACCTCCTCCCTGACTTTCCTGGGTTTGAAGGTACCATCTGACCTCTCCAAAATATATGAATTAAACTACCACCCTTTACTTAACCAAATTAGCACGCAACTGACTAGAGATCCACTTCCTTTTCTTTCTTGGACTGGAAGGAAACATTATCTCACCACTTACATACTCTCCAGGTTTCTATACTTAATGCAGATAGCCCCATCCATTTACCTGCAGCTTTTTTCCAAAGTATTAGGAGACTATTTTCTAAATTTCTCTGGAAGGGCTCACACCCCAGGCTAAATTATGGTCTTCTCTCTCTCCCAAAGCAGAACGGTGGTATTGGTTTACCAGACATCAAATTCTATTACACTGCTATACAATTACAGAGATGGTTAGACATCAATAAATATATGGGAACACCAGCTGGGTACCTGCCTTTTCTGGCTGGTAGAATATCCCCTCCTCAGCATGCTAAGACATTATGGGAACGATTATACTCATGTGCAACCTCTGTTTTACTTCATTGAGGGCAAATTCCATCGCACACCTTCTTGACACAGAAAATTGATGGGCTCCACATTCACATTTTGCAATACTCCCACTTTCACCAAATTTGACAGAGCTTCTTAGATGTTTACTCCACCAACAGATCAGTTACTGAGTTTGAGAAGTTCGTTTTTTCACCCACGTCTCCTCCGAAGATGATGTCGAGGTTGTATAAAATGTTACTGTCTCAACACTCAGCTGTCACACCTGGGTTTATAACAGAATGGGAGGAAGAATTGAATCTCTCATTATCTGAAACTGAAATATGGCAGATCCTCATAGCTTTTCTAAATCTGTTTGTTTATAGGAAAACTCTTACAAAACCGTTTCTAGATGGTATAGAACACCTGCTTTCCTGTATCAGAGGGGGGTAATAGATAATGATGTCTGTTGGAGGTGTGAAACAGCTTCTGGTACTATCTCACATATTTGGTGGTCATGTGGAGAAGTTAAGCCATTTTCGGAAAAAGTAGAGGATACTATCAATATGTTGAGTCTTGATAATGTGACGTTGTCCCCGAAGCTGTTCCTTTTGTGGCTTGACACGTCTACCTTTCGAACAAACAAAACAGCACTTGCTACTTTCCTCATCTTAGCAGCTAAATTGCTGATACCTCTCCAGTGGCTAAATACGTCCCCTCTCTCCTTCCAGGAGTGGTTAAATAATGTCGATCAAATATGTAGACTTGAAGAACTCACCTCCTGGATTGAACATAAACATGAAAATTTCTTCCGGATTTGGTTGCCCTGGAAAAACTTCAGAAATATCTAATAGCCATATCTGGATATGACATCACTTTATGTACTCCGTCAGGGTGTTACATTTACATCTTCTTCTTTACCTCTCTTACCTTCTTTATTTCTTTCTTCCTTCTTTTCTTTTTAATATATTTCACCTTACCTTTTTACATTATCCTCTTTTATAGGGATTTGATCCAATTCTTCATTCCTTTTATTTTCTACTGACTTCTTTATCTGCTCGCTGTTTAAGCTGCTAGATCTACTCGCTGCCTGAGGGTCCTCCACGGATGGTGCAATGGCACCATTCATTGTTTAACATGTTGTATATGACCTGTTTAATTGTTGCACTTAGGTGCACTGAGAATCATTATCCTTCGACAGCCTCATTTCAAAATATCAATGTTTTCATGTCCTTACTATCTCATACAGTTATCACTTTCGTTGGACAGATTGTCGTACAAAAGAGGACTTTTATTATATGCTGTACACAGTTGTACTTGTAATATGTTTGTTCTCAATCGCCTGCGCGCGATAACTTTTTGTTTCTCTTTATATGTGCTTTTATTTTCAATAAAAAGAGATTTATTTAAAAAAAAAAGAGGTAAGTGTATATGATGAAGAACTATGTCTATATTGATATTTCTACAACAAAATCTTGAAGTTTTATCCATCTACATGGCATGACGGAGATTTTTCACCCCCTTACGTGTGAAGCTCCTACGTTTTTTTCTCCTAACACCATGCGAGATTTTAATCTGCAGACAGGGTGAGCTGACTTCTCAGTTCTGTGTTTGAATTTAATGCAGCAGCGCTCTGATACATGGCTAAATACAGTCTCCCAGTGGTTCTCCTGGGGGCCCACTCCCACACCAGTGGCCCAGCACAGCGGACACATATTCTTCCTTGTTTCCATGTCTGTATGAGGTGGCTCAGAGCACTGCACTTGAACTCGTCACTGTCACGCTACTCTTCAGCGTTCTCTTCCTTTGCCACATCATACTGTAGACCTAACCAGAAAAGGCATGTTGACTGCTAGACATAGCTCTATGATGCACTCAAATACATTCTGCTCAGTTGACAGACTTTGAGATGGGGCACATCAGTGCATTGAGACAAGCAGGATGGTCCTTTCAAAGAACTGTCCACCAACTAACCTACTCAGACCTATCTGTTCAGGTGTTGGGAGCAGTGTTTGTATGAGGGCATGCATATACGAAGAACAGGCATTTTTTTTGTCAATGGAATCTGCAGGTACAGGCAACATGTAAACACTTGGGGGGTCATTTACAATCAGATACAATCAGATATACACCAGTTTTCTGGCATCTATCTGTCGCAGATTGTAGCACAGTGATTATTGGTATCTCAATTTGCGGCTTCTGCCCGCTCTAAAAAAGAGCATGGAATGGGCATTTTCTACACCTGTTTTAGGAGTACAAAATGGCCGAAATTTAAGCCAGCAAAGAAGCTGGTTTATATTCAGACTGGCGGTGGATGTGTTGAAGTTATGTAGAGGCCGGCGCCTCTTCAGAACTTCAGCAGATCCACTCCCAGTGCATAGGGTAATTAAGACCACATGTGGATGTGCACTTGTGACTTTGGATGTGCTAGTCTAAATTTTCTTGCAGTGCATCATCACAGGTCCTTTAGCTTTCTCCACTGATGATAGGGATACTATACTGAAGCTGGACAGTAATAAGTGTAATTTGGGAGCGGGGCCTTTGGTTCACAGCAGGCCCCTTTTTCCCATTGGCCCCATAGCAACTGCATGGTCTGCCTTTATTCGAGGTGCGCCACAGAACATGGATTTTCGCGTCCTAATTTACAACAACAAACAATAGACTGCATCTACTATGTCCATAGAAGTTTTTGGTATAATTTGTTAAATCATATGGTTTTGTGACCCTGCTGCTTTTGTGCACTGTTTGCAGAATGGTTTCATTGTTCCAAAATATATTTTATATTTTGGTATACATTTTGGACCAATAAACCTAAAAATGTGAAGCAATGCTCCTGTCTGTCTGTTCTGTTATAATGTAGAAATCTCCGTCACCTCTGAGATTTAGTTGAAAACCTACTTTACTTCCTGCGCACATATCTCATTTACTTCCGTTCCAAACAAATGCATTCTCTTGAGCAGCAGTACGCAACAAAATAATATAAGCAAGACAATGATGCATAACCAATAAATATTACCAAGCAGATTAATGAATATGAAATATAGAAGTGGGCACACTGTGTTAAATTACAGACCTTTTCAATGAATCTCTAAAACCCCCTGATACATTAACAGGATAACAAGCAATGACCGCCGCATAGTTCTGCCCACTTGAAACACTCCTGCATTATGAGGGCATTCTGCATTTTGTGAACTCATTATGTGAATTCTCTGCAGAATTTAGAACTTCCTTCCACAGTGAAGGAATGATTAAAAACAAAGTGAAGCCAATGAGCTTCTGAAGGGCTGTGCAGTTTTACTTAAAGTACATAAGGTACAGTGTAATAAACCTTGTAAGTACTACATAGAGGCTACTGTTTTTAACCCTTCAGAAGCTAGAAACATAAATTGTTGCCACCACTTTAAGTGCAGTAAGTGTGAACCAACACTTATACCTCCTTTTTTGGACATAAATTAAGATTGAGGTATAAAAAGTGATAGGCAGTTGGGACCCATATTTACAGCATTGTGACAAATCCCATTTTTTCCAGTGTGGGATTTGGGATTATCAGGGGCTTGCTGGGCTAAGGCTTAACACTGCTGGCACCCCCACTTTATGGACTGTGCAATTTGGACCTAACAGTTTTTTCCAATGCGGTTATGCCAAACTGGCATAGATAAATTGATAAATGTCCCACTGATTATTTGGGCCCCCTTCAAGTGAATGACATTCAGAACATCAATATTCCAGGGATTTATTCTGATTCCTATATTTGGAGTCAGGGAGGGATTTGTGACCCTAACATGGAGCAATTAACTGGCACCACACAGGAGTTTTCCCTTTCCTCTGGATTGGCACAATAGGATTAGAGGTTGGAACTGAACCTTATCAACTATGTAAAGATATACATCTGGGGAATAATAATCTACACCCCCATATGATGTGGAGGGGATGCTTAAACTGGGAGATATACAGTGCCTTGAGAAAGTATTTGGCCCCCTGGAATTTTTCAAACTTTTGCCACATTTCAGGCTTCAAACAAAAAGATATAACATTTTAAATTTTTGGTGAAGAATCAACAACAAGTGGGTCAAAATTGTGAAGTGGAACAAAATTTATTGGATCATTTAAACCTTTTTTGTAATAATAAAACTGAAAAGTTGGGCGTGCAAATTTATTTGGCCCATTTACTTCCAGTTCAGAAAACTCACTCCAGAAGTTCATTGAGGATCTCTGAATGATCCAATGTTGTCCTAAATGACTGATGAAGATAAATAGAATCCACCTGTGTGTAATCAAATCTCCGTATAAATGCACCTGCTCTGTGATAGTCTCAGGGTTCTGTTCAAAGCACAGAGAGCATCATGAAGACATTATGAGCACACCAGGAAGGTCCGTGATACTGTTGTGGAGAAGTTTAAAGCCGTATTTGGATACCAAAAGATTTCCCAAGCTTTAAACATCCCAAGGAGCACTGTGCAAGCGATCATATTGAAATGGAAGGAGTATCAGACCACTGCAAATCTACCAAGACCCGGCCGTCCCTCTAAAGAGGCCCATGATCACTCTGGATGATCTGCAGAGATCTACATCTGAGGTGAGAGAGTCTGTCCATAGGACAACAATCAGTCGAACACTTCACAAATCTGGCCTTTATGGAAGAGTGGCAAGAAGAAAGCCATTTCTCAAAGATATCCATAAAAAGTCTCATTTACAGTTTTTCACAAGCCACCTGGGAGACACACCAAACATGTGGAAGAAGGTGCTCTGGTCAGATGAAACCAAAATTGAACTTTTTTGAAACAATGCAAAATTATACGTTTGGCGTAAAAGCAACACAGCTCATCACCCTGAACATACCATCCCCACTGTCAAACATGGTGGTGGCAGCATCATAGTTTGGGCCTGCTTTTCATCAGCAGGGACAGGGAAGATGGTTAAAATTGATGGGAAGATGGTTGGAGCCAAATACAGGACCATTCTGGATGAAAACCTGTTGGAGTCTGCAAAAGACCTGAGACTAGGACGGAGATTTATCTTCCAACAAGACAATGATCCCAAGCATAAAGTAAAATCTACAATGGAATGGTTAAAAAATAAACGTATCCAGGTCTTAGAATGGCCAAGTCAAAGTCCAGACCTGAATCCAATTGAGAATATGTGGAAAGAGCTGAAAACTGCTGTTCACAAACGCTCTCCATCCAACCTCAAAGAGCTCGAGCTGTTTTGCAAGGAAGAATGGGCAAGAATTTCAGTCTCTAGATGTGCAAAACTGATAGAGACATACCCCAAGCGACTTGCAGCTGTAATCACAGCAAAAGGTGGCGCAACAAAGTATTAATGCAAAGGGGCCGAATAATTTTGCACACCCCACTTTTCAGTCTTATTATTACAAAAAAAGTTTAAATGATCCAATAAATTTCGTTCCACTTTACAACTGTGACCCACTTGTTGTTAATTCTTCACCAAAAATTTAAAATGTTATATCTTTGTTTGAAGCCTGAAATGTGGCAAAAGGTTGAAAAGTTCCAGGGGGCCGAATAGTTTCGCAAGGCACTGTACTAGTAGCGAAGAATGTGTAGATCATAGAGTAAACGGCAGTATGGAGCAGATGTATTACTATTTTTTAAAGGGCCTTGGTCGGCCCGTTTGACAGTGTAAAACTGCGGACAGCACTAGGTGGGGGCCTAGGAGAGCAAGACAAGTGTACCTTTTGAGGACATTTTATCATTAAGAGTAGTGTGAATGTGAACTTTCATTTTGCCTGGTTCAGCTCCTGCAAAATACACTAGAGGCGGTGCTGCACTGTGAAGGCATTGTGTTACTTCACAATGCCTTTCCATTCGCCCTGATGGCACTAGTGGTCTCCTGACTGGATGCTACAGCCATCACTCAGTGGGGAGGGGCTGTGAAGCAGCTCAATTCAGAGAGCACTTCATAATGAAGCTCTGCCCCCTGTGTACTTGCGGTAACAGATTCTGGCAAAATAAATGGTATGTTTGTACTACTCCCCAAGCCCCCATCTAGTGCTGTCAGCAGTTTAGCATTATCAAAACTTCTGAGACTCAAAAAAGACAGGGACATACCAATATCGAAGAGTTTTCCTATGGTTAGAAAAGGCTCTGCATTTTTCCAGAAACAGCACCATTCTTGTATGTGGGCCAAGTCTGATTTTGCAGCTCATCCCTATAAAGTGACATAAAACTACAATACCAGACACTGTCCGGTATGTGGCAAAAGTACAGAATAATCCTGGAGTTAAAAAAAGTACAGAACAACACAATTAAAAATGCATAAAGAACCCCAAGAAATGATATCAGTTACCTGGATTTAGTTTGAGAAGAGACAATGCTAGACAATGCTCTTGTGGTTTTGCTTCACTTTAGTCATTAAACCTGTGATGTGTTATCATTATAGTTATTAAGCCTGTAGCTTGGCAGTGGTGGGATATTACTGTATCCATTATCTAGGCATTGTAATATAACTGTAAAAAGTATTCCTCTGAAATGACATCATCACTGCAAATATATGAGGGGCCGAGGTTGCATTTGCACCTGCAAAGTAATACACAATGAAGTCCAATAGTTCCTCTGCGGAAAGTGGCCAACTAGTCATTTGCATTACTACACCAAATGTTCAGTCCGGTAAGTTATGGTGTCTGGCAGATGTGTATATCAGAAGACAGGTACACCACAAGCCAAGAGAAGGGAAAGTTAAGGATGTCCAACGTTGACCTCAAAGCCAGTCAGATAAGGCCAGCCTATGGATCATTAAGGACCTCAGGAAGCAGCAAGGTGAAGTGGAGGAATCACTACAGGATCAACCGTGCCATCAGGTAATGGGGAGGACAGAGACCAAGAAAGACAAGTGAGGAGCTACAGTACTGGTGTCACTGACTGCAGGAGCCATGGCTAGGATCACCAAGAACACCTACAAGGTGGTGCATGGAGCCCATGACTAAACATATAACTCTTATTTTCTAATGGAACTACAGTGCCTTGCGAAAGTATTCGGCCCCCTGGAACTTTTCAACCTTTTTCCACATTTCAGGCTTCAAACAAAAAGATATAACATTTTAAATTTTTGGTGAAGAATCAACAAGTGGGTTACAATTGTGAAGTGGAACAAAATTTATTGGATCATTTAAACTTTTTTGTAATAATAAAACTGAAAACTGGGGCGTGCAAAATTATTCGTCCCCCTTGCTACAATACTTTATTGCACCACCTTTTGCTGCGATTACAGCTGCAAGTCTCTTGGGGTATGTCTCTATCAGTTTTGCACATCTAGAGACTGAAATTCTTGCCCATTCTTCCTTGCAAAACAGCTCGAGCTCTTTGAGGTTGGATGGAGAGCGTTTGTGAACAGCAGTTTTCAGCTCTTTCCACATATTCTCAATTGGATTCAGGTCTGGACTTTGACTTGGCCATTCTAAGACCTGGATACATTTATTTTTGAACCATTCCATTGTAGATTTTGCTTTATGCTTGGGATCATTGTCTTGTTGGAAGAAAAATCTCCGTCCTAGTCTCAGGTCTTTTGCAGACTCCAACAGGTTTTCATCCAGAATGGTTCTGTATTTAGCTCCATCCATCTTCCCATCAATTTTTACCATCTTCCCTGTCCCTGCTGATGAAAAGCAGGCCCAAACCATGATGCTGTCACTACCATGTTTGACAGTGGAGATGGTGTGTTCAGGTTGATGAGCTGTGTTGCTTTTACGCCAAACATATCGTTTTGCATTGTTTCCAAAAAGTTTGATTTTGGTTTCATCTGACCAGAGCACCTTCTTCCACATGTTTGGTGTATCTCCCAGGTGGCTTGTGGCAAACTGTAAACCAGACTTTTTATGGATATCTTTGAGAAATGGCTTTCTTCTTGCCACTCTTCCACAAAGGCAAGATTTGTGAAGCGTTCAACTGATTGTTGTCCTATAGACAGACTCTCCCACCTCAGCTGTAGATCTCTGCAGTTCATCCAGAGTGATCATGGGCCTCTTGGCTGCATCTCTGATCAGGCTTCTCCTTGTTTGAGATGAAAGTTTAGAGGGAACCCTGAGACTATCACAGAGCAGGTGCAATAATACGGAGACTTGATTACACACATAGGACAACATTGGATCATTCAGAGATCTTCAATGAACTTTTGGAGTGAGTTTTCTGAACTGAAAGTAAATGGGCCGAATAATTTTGCATGCCCAACTTTTCAGTTTTATTATTACAAAAAAAAGTTTAAATGATCCAATAAATTTTGTTCCACTTCTCAATTGTGACCCACTTGTTGTTGATTCTTCACCAAAAATTTAAAATGTTATATCTTTTTGTTTGAAGCCTGAAATGTGGCAAAAGGTTGAAAAGTTCCAGGGGGCCGAATACTTTTGCAAGCCACTGTATCTCATTAGAGTGTACTTGGTGACTGTCCTGCATAATTAGAAAGCATGTTACAGATTTTGCACTAGGACTTTAATAAACTTCAAGTTACACATTTGATTGGTAGGTTAACACATGGCAGATCCCTGGAAATTGGTTCCATTCTGAATCTTATATAACAAATCTGCCATATGTTATAATACTCTTTTAGTCCAAATTAGTCCATGCCTGGGTGCACAGGCTTATTTACAGGATAATGTGATGCTTTGTCTCTTTAAAGGAAATGTGTCACCAAAAATGTTATCTGCCAGTTAAAACCAGAAGCACTTATCCGGGGCTACCTTCTTGCCTGAGCTGTTCTTAACAGCATTTAGAAAGCACTGAAAAAATTTCTTTCTGTCCAACAATGGGCCATCAACACAATGGTCAGGAGGAGACCTCACTGACTTCTATGAGAGAGTTTTCTATTCATGATCTGTGTTCTATGTACCTATTATGAGTGGCAGATCTTGTGTTATCTATACACAAAGGTGGTATCAGTACGGGCAGGATTAGAATAGCAGATATGTTAGTAATTGCAGTAAATCGATTTGTACAGACCAAGAAGTGGTGTCTATTATTAGGCTTAGTGGCCAGTTTTAAAACTGAAGGATTGTATGGTTTTCCCGTAAATATAGATATTAACAAGGAAAATTAAAAATAACATAATCAAACATTCTTTAAAAATGTTAAATGTAAAAACTTGATTTAAACAATAGTTCATTTTCTGATGACACATTCCCATCATTCCCATTAAAGGGTTTCTTTGCCTTGCTTTGGATCAACAGCAGTGAACAACAGTGAATCACTTTTCCTTTTAATCTTCCCCACACCATCACCCATTTTCCTAGCTGAAGGTGATGGACACAAATCTTCAAACTGCCGTGCACTACCCTAATAAAGTGTTCAATCCTATAAACTGAAGACAACATAGCCATAGCAGGCTGAATCTTGCTTCTATGCTACAGTGAACACATTTTCTGCCTATAAGATCTGATGTGTTATTTATGTACCACATAAATATATAATGGAGATGCTAAATGATTGACAATTAAAAGTGACTTGCTTAAAAGGATGAGTAAAATGTGCCTACGTTGCCAGTTCTTAGATGTGTGGTACCAGACAAGCCAGTCTCCAGCTCTTGCTTGGTTACCTAGAATACATATTAGATCCCATATAAAGTGCCTTGCGAAAGTATTCGGCCCCCAGGAACTTTTCAACCTTTTGCCACATTTCAGGCTTCAAACAAAAAGATATAACATTTTAAATTTTTGGTGAAGAATCAACAACAAGTGGGTCACAATCGTGAAGTGGAACGAAATTTATTGGATCATTTAAACTTTTTTTGTAATAATAAAACTGAAAAGTTGGGCGTGCAAAATTATTCGGCCCATTTATTTTCAGTTCAGAAAAGGTTGAAAGTTCAAGGGGGCTGAATACTTTCGCAAGGCACTGTATGTCTGATAGTCATACATACATTTTTCTGTTAATGTTTAGCCAATAAGAACATCATTTATTGGTCAGTTAAAGTGGCAATCTGGAGCTGAGAACCAGTTTTTCTTCATTCACAACAAGACTTCTAAGGACATCTTGGCTCAGATCCTCTATAGCGTTGAAAAATTAAAGTAGTGAAGCTCTTTTTTCTGTGTATAATTTATACAATACAACATTAGAAAGTGCGTATAAAATGCAACTTGATTTCACTGACAGATGATTATATTCATATTCCACTACTGGGACCCCTAACCATATTGTGGTTTCATTTGTCAGTGAAATATAATACATTTATCACATTTTGAGCATCTGGCACGCCATACATATTTATTCACTCTGAATTATTCTCAGTGTTCAAAGAACAGTAATGTAATCTTAAAGGGATCGGCCACTTTCAAGTTACTGCTTATAACTGTGTTTGTAAGATGACTATAAGGCATTTACTAATATAGTCTTTGTTGATATTCTGTGCTTGCTTTGTTGGCCAAGTCTTTTGTGCTGTCCACACGGAGGTCTCGCCTATAAGATGGCCACTGATGGAGGGTCATGTGACCAGACAAATCACCCAGTCTCCTCCATTCAAAAACATTGCACCTGCTATCTGCACTTGTACTATTGGTATAGTGTAGCTCAGGTGCAATGTGATAGAATGGAGAGAGCTGAGTGATGTGTCTGGTCACCTGACCCTACATCAGCAGCCATTTTCTGGACAGAAGAAGACTTGCCCAACAATGGGACATGGCTTATGAAATATAGAAAATAGCACAGAATGTCAACTCTATTAGTAAGTTTCATAGGGTCGTCTTATATACACATTGGTCAACGGTAGCCAGGAAGTTGCAAACCCCTGTATAGCAGATCTGTCAGACCTCCTATGTTACCCAATGTGAGGACAGCATAGTATAGAGAAGGAATATACCATAGTTTATGATGATTTCATTTCAGTATTTGCACATAAAAAGCTGTTGAGGTGTATAAAGAAACTGGTGAGTCCTGCCAGTCTCACAGTAAGATTGACAGTTTCCCTTGTATAGAAATCCATTCATGATAAGCTATCAATAACTGTATGTGTTGGGGAGGAAACAGGGCTCCTCGGTTTTCTATGACAACATTTAACCAGATTTTAACTTAAGAATACTCACTAAGGAAAAATATCAGACCCATGCTAAGAAAATGTTCTGCTTTAGAAGCCCACAACAACAAGGCATCATGCTCTCAACAGATTGGGTGTAGATGTGATATAATAGAGGGTGCCCAAATGATGGTGCCACATAAGAAATCAATAGAATTATAATTGACACATAGAAGTTGGAGGGCACTGTTAACATATTTTGAATTTTGAGGCCTAAGAGCTGAAAGTTCTTAAAGTTATATCTTGGGAAAAGGTCTCTACAGGTAAGGATCATGCTGCTATTCTTTCCTACTAGGGACTGGGGGAAGGTGTTAGGTCCCATTCTTATCTGTTCAGAAATTGGCAGCAGTAGTGGTATAAAGGAGTTCAATGATGGTGAGTGGGCAATCTAAGCCATTTCCTTTGTGCCTATCTGAGACCAGAAAGTGCCCCATTGCCGCACTTGTAATGGTGACTTGTTGACAATGTACTGCTGTTGAGAGGTTTGAACAATGCCTCAATTTATAGAACAAGACTCATCTGATGGTCAGTGGTAGCATGCTATATAATTTATAACATACAAGCCTTTTTGCTAAACGTGCTGCATTTCACACTTAAGGGAGAATGAAACATGCATTTCCTTTTCTCACTTGTATGTTTTGGTACATAGTCTTTTCCTATGGACTTTTCTTACAAAACAGCGTACATCATATGTCTAGCACTAGCATATTTATGTGACAAAGATGGATGACAGATTATGGCTAGAAGTAAATCACAGAGAAGAAATGGAGACCTCAATCTAAGCATCTTCTTGTCTATTATAACCTAATTAGGCTTCCTGTCAGATAGGCTGAATGTCTTTAACTGCAATTCTGTGTGAGGGTTTGTAATGCATGTGACATACCGTAAGGATTAAAGAGAAGACACGTAAGTGAATTTTTTTTAACGTGTCTACCAGGGGCGGACACAGACAGCAGAGGGCCCCTGTGCAAAAAATGTGCCCCCCCTCCCCCTCCCAAATGCAAAATTCTCGACCTAACCTATTCCATCCTAACATTACGTACAGCAATACAAAACATACAGGGTAAGGCTACTTTCACACCTGCGGCACGATGATCCGGCCACCTAATCCGGAAGAAAATGCAAGGAATCGGATGGACACAAACTACAGCATGCAGCAGTTTGTGTCCCGTTGATTCTCTGCATTTTTGCCAGATTGTGGCCGGATCTCTGCCAGAACCCATTATAGTCAATGGGGCTGGTGGGCATTCTGTCTGCATCCAGCAGTGCCGGATCCAGTGAATTCCAGCAAGCTGTTCTCTGCTGAAACAGCCTGCCAGAATCACTAACGCAGATGTGAAGGTAGCCTAATACAGCACCGCATACCTCTTACATCCAATGATGTCTCCTCTTATGTAGATGTTCTCTTTCTTTATCTTCTCCATTCAGACCAGACCGCCATAATGATTTCTTTCAGCCATCTCTTGTCTCTGCAGAGTTTGACAGACATCTTAGTTTCCTACTTTTCCATCATCCTCCCACCTTCTCTCCCATCATGCACCCTAATACTGAGACACTGTGCTCCCCAAAACTATACTGCAGAAACAGATATACCCCCTGAAAATACTAGTACTAGATAGTGCCCCTTCAATAATTATTGGAACACAATGCTCTAAAAAATAACTGCACCCAGCAAATAGTGTCCCTGATGCTAATAGTGTAACCATAATGTCCCCCAAAAATAACCATGCTAAACTGTTACTGTGCCAGGGTGCCCTCACAGTAATAGTACTCCCCAAAATCCCAACAATCGTAATAATTATGTGCCAGAGTACACTTAGCAGTAATAGTGCCCCTGCAGCAATAATGTCCCTACAGTGTCCCAGAAGTAATAATGCTCCCATAGTCCCCCACTTGTAATAAAGCCCACCATAATGCCACTGGTAGTAATAATTCTCTTTATAATGTGTGACAGTAGAAAAATGCCCCCTTATAATGTGCACCAGTAAAAAAAAAAGGCCCGTTTTGTGGCAGTAAAAAAAAAAACTCCTCTTAGTGCCGACAGTGGAGCCAATGTCCCCAGAGTGCCCTCATGTGTTCCAATGACCCATACTGTGTGCCATTAGAAAAAACACTTAGTGCCCTCAGTTGAGCTTAGGTGCCCATAGTGCCCCTATAATTTGTGCCAGTATAAAATACTCCTATATAGTGCCCCCAGAAGATGCCCCCATAGTGCCCTCCATAATGTGCCAGTATAAAATGCCCCTATAGACTGCCCCACATACATGCTCCCATAATGCTCCTCTCCCCCATTCCCCATAGTGGTACCAAAATGGGTGCCAGTATTAAATGCCGCTATATAATGCCCCCATAGTGCTCTTCTTCCCCACTTCACCATAGTGCCCACCCATAATGCGTGCCAGTATATAGGGCCCTCAGTAGATGTCCCCATAGTGCTCCTTCCTCCCCCCCACTTTTCCATAGTGCCCCCTTAATGCGTGCGAGTATATAGGGCCCCCAGTAGATGCCCCCATAGTGCTCCTTTCCCCCCAATTCTCCATAGCGCCCCCCATAATGTGTGCCAGTATATAGGGCCCCCAGTATATGCCCCTTCATAATATGTGCCAATATATAGGGCCCCAGTAGATGCCCCCATAGTGCTCCTTTCCCCCACTTCTCCATAGTGCCCCCATAATGTGTGCCAATATATAGGGCCCCAGTAAATGCCCCATGAGTGCTCTTTCCCCCTCACTTCTCCATAGTGCCACCCATAATGTGTGCCAATATATAGGGCCCCTATAGATGCCCCCATACTGCTCCTCCCCCAATTATCAATAGCACCCCCATAATGTGTGCCAGAATATATGGCCCCCAGTAGATGCCCCTATAGTACTCCTCCCCCCCCGATCAGTTCTTCATAGCGCCCCCATAATGTGTGCCAGTATACAGGGCCCCCAGTAAATGCCCCCTCATAATATGTGCCAGTATATAGGGCCCCCCGTATATGCCCCATAGTGCTCCTTGCCCCCCTTTTCCATAGTGCCCCCCATAATGTGCCAGTATATAAGGCCCCTAAAGTGCACCTTCCCACCTTTTCCATAGTGCACCTCCTCCATAATTTGCCAGTATATAGGGCCCCCACCCCTGTTCTTGCCACAATATACTTTAAATAATAAAACAATAAACACATATACTTACCTCCATGACACTCTTAGTGAAGCGATGCAGGCCTCTTCCGGCATGTGTCCCGCTCTGTACGGCTCTGTGCCGGTCTCTGATAGGCTACAGGCACTAGGCCTGCAGCCTATCAGCGGAACGAGCAGGGGAAAAGCCTCTCCCCTGCTCCGCTGCACTATTCATCTGTATCGCTGTCCTGAGGACAGCGATACAGATGAATGTAGATGAGCGCTTCCACAATGGAAGCGCTCATCTCTCCCTGCCCTGCTGCCTCTGAGAAAGGGCCCCCCTCCTGCCCTGGGCCCCTGTGCAGCTGAACCGGCTGCACAGGCGGTATGTCCGCCCCAGGTGTCTACATTCTTGATTACAGTTTTTGATATAAAGAAATATTTTTCAAGATATTGTTTTCCTTATATCGTACTATCCTGAGTAACAGCCTATATTATCCCCTAGAGTCATATTCACAATCCTCGAGGCTTCATTCCTCTGAACCCAATTACAATTTTAGTGTATAGATCCTTTAAGGCAGAGTTCCCCAACTCCAGTCCTCATGGCCAACCTAACAGTCGGGATTTGAGGATATCCCACAGAATGAATATCTGAGGTAAGTCCAGATGCAATTAAACTAATTATATCACCTGCTGAATACTAAAGAAATCCTGAAAACCTGACCGTTAGGTGGGCCCTGAGGACTGGAGTTGAGGAACACTGCTTTAAGGCACTAGACACATATTTCAGTAAGGCTACTTTCACACTAGCGGCAGCCCGAATCCGGCAGGTGAAGGGTGCTGCCGGATCCGGGCTGCCGCAAGGACATGTATGGAGCCGGAACCGCTCTCTGGCCCCACACATGTCACACAGTACATACATACACACAGACACACACACATATACACAGACAAATACACATACATACTTACATGCTCCCGGTAGGTCTCCAGAGCGCCGGAGGAGCAGGACGGCGCGCACAGATGATGATTTCCCACAGCGCCCTCTGCTGGGATCGTCATCTGTGCATGTCGTCCTGTTCCTCCTGCGCTCTGGAGACCTGCCGGGGAGCATGTAAGTATGTATGTGTATTTGTATGTGTATATGTCTGTGTATGTTTATGTGTATGTCTATTCTGTATGTCTGTATGTGTGTATTGTGTGTATGTGTGCAGGTGACGGATCCGTCATGAACTCCATTGAAAGTCAATGGAGGACGGATCCGTTCACCATTGTGTCACACCAAACGGATCCGTCCCCATTGACTTGCATTGGGGGTCATGACGGATCCGTCTTGGTGTGGATGCCTGGACTGTAGAGCAGTTCTCCGGTCTGAAGACGGAACAGAATGCTTTCAGGAGCATTACATTGTCTTCAGTTCAGTTTTGTCCCCATTGACAATGAATGGGGACAAAACTGAAGCGTTTTATTCCGGTATTGAGCCCCTATGACGGAATTCAATACCGGAATTATAAAACGCTAGTGTGAAAGTAGCCTAAGAAGAAAAAAGAGCACATTTTTGTTTTGGTGCACCCTTCACTAGAAATCATTAAATGATGATCTTAACCAAAGTCACTACAATTCCTTTACTCCAGATTTAAAGGGGTTGTCCAGTTTCTAACATTGATGACCTATCCTCATGATGGGTCATAAATATCAGATCAGTGGGGGTCTGACTCCCGGCACCTCCACCAATCAGTTGTTTGAAAAGACTGGATTGCTCATCTTTCTTCACTGTTTACCTGCTCGACTGTATTGCAGCAGCAGGCAGAGTACGTAATTACAGCTCCTATGACCAGATCGCTTGAATGGGAAGGAGCACTTGTAGTTATACTCCCTCTCATTCAAGTGAATGGAATGGAGGAGGTGTAATTACACCGGCTTGCCTCTGCAATGTGAATGGTGAGCACTTAAACAGTGAAGAGAACACAGAGCTCATACCAGTGCTGTGGTCTCTTCAAACAGCTCATCAGCAGAAATGCCGGGATTCGGACCCCCGCCAATCTGATATTGACCTAAAGGTCATCAATATGGGACACTGGGTAACCCCTTTAAACCCTTAATGCCTAAAGCCGTACATGTATGGCATTATGCACAGGGAATTGTATGGGGTGGGCTGCTGCGCTTCATACACAACAGATGCCTGCTCTATAATACAGAAGGCACTCAATGACACAATGACCAGGTTGTGCCTCCCTCTGCCTTCTGATCGTAGCCCACACACTGACATTACTGGGGTTCAATCAGATACTATGCCAGCTTGGGCCCTGTTGGAGGTTCCCAGGCCTGCCATGGTAAGCTGCCTGCTGAAATGTGCATGACAAACAACTCAGCAGGGAGCATATCAAAATGCCGTTTACCTTAATAAATCTCCATTATAGTAAATGGGACAAGGGATCAAAAGATCCCAGGTTCTAGCCATCTAAAGGGGCTAAGACTTATTAAGTAAAAAAAAGTTTAAAAAAGGTTATATCACCTCCTTTCCCATTTTTAGATATAAAAATATATAAACAATTAAAAAAAATAAACATATGAGGTATTGCCGCATCCAAAAATGTATGAACTATTAAAATATTTTTTCAAATTTTCTTTTGTCGGGGACATTTCCTAATTGGCATGCTTCTGGGCTTGTGAATTTTCACAGTATATTGCAATTATGTGCTAAAAACAAGTGTAGGCTGATCCGATTTTCCAGATCATCAGATGTTGGAGTGAAGAAACATTACTATTGAGTTACTTGGTTTCTGTAGATGCCTTCATCTGTTGTATCACGTTATTACAAATAGTGTGCCACATTTTTAAAACCAGTCTTTAGCTGTCCTCCCTCAATAAATTCAATGGGAATCCACGAACAGTTGATCAACCCCTTGGTAGCACTGATAAAGTTGGCGGAGAACCTCTCTTACAGGTCCTTCCTCCATCTGGTGTAGAAATATTGTAAAGTTGATTTGTCTTATTAACAAAGTCTGTTCCTATATCCTTTTGCACTATTGTTGCATAGTTTAACTTTCTGAGGTTTTCATCCTTTTAATACTTTTAATATTATCTCCTCCTCATTCACCACCTTCCATAATGATCATCTCATCAGATATTCCTAGGATTGGCTTTTTATGTACAAAATCACAGATATTTTCAGCATTAAAATCCATTCATTATTTGCTTGGAAAACACCGAAAATCCCACAACTACTATGACCTCTTCACAGGGAATCAGCAATAGATGACCTTATGTAAGGGCAGCCGTTTGTTTTCTGATCGATTAGGTTTTACTGAAATGTCAATTACATACCATCTATGCTTTTAGCAACAAAACTGTGCACCTTAAATTACTCAATTTTTCACGTGACTGATGTACATGCCACCTCCACTGGTAGATTTGCCACAGTGTGATTTGCGAGCTGAGAGATAAAAGAATAAAGTTAATATGCAAATATCTCCTGCAGGCATTTTCCAGCTGTCAGTCCTTTGTATTTAACTAGATGTGTAGTTCTCTATACAGAGAGCTAACAAAATGAAGCAAAGATTAGTGATTTCAATCTCCATCCCAGTTAAAGTCATCCTTGACTTCTAATCTTCTTAGAAAGTGATGTAGATGCACCAATCACCAGCAAAGTGGACCTTACTGAAAATATGTATGAAATCTGTAAAACAGAAGTATCTCTATGGACAGAGAAAAAAAATCTATTGTAATTGAATTATTTGCCACTGACATTTGAACATGGGACAAAAATCTTAATCAGCAATTGCTTTCAGCCTGATTACACAGTGAAGCAGCCAAACTACAGAGATTTAATTCTGTTTCCTTCCAAATAAATGTGTCTGGTTCATAGTTTTACATTCACGAGCCATTAATGTTACTAAACAAGAGCACATGGATTGACTGTGTAGTATCAGTTTACTCAATTGTGATGGCCTGGTGATACCACGTACATGGTCAATGACCACGTTTAATTGTTTCTTTCTGGCAAAATTCTTATATATTCAGGACTAGATAGATAGATAGATAGATAGATAGATAGATAGATAGATAGATAGATAGATAGATAGATAGATAGATAGGGACAGATAGACAGACATACATAGATGGATAAATAGATAGATAGATAGATAGATAGATAGATAGATAGATAATTGATATGGACAGATAGACATACATAAATGGATGGATAAATAGATATATAATAGGGGATAGTTAGATATGAGATAGATAGATAGATAGATAGATAGATAATAGATTAGGTAGATAGATAGATATGAGATAGATAGATAGATAGATAGATAGATAGATAAATAGATAGATAGATAGATAGATAGATAGATAGATAGATAGATAGATAGATAGATAGATAATAGATTAGGTAGATAGATAGATAGATAGATAGATAGATAGATAGATAGATAGATAGATAGATCCATACTGTAAAGTTACTTGCATGGTTTTGGCAATTACTTTTTAGATTGCAGGTTCTCCCAAACACCAGCTGATTATGGTGGTACCATTGTTAAGAATCTCCAAAACCATCAATTATTTCCTTTGCAGCACCACAAATTGCACTTGCCACAAGTGGTCCTCTAGAGCTGTCATGGATCTCAATCCTGAAATGAGGACCCCCTCTGTTGCCCCCTTTATGGTCATAAACAGTATATAAAAGACTATTCTACACAGACAGGCTTTTACCACTGCTCGTCGCTTTAAGCCCCCTTTCTCCTGCGTTCATTCAGCTCAACGCTTCTCGTTACAATTACCAGACCTGTTGCAGTCAATTCACATTGAAAACTACACACTCAGTGGAATGAAAGTCCGCCTTATATAAATGGCAAACAAAGGATTATCAAAGTACATAGCCTTTCAACTAGAATTTCAATGCATAATCCGACCATCTGTCGACCAGTTGTGTTGTAAAATTATAATTTAGGGAATGGCTTTGGGAAATAGAAATCTGTAGCTGTATTGTAGCTACATTTATCTGCTGCTGACATCCTCTGACTTACATGATGCCTCCTTTTAAACCTCAAGGAATGTGACACTTGCCACTGGTAGAGAAAACATGCCTTCCCTGAATGTGTGCGAGAAAGACCATTTTCATTCATCACTCCGTGCTGATATTAAGAGGAGCTCTATTATGGATTTTAGCACTTACATAATTACTTCTCCAAACCAGTGGCATTAAACCCACAAATATAACAGCCTCTTGCTTCATATTATCGTACATTATTTCAGGAGCTGACTCATTCTCTAGAAGAAGAAAAAAAATGTCTCTGGAAAATGCTCCAGTGATTTGTTTTCATCATCAGAACCATTCGTCACATGTTTTTGAGCTTCTCATCACACAAATTTCTATTGTAGCATAATAACCCAGGCAGACACAATATGTAATTACATCTAATATCTAATATTCATCAACCTGTCTCTATAGAAAGATGCTCTGGTTAAATAGAGGTGCCTCAGTGAGAAACGTCTTGCAGGTCTCATACTAGCTGGGTGATGGCTGAATGGATATTGATATCCATTAATAAAAAGTCTTAAAGGCACTATCCATTGACAGAATATCTGCATAGCCCAGACGTTTTTAGACATACACCCAAGCTTCTTAACTTCTGGATAATCCAACTCAGTCTCAGTCTTTACCCTGAAGATATCTAAACCTTGTGCACAGCAGCCTTTGAAACGTCAACCCAAAATCACAGAGAGATGTGGAACTAAGAAAGGCTCATTGAAATCTGCATGGCTTCTATATCCATATAGTAATCTGCACAGCTCAGTCTACAATGTGCAGAACGTAGTTGTTTTGTGGTATAGCCGTGTCTTGCATGCATACAAAGCATAAGAAAGCATATTGCTATAAATAAACACCAAGGCTAAACTATTTTCCAATATACACAATATCGGGATATGCTCTCCCATTCATAAAGCAAGCAGTGTGATCCCCTTCCCAACACTCTGCAGGACACTTATCTACTGCTTAGGTTTCATAGATAAGTTTGGGATTGTCTTTGTGCAGTATTTGTCCTGCTCGGTGTGGGCTGCCCCTTGTGGTCGCCCTCCTTGTCTTTGGAGACCTTACCTCTTTAAGTTCCTTAGCGACATCCTTCAAGTCTCCCAGGACTAATTCCAAATCATCCACAATTATCTTGATCTGTTCTTTCACCTTGGCTTTGGAGGCTTGCCCCTCTGTCGGTGATGATGTCCCCTTAGACTTTGCTGACATGCTGCAGTCCAGTTCAAGGGAGCTTCAGAAGAGGGTGACTGGCTCCAGCCCTCTCTGAGTAGCTGTTCCCCCGCATTTTCTTGCTTAGATCTCCCTCATTCTCCTCTTTTTCCTCTCCCTGTATACACGCTGCCATGAACTCCACAGAACTGCTCGGGGAATGGGCTGCAGACTAGTGGCGATTGTCGAGCGGTGCCTGCGTCACAGAGCTTTGCTAAATCAGGGGAGAAAAAAAGTGCGAGATCCCAAAGTTCACGTATGACATAGGACTCCTTTACTTCAGGGCCACCTAAAGATGCGTTTACTTTTAATTGGTGACAGTCACATTCTTCTCTTGCATTCAGCGCTCCTCTATACACAGCACGCCTACTGCCTGCTACTTACTGCTTGCTACACACGGTCTATCTGTTCCCTTCTACTCTCCTGCATTACCGTATTTCTCCATGTAATGCAGCACCCAGCATCACTATGCATTACCAAAGGGACCCGTGATAACATGCACATTTTACTGATGGATTAAAATTTTTATGCAGTGCACTAAAACATTAAAAAAACACAGGACAAAAAAAAGAGGTTTAACATTGACATGCCTGACATGCTTTATTTCCTGTCAATAAAGCCCATACATCAAGTCTCATGCTACAAATTGATGTCTCCAGACCAATCTGGTAACAACTGATGCTTTGTGATAATTCCTTAGCAATGCTTTTATCTTGTAAGAAAAAGAGTAGGAGGTGAAGATGTCAGTGACAAGGATCCCCCGGGAAGATGGAGAGTGAAGGGTCAGAAAAAATGGGAAAGATTCCTCACTTTGATTCTTTAAAAAATAGGATGGATGAATAAATGAAATTGAAGAGTGGCCATGTCTTGTTTCTGCCTCCTTCTTTTATAACCATTGCTCAAGGGCTTTCTAAATTTATGACTCCTCATTTATCAGGTTCAAATTAAATCAATACTAGAACGCAGCAACCGTCTTGCTTTATAGTTGAAGAGGTGAAAAAAAAACTCAAGAGTGTAAGGAACAGATACAGAATGTCTTGAAGCAGCAAAAATGAGGATCTGCAGCTTAAATGGAGTTTATTATTCTTCGGTGACATGTCAGCCTTTGTTTCACATGGGCTCCTCTTTTTCTAGGTGAATAGATAAATAAGCACACTGCTCTGACAACCACAGAGCTCCTTAAGCCGGCTATACACGTGAGACAGCTGTTGGCTGGACACCTATTCAGCCTATAGCTATGTCTCACAACTCCACCAAACCCTGCATAGAAACTGTTGGAAATGCTCTCAACCCTTCTACAAGCAGATACGTTTCCTTTCAGTTGTTTTTTGTTATGGGGTACCATTGACCCTTTTGCACTGATAATATTTTTTATTTATTATAGCACCATTTATAACATGGCGCTGTACACATGAAAAGAGAAGTACATACTGTGGTAAAGTGTACGGTAAAGTCGTGCAAGGGGTGTATGTCCCACCAATTTTATTTGGACTGGAAAGGTAGGTTTGGTAGTGGTAGTGGGACCTCCCAGTCCACCCCCTTCCAAGGCATGTTTTCCCTAGCCTGAGGGATCCCTAGGTGTAGTCCAGCTGGGATCGTTAGTGGGAAATAAAGCACATCCCAGGCTGTCAGTCTGAGAGAAGCTCTGTCTGGAGAAGCTAACCTTCAAGATTGGAGCTTGGGTAATAACAGACGGTGAAGCTGTATGAAGCCATATCTCTCTTATATTGTGAACTGTAAAGGTGAGCTAGAAACGCTGTGTATTAGCCAGTGCCTAGATGGGCAGGTATTTATTTTGGTTATTTTGATTTGCTGATGCTGGAGTCTCAACTTCCCCAGTGACAATATAACTGAGGAGGGTTCATCTGTATATGCTGACCCGTAATAGAGCTGTGTGGACTTAAAAATTCACTGTGGTATGTCATCACAATGCCCTGCCTAAGAGAGCGATCACTTACAATACATAAAACAAAAAAACAAAACGAAACAAGTATAATAAGCAAGAATAAATTACAAACTGTTACAGAAGGAAAGAGGACCCTGCCAGCAAGGGCTTACAATCTACAAGACTACTGGCAATGACTGACAACTGCTGAATATGCCAGCTCTATTGGACTTTTGTCTGAGATCTTTGAAGATTAGAAGGGGGATCGAATGTGGGGACTGATTTTGTGTATATAATAGTAATCTTTGAAGGACTGCTCCTTAGTAAGGTCCATATTTCCATCACCTTATATGTTGACTACATAATACACTTTTAATACCCTTGTACTGGCGGTGGATGTGCCTAAGTTATGTAGAGGAACAGGCCTCTACATAACTTTAACTTTTGCTGCCGCCAGCCATGCAACATGGTTTAAACTATGCCAGCTCCCTTTCTGGCATAGTTTAAGGCCATTTCCACGCCATAAAGTGACGTAGAAAATAGTAAATGAGATGGGCTGGCCCACCACCTTTCCTGCCCACGGCAAAACCCTTTTTTTTTTACACCACCTTGAAAAGTGCATGAGCAGGGATAAGGTGCAGATTTTGCCTCAAAATGTGGTGTATATGTCTTCAAAAATGACCCCCATAATGTCTAAGGCACCTCTTATAGGATTAACCAATGCTTACTGTGTACAGTTCTTGACAACAGTGATAGGGATGTCTTGGTTTCACTTCTTAAATCATTATCATTACATTATCATGTCATTTGACTGTGTGGAATATTATAACTAGCAAGGTCTGCATCCATCCCCTCTATAGTAGCTAAGATGCTAATTCAGCAGTTCCTTGCAACGGGTGAGACCCACCACGGTTAGGCCGCCTGAAGCTACCTGTGACATTACCTCTCTCAAGATATAGCTTCACTATGGCTTCCACGGACAAGTAGTCTAGCCTGAAGAAAACCCAGTAGAGCAATTGGATCTCTTAGCTCATTTTCTTCTTCACAATTTCCCTCAAAATATGGAGTACCACAGGGCTCCATTCTATCCCTTATGCTGTTTGCTGTATACAGTACATGCTACTATTAGGCAAAATAATTTAGAGACATGGTCTGGCATACCACTGATATGTGGATGATGATCAACTGTACCTGCCCTTTTTATTATCATTTATTATTTTGTACTATTATTTGAAAGCATCATTAATTCCATGGAGCTGTACATCTAAGAAGGGGTATACATAAATAACATAAAACAATACAATAGACACGAACTTATTAACAAACTGGTACAGAGGGGAGAGGACCCTGCCTTCAAGAGCTTACAACCTACAAGGGAAAAACTGGGATCAATTCTTCACGTTGGAGGTCAGTGCCTGACAGCAAAGTGGCAACTTGCACATCCGACAACTCTATCCATGGAAACACAACTAATCAAAACTCAGACTATGTATGCAATTTGGGAGTATTTATTGATGGAGAACTCTCTCCCAGGAAACAGATGTCAGCCATTATTAAATCTTCTTACTTCCAATATTGCAAGAATTATCATTCAACCAGAAGATTTATCAACACCAATACACACCTTCATTACCTCACAGCGGGACTACTGTAATGCCCTTTACATAGGCCTCCCAGACAAAATAATACACCGCCTTGTGCGAGTTCAAAATGCTGCATCTGGATTACTAGCCAATCAGCCCTATAGCACCAACCGTCACTCTCTAGATTGGCTGCCCATAAAATGGAGAATGCATTTTAAAATTTGCTTGCAAACCTTGAAAGCCATAGTCAAGCTATCTAAAATAACTAATGCAGCCCTAGATCCTACACTCCTTGCCGTCCTCTCAGATCAGCAGGCTCAAACAAATTGTTCTTACCCAGGATCCACTATAAAACACTTGAAGCCAGATCCTTCTGTTATGCTGCCCCCGCTCTCTGGAATGCGGTACCCAGATCAATGGGGGATATCATCATTCTACTTTTTTAAAACAAGACTAGAGATGAGCGAGCACGCTCGTCCGAGCTTGGTGCTCGTTCGAGTATTACGGTACTCGTAAGTGCTCGCTGCTCAGACGAGTATCTTGCCATGCTCGAGGAAATGGCATCTTCCACATTGTGCATTTTTGGCGCCTATAAACTCAGCCAATCACAAGCCAGGAGACTCTGCGGTACACCCAGCATCACGTGGGGCCCTTACATGTTGATAGCAGGGGTTGGCTGGCCTGATCAGGTGACCCTGGAATATACTAGTGACTGCCCGCGGTGCTCGGCTCAGATGCTGTCTGGATGTCGTTAGGGACAGAGCTGCTGCCTTTCAGGGAGAGTGTTAGGGCCTGGATTTAGTTCTCTGTTAGGCAGGAGTGATCTTAAAAGAACCCAACAGCCCTTCTAAGGGCTACAAGACATTTTTTTTTGTCTCCTGGCTGGGCTGGCTGGCTGGCACTAGTAGTGCAGCTATCATCATATATAACCCTTTTTTTTATTGTTATATATCAGTGATACAAATCCATTTCATACAGCAGTGTGGAACCATTCTGTGTGTCACAGTTCAGCTGTCCACTCACCACAAACCACAGTCCGTATTTTCTGTTCAGGTGACCCATACTGTACGTGACGTAATCAAATACGGTCTTTTGCTTTCACTGATACAGCTACTGTCACGCGAGGTCGGCGTCGCGCTCCCTCTGCACGACGTCGCCGGACCTCTCCGCCCCCCTAGAGACGAGCAATAGGGAATTGAAGTGCTGGTCTTGTCAGCCAGCACTTCATGAGTTAATTCTCTGTTTGGGTTTAGCCATGTGGTGCTGATCACACCACATGGCTACTTTACATATTGTTTGGACAGCTTGCTCCGCCTCAGGTCATGTGATGCTGGCCACATCACATGATCCTGGGCGGGCTATTTAAAGATGGCAACTGCCTCACTCAGATGCCTGTGATTAGTCTTCTGAGATCAGTGCTGTGTGTTGGACCTTGCTGTTGGATTATTGGTATATTAGATTTTGGCTTTGGACTTAGACTACGCTTTTGCGATTCCCCTCGGTATTTGACGTGACCTCCTGTTCTTGACTTGGCTTGCTGACGATTCTGCTATTGTGTTTGTTCTGTCTGTGTTCGTCTTTCCCTGTGTTCCCTTCCCTACCCTGTGCACGTACTCAGCATAGGGACCGTCTCCAAGTTACGGTTTTGTCGCCTAGGGCATCTACTGTAAGTAGGCAGGGAAAGAGGTGGGGTTCAGACAGGGCACACTATCCCTTGTTTCCCTGTCGTGACAGCTACATTACAAAAATCTCTGTGCGACATTTGTCTGGGTTGCAGTCAAAATAGCCACAGTCAGCAGGGGCTGAGTTTGCTCTCTGATAGTTTCTGCATGTCACGTTAAAAAAAAAAAAAAAAAAAATATATATATATATATATATATATATATATATATATATATATATATATATAAAAATATATCTAAAAAAAATATATATAAAAAAATAGTTTTTTTTGTTGTTTTATCTCAGTGATACAAATCCATTTCACACAGCTGTGTGTAACCATTCTGTGTGTCACAGTTCAGCTGTTCAGTCACCACAATCCGTATTTTTTGTCCAGGTGACCCATTCTGTACGTCACGTCAGTAAAAAAGGTCTTTCGCTCTCACTTATATAGCTACATTACAAAAATCTCTGTGCGACATTTGTCTGGGTTGCAATTAAGCAGACCAAGTCTGCCTAATCTAATAGTTTCCGTGTAATTGCTCCATACTGCACGGTACGTAATAACATACGTAATTTAGCTCTAACGTATCCACCTATATACAAAGCACAATCTGTATTTTCTGTCCAGGTTACCCATTCTGTACGTCACGTCAGTAAAAAAAATCTTTTGCTCTCACTTATACAGCTACATTACAAAAATCTCTGTGCGACATTTGTCTGGGTTGCAATTAAGTAGACCAAGTCTGCCTAATCTAATAGTTTCCGTGTAATTGCTCCATACTGCACGGTACGTAATAACATACATAATTTAGCTCTAACTTATCCACCTATATACAAAGCACAATCCGTATTTTCTGTCCAGGTGACCCATTCTGTACGTCACATCAGTAAAAAAAGGTCTTTTGCTCTCACTTATACAGCTACATTACAAAAATCTCTGTGCGACATTTGTCTGGGTTGCAATTAAGCAGACCAAGTCTGCCTAATCTAATACTTTCAGTGTAATTGCTCCATACTGCACGGTACGTAATAACATGCGTAATTTTGCTCTAACTTATCCACCTATATATTTTCTTGTTCAGATTGAACAAGTTTGTGGGTTTCAGTGGTTTTTTTATATAATACACTTATATACAGAAAATGTTGAACCCCAGGGCTAAAAGTCGAGGACGAGGGCGTGGGCGTGGGCATTCAATTACTGCAGGGGGCAGAGGCCGTGGTCCTGGGCAGGGTGAGACAGTACCTGCTGATGAGGGAGCAGGGGAACGCCGCAGAGCTACACTCCCTAGCTTCATGTCTCAACTTACAGGGACACGTGGTAGAGGACTGTTGAAACCACAACAGTGCGAACAGCTGATGTTGTGGATTGAGGACAATGCTTCAAGTAATTTGTCCACCAGTCAGTCTTCCACGCAGTCCACCCACGCTACCCAAGGGAGCACTCCTCTGGCTCCTCCACCTCAACCTCCTTCCCCCCAGTGTGCCCCCTCCCAGGAAAATTTGGAATGTGATCCGGCATACTCTGAGGAACTGTTTTCTGGACCCTTCCCAGAGTCACAAACCACTTCTCAGGTTGCTGCTGACCTAGTTCCCGATGCCCAAGTTTTCCAACTGTCGCAGTCTGTGGGTGATGATGATGATGACAATGTTGACTTAGTGGAAGAAGTTTGTAAAGAGGTGTTAGATGATGAGGAGACACGGTTGTCAGACAGTGGTGAAGTTGTTGTCAGGGCAGGAAGTCCGAGGGGGGAGCAGGAATCGGAGGATGACGAGGTGACTGACCCAAGCTGGGTTGATAAGCCGAGTGAAGACAGGGCTTCTGAGGCGGAGGAGAGTGCTGCACCAGAACAGGTTGTAAGAGGCAGTGGTGTGGCCAGAGGGAGAAGCAGGGCCAGAGCTGGTGCATCAGCAGCAACTGTTTCATGTAGTGAAGCTCCCGTGGCAAGGCCTAGATGTTCGCAAGTCTGGAGGTTCTTTAAAGAAAGTGAGGATGACCGACGGACTGTGGTGTGCAACCTGTGAAACACCAGGATCAGCATGGGTGCCACCACTACTAGCATAACCACCACCAGCATGCGCAGGCATATGAGTGCTAAACACTCCACTCAATGGAACCAAGGCCGTTCACCACCTCCTGCGGGTCACACCACTGCTCCTTCCCCTGTGTCACTCGCTGCCTCTGCTAGTCAACCCCCTGCCCAGGACCCCGGCAGGAGTGCCTCCCGCCAGAAAACAACACCTTCGCCTCCACGATCCTCCACAGCGTCCACCAATGTGTCCCAGCGCAGTGTTCAGCTGTCTTTACAGCAGACGCTGGAGCGCAAGAGGAAATACAGTTCCACCCACCCACATGCCCAAGCCTTCAACGTCCAAATCTCCAAATTGCTGAGCCTGGAGATGCTGCCCTATAGGCTGGTAGAGACCGAGGCCTTTCGCAATCTCATGGCGGTGGCTGCCCCTCGGTATTTGGTCCCAAGCCGCCACTATTTTTCCCGATGTGCCGTCCCAGCCCTACACCAGCACGAGTCACAGAACATCATTTGTGCCCTGACCAACGCTGTTTCTGAGAAGGTCCACCTAACCACGGACACGTGGACAAGTGCTGCAGAGCAGGGACATTATATCTCACTGACGGCACATTGGGTTAACTTGGTGGAGGCTGGGACCAAGACTGACCCTGGGGCCGCTCATGTACTGCCCACACCGAGGATTGCGGGGCCTACCGCAGTCACGGTCTCTCAGACGTACTATGCCTCCTCCTCCTCCACCTCCTCCTCCGAATTACCATCCGTGGGCATGGCGCCTTCAGTCGGTAGCTCTAGGAGCAGCAGCAGTGCCGTGGGTAAGCGCAAGCAAGCGGTGCTCAAACTGCTGACCTTAGGTGACAAAAGGCACACCGCCCAAGAGCTGTTACAGGGCATCACGGCGCAGACTGATCTGTGGCTGGCACCGCTGAACCTCAAGCCAGGCATGGTTGTGTGTGACAACGGGCGTAACCTGATGGCGGCTCTGCAACTCGGCAGACTGACACGTGGGCCAGGCATACCCCAATCTGTCTGATTTGCTCACCAAGGTGCGCCGCATCTGTGCGCATTTCCTCAAGTCGACCACAGATGCTACCACACTCAGGGAAGCGCAGCGCCGCCTACAACTGCCCGCTCACCGACTGTTGTGCGACGTGCCCACGAGATGGAATTCGACATTAAACATGTTATCCAGAGTTTACCAGCAGCGCAGAACGATTGTAGACTGCCAGATGTCAACTTCCACCAGAACTGGTAGTCAGGTCAGTCAGATTCCTCAAGTATACAATGAGGAGTGGACGTGGATGTCTGATATCTTCCAGGTGTTGAGCAACTTTGAGGAGTCAACACAGATGGTCAGCGGCGATGCCGCCATTATCAGCCTCACCATCCCGCTGCTTTGCCTGTTAAAAAACTCACTGCTCAGCCTCAAGTCGGATGCTTTGCACTTGTCACAAGAGACGGTGGAGGAAGATACGTCGCTTGATAGCCAGAGCACCCTGTAGTCTGTTTCTCAGCGCGTATCGGAGGAGGGGGATGAGGATGAGGAGGAAGAGGAGGAGAATGTCGGCGAGACAGAACAGGGTACCAGTGCTCAGTCCTTCTTAACTCTTGAGCGTGTATGGGCTGAAGAGGAGGACTTGGAGGAGGAGGAGGAAATGGAGAGTCAGGCCAGTGAGGAGAGGGAATTCTTGCATGTTGGGACTCTGGCGCACATGGCAGACTTCATGTTATGCTGCCTATCCCGTGACCCTCGCGTTAGAAGCATTTTTTCAAACACCGATTACTGGGTGTTCACTCTCCTGGACCCACGGTACAAGCAGAACCTTTCCACTCTCATCCCTGTAGAGGAAAGGAGTATGAGAGTGAATCAATATCAACAGTCCCTGGGGCACAAGCTGAAACAATCCTTCCCATCTGACGCCGCTAGCGGCAGAGGGCGTGGTTCTGTGGGCCAAGTAGCGGGGGAGAGGAGGCGAGCAGGCAGCTTGTCCAGCACTGGCAGGGGAATGCTCTCCAAGGCCTTTGCCAGTTTTATGTCACCCCAGCAAGACACTGTCACCTGTCCCCAGTCTAGGCAAAGTAGGGGGGAGCTGTACAGAAAGATGGTGAGGGAGTACCTAGCTGACCATACCAACGTCCGTAGCGATCACTCTGCTCCATACAACTACTGGGTTTCAAAGCTGGACACGTGGCCTGAACTGGCGCTGTACGCCTTGGAGGTGCTGGCCTGCCCTGCCGCTAGCGTGCTGTCAGAGCGGGTATTCAGTGCAGCTGGTGGCGTCATCACCGATAAGCGTACACGCCTGTCAACTGACAGCGCTGACAGGCTGACGCTTATTAAAATGAACAAAGCCTGGATTTCACCGGAATTCAAATCTCCTCCGGGGGAAAGCAGCTAAAGATTAACATTACTTATGTATCCGATTCCTCTTCTCTACTCCTCCTACTCCTCCTCCTTGTCGTCTTTGCCTAACGCTGAACAAAAAAACGCCATTTTTTAGAGGTCCAACTGGCACTCTTTTACCACAATTTTTCAAGAGGTCCACCTACAGGCCTTCTCTCTAAACAATTTTTCCGGAGGGCCCCCTACAGTTCCTCTCTCCAAACAATTTTTTCGGAGGTCCACCTACAGGCCCTCTTTCCAAACAATTTTTCCGGAGGTCCACCTACAGGCCCTCTCTGTAAACAATTTTTTCCGGAGGTCCACCTACAGGCCCTCTCTCCAAACAATTTTTTCCGGAGGTCCACCTACAGATCCTCTCTCCAAACAATTTTTCCGGAGGGCCACCTACAGGCCCTCTCTCCAAAAATTTTTCCGGAGGGCCACATAATGCGATAGACGGGAATCGAAGCCGGGTCAACTGCTTGGGAAGCAGCTATGTTCACCACTTTACCACCAACAGCCACAGCAACTGATGTAAGCCAACATTTCGACAATCGATAACCTGAACGGGTCCGCCGTCGAGCCCGGCGTTCGGCCACCCTGAGCATTTCACATACTCTGACCGAATCTGACCCTGGGGCCGCTCATGTACTTCCCACTTGGAGGATTGCGGGGCCTACCTCGTTCATGGTTTCTCAGAATTACTATGCCACTTCCTCCAACCCCTCCTCCTCCACCTTCGAATTACCATCCGTGCTTCACCTCCTGCTACCTCAGTCTAACTCGGTCACTCTGTTGTCACCGCCATGCTGCGTCAGGCTAAATTTTTGGGTGGCTCACCTGCTACCTCATCTAACTTGGTCTCTTGTTGGTGTCACCGCCATGCTGTGTCAGGCTTATGCTTGCATCGTGTGGCTTGGGATAGGAGAGCAGTGCCAGCATGGGCATGGGTGATGGACCTTCGTTGCACCTAGTTGGGTGCTTCCCTATATATTCCCACGATGCCAGCCATGGGTTGTACATAAACTAATAACAGGAAAAACAAAAAAAATGAGAAAACTATTTTACAGGAGGGTCAACCGCAGACACTCCAAAACAATTTTACATGAGGGAGTGTCTCCCCGTCTGCCATCGTGTTCGGTCAGGCTGTCAGTAGGTACACCACCTCTGTCGTCCGCAGAAGCTGCCACTATGAGGAAGGCCACGGCAAGATCATCCCCTTTTCAATTGAGAGCAAGTGGAGAATTGTAGGAGGATGACACTTTTCTTTGGCAGTGGATTCACCTTCCCCTTTATCATTGCCAGACAACAGTTGGTGAAAAAGTAATTGGCAATGATGAATAAAATGTAACGGTGCAGTGGACCGTCTGTGACACAAAACCTATATATTCCCACCATGCCAGCCATGGGTTGTACATAAACTAATAACAGGAAAAACAAAAAAAAATATTTTACAGAAGGGTCAACTACAGACACTCCTAAACAATTTTTAAGGAGGGTCAACTTCTGACACGCCAAAACAAATTTTTGGGAGGCTCACCTACAGACATTTGACTGCTACCTCAATCTACCACACTTGTTGGTGTCACTACTCTGTCACCATGCTGTGTCAAGCTTATGCCTGCGTCGTGGGGCGGGGGATAGCACAGCAGTGCCAGCATGAGCAGTGGTGTTACCTGCAGGCGGTGATGAACCTTCGTTGCACCTAGTTGGGTGCTTCCCTAACATGTGATGGGCATGTGCCTTGCCTTTCTTGGTCTGGGTGAGCACAATTGCCATGAGGGTAACCACCAGGCTGTTGCAGGAGAATTTGGGGTAATGGTGGGATTAGGCAGCCTCAGAGGCATCCATGCATGCTGCCCCTGCTGTTTCCTGTCCATTTCCGTGGTGTTTCCATCATTTTCTGAGGTTTCCAGGTTTTCACCCAGCCTTCCCTAGGTAGAGCCTTGGTCCCCTGCAAAAATGCTCGAGTCTCCCATTGACTTCAATGGGGTTTGTTACTCAAAATGAGCACCCGAGCATCGGGAAAAGTTCGACTCGAATAATGAGCACCCGAGCATCGGGCAAAGTTCGACTCGAATAACGAGCACCCGAGCATTTTAGTGCTCGCTCATCTCTAAACAAGACCCAAAATGCACCTGTTCAGTTTGACATTTGAGGGCAAATAACATATTCTGATTGTTTGTTCCTGGACTGTGCTTTCAGTCTTTTGTGAGAAAACCGAATTACAAACATTTGTTGTTGTTTGCACTGAAGTAAAGATGGTAATGTGGAGCAGGGGTAGCTCCTCCTAGTCCCCTCACCCAGAAGCAGCTGAGAAGCTCTTGAAGAACTATCTCAGGGGATAAAAACCAGCCAGCGTGCCACAAGAGACACGTGTAAATGGTAGTGTGTGAACTGTCTGCAAAAATGCATTGTTAAGAGAGATAGTGTGACTTGTGACTTTGGGGAACAAGAAGAGTGTTCCCTGCCCTGATAAGCAGCAAAATTCATCTTCTAAAGAAGACTCCATACCAGTCTGTTGTTATCCAGGAAAGATAAGTGCTATACCTGAGGGAGAGAAAGCTTATTGCCTCTGAGACAGACTGTGCATTTGTTATTCTACTGATAAAGCCTTGGCCTTCATTTAGTGACTTTTGTAAACATACACTTATTACCCCTTGTAAGACCGTAGCTGCCTCTTCTGAGTATCCGGTGACCATTTAAGGCACTTGCCTCTTGTGAGTGCTCTGTAACTATCAAGATTTGTTTCCCACATGAGTTCAGTAAAAGCCATTGTAAAAGCCTGTCAATCTGTTTTCTGCCACCATCCTTGAGTGGGAAGCGACAAATACAACTCATTGACGCCAAAATATTCTGGATGAGGGGTAACCTCTTACCAGGGTTGCCAACCGTCTGTAAATTTACGGACAGTCCGCAAAAAAATGGTTGTTTTTTTCTGCCGTCCGTAGCGTCCTGCAGAAAAAAACAATGTCTGTAAATTTTTCTGCAGAAAACCCGAAGTAGTACAGACTGTGCGGGCAGTGCAGATAGCAAAGTTCCGGCGGCGCGCAAGGATCCCAGTTACCTGTAGGGGCCGGGCTTGCATCAGCAGGATGAAGGAGCGAGCCGAGACAGAGGAGGCGCAGCCAGTACTTCACTCCAGGAGGAGTAGGCAAGCATTGAGTGCGATCGGCGGGGGGCGGGGGTGGGGGGTTTGGCTATCTGGACCTGGGGCTGGGCAGCACAGTCCCACAGTCTTTGCCCACAGTCTTCTGTCTTTATGGCTTAAAGGGTTGGGTAGGGTTTATGTGGCCAGAATTGACACTAATGTCTGCAGGTTTAAGAGGGTTAATTACATAAACCCAACTCTTAAAGCCATGAAGACAGGGGAAGACTGTGGGCACAACTGGTGCAGCCGCCATTTTGTGTGGAAACTGGAAAGGAGTTGCTCAGTGTACTACTAACTGCTACACTGAGCAACTCCTTTCCACATAAAATGGCGGCTGCACCAGTTGTGCCCACAGTCTTCTGTCTTCATGGCTTTAAGGGTTGGGTTTATGTGACCAGAATTAACCCTCTTAAACCTGCTTACATTAACGATATGCTGCTAATGTCAGCAGACCCTAACTCTGGTATTATTATGTTTATTGATGGCCCCTTACTACTGAATTCCTACTTGTAAATTAATCTCTAGGAGCAGTAATAGCAGTTAGGGTCTGCTGACATTAAAGGGGTTCTGCAGTTTTTTAAAACTGATGATCTATCCTCTGGATAGATCATCAGCATCTGATCAGCGGGGGTCAGACACCCGTGGCCCCTGCCGATCAGCTGTTTGAGAAGTCAGCGGCGCTGCAGGAGCGCCGCAGCCTTCTCTGTGTTTACCGCAGGCACAGTGACGTCACGACTACTATCACTGGCCTGGGAGCGGCTAAGCTCCATTCATGTGAACAGAGCTTAGCCCCACCCAGACCATAGATACTAGTCGTGACGTCACTGGGCCTGCGGTAAACACAGAGAAGGCCGCGGCGCTCCTGCAGCGCCGCTGCCCTCTCAAACAGCTGATCGGCGGGGGCCCCGGGTGTCGGACCCCCGCCGTTCAGATGCTGATGATCTATCCAAACCCTTTAACAGCACATCGTTAATGTAAGCAGGTTTAAGAGGGTTAATTCTGTTCAGATAAACCCAACCCTTAAAGCCATGAAGACAGAAGACTGTGGGCACAACTGGTGCAGCCGCCATTTTATGTGGAAAGGAGTTGCTCAGTGTACTGACTGCTACACTGAGCAACTCCTTTCCAAATAAAATGGCGGCTGCACCTTTGTTCCCATAGTCTTCATGGCTTAAAGGGTTGGGGCACTATTACTAATGAGGGCACTCTGGGAGAGAATTATTAGTATCAGTGGGACTTTGGGAAGCACTGTAACTATATGGGGTCCTACCTATATGGCACTGTTATTAGTATTTGGGGACATTGGGGAGCACAATGGGAACAGTATTTTAGGTAGCAGCAGGATAACAGAAAAGTGAGTAATCTAAGGTGTCTTTGTGGCAAACTCTGCAGAGAGAAGATGGGGCTGAAAGAACTTGTCATGGCGGTGTCGGCCAAACAGAGAAGATGAGAAAAGAGAACATCAGGGAGACGTCACTGGATATAAGAGGTATGTGGTGCTGTATCATATTGTATGTTTGGTATTGGCGAATGTAATGTCCATCCAAATGCCCTATGTCCTCAGAGGACTTGCCGGTATATGGCATGTTACTGCTGCAGCCAATCACCAATCAGTGATCTAATGCTGAGAAATGGCTACAGTGGGCACATGCCATACACCTGCACATCAGTGTGCAGGACACCAACATTGGGAAAGATGTACACGCTTGCAGGGATGTAATAGCTGGAAATTGTTGATTTTGTTTCCATATGCCATATTTTATTTTTAACTACTGAACAAATCCTCTTTATTCTGGGGCGTGGACCTTTACCCAGATATTTGTGTCAAGTGACTGTTGTATTACCAGCTTCACTCTGAAGAAAAAGACAAATGAATTAAAATAATAGTAATAAATTCATAATAATAAAATCCATATATGTTATGGGAATCATTCTCTATGGATATAATGCCCACCATTATTGATGGTGAATGTCTCTGAATCTTCATTGTGTGCAGTAATATAACAATTTAAAAAAGAATGTTACACAGTTAAGTTGAAACTTTCTTTGGCAGGGTGCCCATTATATAATCATTGATATTTTTATTTTGAGTTATCCTGGCCCAATAATGACTGGCAATAAAGTGCCCATATCAGCAAATGCTGTCCCAACTCCTAACCCTCTATTAATATCATGCTTTACTGTCATTCTGTTATTATATTCATGAACCAGAGAGGTCAGGATGAATGGTGCTAAATATTACAGCCAGAAAGGCACAAACATATTGTAATGTTTGGCCATAAAAAATTCAGAGGACTCATAGTTATGAGTCTGCTGTATTTTTGAGAGAAGAACTCCCCCTCCTCACCTCCCCTTGCCCCTTTCTGCAGTGGCTAACAAGCTGCTGTGTATGCATCAATCACTGAGAGAAGTGTGATGGAAAGCAGGCAGAGGTGGAGGGAGGAGCAGATGGAAGCACTATTTTGAGCAGTCTTGTTAGCCTAATGGCTTGAAGAGTGTCCCAAGGTTGGGGGTCCCCCTATGATGTCTATGGGCAGGGATTGCATTCTTGAGACAGCACCTTTATTGAATAACTGTGTAATTAATAAAGCATAATTTAATTATTTAATTCGCCATTCTTTAGATCATTTTATCAACATGTCCCAATAGACCAGGAAATTGAAAAGAAGGTTTTCATACTGTACATGCTGCAATAATACAATAAGCAAAATCTCAGAGAAAAAAGCCTGGAGCAAATGGTGCATGTCATGAATTGTATACATAGAGGAAAAAAAGAGAAGTTCAATCGCTCTAAGACGATTGGCGTCAATGTAAATTTATATAGGAGGGGAGCTAGTAGTCTCCAGCTTCATTTTAAGGAGGAGATGATGTTAGCATGAAACTATGTGACACATATTTGGGCTGTGCCTAAAAAAATATTACAGTCATTTGAATGGAAAGCAGCAGCATCCAAATGTACAACTTCTTCCAGCAAACTAAAAGATTACTGCATTTCATAAATGATTGACTCCAATAAATGCTTGGCACTAAATTGCCTTGCTGACCGGCTTTATAGTATAATCTGATACACAAGATAATTTTATACTCTCTGACATAGTTCCAGTAGATAGAAAACATATTTCCATTTGCGCATGTTGAGATGTATATCCATTTTTGATGTTTATGAACAATTTCAGCCATTTCCAGTAAACCTGTACAGTTCTGCTCAATCTACTTGTTGGATTGCCGTTTCCCTGCCATCAATACGTATAAATAACCCTTTCCTGCCAAATGTATAAGAACATTTTGTCTCCAGCAGTATCGGAACAATTTTCTAGAATTTAATAAAAAACAGTCAAGGTTTCCTTCCTGTGGAACGTTTTTTTTTCTTTACATGATAAGTACAAACATATTTCTTTTAGGACAGGTTTATATTTCCCTTTGCAATAGATTTTTACCTTTTACCATAACATGCATACAAAATACAATGTAAATATCTAATCCAGAGCAAGTCTTGCAGTAATAAAAAAAGATACAGGTAAATTGACTTCTAGTGTGAGGATGATGCCTATAAAAAAGTTAAGTATATAGAAAATTTGGAAAACCTCATTACTGACAAACCCTCTGATACACCTGAGCCACCGTAGCTCTCAAGATCCATAGAAAATAGATAATTTTTCATGGAAAATACATGATGTTCTCCAGCTTTGCAGATTCCTTTTCTCATTCAAATGTTTTATTGAGTTTTTCTGTTTTTTTCCAAACATGTACATTGACAAGCAAAATCAATGAATAAACTGTACCAGTTTAAAGTAGAAGGATAAGAGGTACATAAGCATAAGATTTCATGAAGAATAAATATTGACAGATTAGTGATGGCAAGGCTAGGTTGTGTAAAGTCATGAAAAAAAACACATTAGTTGGCAGTGGCCAACTTTCAAATAACAAGTATAAACAGACACACAGATAAAAAAAAGGGGGGGTAGATGAGGGAGAGGGAAAGAGAGACAAGGGTGACTGAAGAGAGTTGTAGGTATGAGGGTCGAGTGTAGATGTACGTTCATATATTCTGATATGTGCCTGAGGAACGGAAAGAGTCCCAGGGACTCCACACTTTTAGATAGTGGTCAAGCTCTTGGGTAGTGTGAGTAATTAGTTCTTCCATTCTTTGGTGTAACATAACCTCCTCGAACCATTCTTCTAGAGTGGGAGGGGCTGTTTTTTTTTTCCAATGGCGAGGGATCACCGTCTTAGCTGCTTGGATAAGATACTTAAGGAGTGATTTTTTTATACGCTGGGATGTTAAGGTCAAATACATATAGTAGAAAAGCTTCTGGGGAGTTCGGAAACGGGATGCTTGTCACCTCACAAGTGGCCTTGTGAATAGAATCCCAGTAATTGCGTAAGACCGGGCATTGCCACCACCAAATGTGGAGCAACGTTCCCTCTTCCACGCCACATCTCCAACATCAATCTGAGACCGAAGGGAACCATTTGTGCAAAAGTGAGGGCACCCTGTACCGTTGAGAAACTGCACGTATTTTATTGCAGATTCCTTTTGAGAAAATCTAAATGATGAAGCAATACACTAATAGTATAAGAATAATTTGTCCCACAGCAAAACCCTGTTATAAAACGTAACCTTTTTTAATTTGATTCAAATCCATAAGAACTTAAGCAAATAAAAGTTACATTTATAAAAGGGTGGACTAATATGGTATTGGTTGCCTCAAGGCAAATAAGGATAGTGCACATGAATCCAAAAGGTAAAAAATACTCACTTGTCCATAAAATGTAATGCTTTTATGGACTACTATTATTTTATGGACTACTACTATTTATAAAATAAAGTATCAGATTTTATGGACGAGTGCACAAGGATTTTTTTTTATCTTTTGGATTCATGGTGGCCAAGCCCACACAGTTTGTTTCCTCTGGAGAACCATTCAGACAGGCTGTATGAAGAGTGATTGAGACCCAGGACATGTAAGACCCTTTCTCTGGGTGTTTGGTTTAGTACCAACCCATTAACTTGCTCATGCACATGGCCGTAATTTTTATCCATTTGCTATCAGCATTTTTTGTGGATATCACACATGAACCATCATGTCTATGGGCCCAGGCACACATCCATATTTTCTGTGGATTTATGTGGCTGTTCAGCAAATTTTAGAACTTGCCTTTTTCTGGTCCGCATTGTGAATGAGAATAGTCATTTCTATTGACGCGAGTTAGGTATTGATATTCTTTCAGAGGGTATCGATATTCTGCAGATCTGTGGTTTGCGCATCGAATTACGGACATGGTCGTATGCATGAGGCCTTAATATGTAAATAGGATTGTTCTAACCATAGGCACCTTACTGTTCTCAACCAAAAATGCAGTCAGAAAGGGCGGTCCTTTAGGTGATGTATGCCATCCAGATTTGTTCCATTCCTGAAGAGCTCAGGAATCAAATCCTTACACTAAGAACATAAGTTGAAAAGGGTTAAAAACAAGGTATATTACTGTCTTTACTTTTGTCTGTCTTCCTGGAAGTTCCCCATCTATGTAGGTAAAAAGTGGGGGTTTTTTTGTTTGTTTTTTAGATAATTTTGTGTATTATCTTTTTAGGAATGTCAGAATCACTGTTCTATTGAAATTTAGTTACAGAGTATTTCTTTGTATATTGTATATCCTAACAACACAAGAGGCTAAAATGAATTGCCAGATCTTTGAACTATAACCATCAACAAAATTATTTATTAAATGTGGTCAATGACAGGGACTAAGAGTTACAGACCCATTTATTGCTAAATAATAATAGTCATTGAAGTCTTTCATTTTGGGGACATACTAAAATGTTTTAGTCATTAGTTTTTACTATATAAATTAGGAATCAATACTTTTGGCAGCTATGACACTGAAGACAAATGTTTTGGTGTTTCATTTCAGAATAACCAGAGAGGCCCCTAAGAAATAGAAGTTCCCTAACAACAATATTATTGGAAACACGGACACAACTTAGCAGTGCAGTCCTTAAAGAGGACCTGTCGGCACTTCTGACAAATCTGTTTTAGTAAATACTCATTTTCCCCCTAAAATAAGAATTCTGGAGCATCCTATTCTTATAACATATTATCAAGAGGTCTATTCCCTTGTCAAAAGGACCTGTCCCTACACTTTTTTTTTCAAAACATTTGCTTCATTCCAAATTAATTCTTCACAAAGCATGTTAAATCAGCTGTATCCCAGCATGTAGGGAGAGTGTATCTTGGTGTACATCACTATGCATTGCAGCAACATGCATAGCTAGTCCTTTCTGGTAGTGAAACAGTTACTGTGGTTCAATATGACAGGCAAGTCTTACAGTATGCTTGTCGTGCTGGCCACCAATAGTCACAGCTAACCCCTAGGTTAACCAAAAGAAAGGCATACATCAGCCTTTATTAAAATAAAACAGTGTTCGCCCCTGCAGGATCCGTGTCCCAATGACTCTTTAGGGCAACAAAAAAAGAACATGGAGGCAGTGCCAATAAAGTATCGGAGAGAGAAAAAAGGTAATTTTAAGTCATGTTGTGACAGTGCAAACACTTGCTTTTGAATGACTTTTGTTAGCTGTAGAATGACTGTGCGTCACTTTTATGCTGAGTTCACACTTCATTCATTTGATCAGTTACGGGTCAAAAACTCAGAACAGGTGTCGATCTTTTCATAATACTTTATCTGAGAGCAGGATTGGTTCCTGATTAGAATAAACTGACCAAATAACTGCGGCTGTCACAAAGCAGGTAACTCAGCATGCATCTGGCCATTTGCACAAGGTAATCAGAGGGACTCACTGCCTCTATCTGTACTGTATACTGCCATGGTCTGTTGGGATCATCTGCTTGGTCTTCCACATCGCCCTCCAGCTCCTCATGCTCCTCCTGCTCCTCTCCTGTTGCTTGGGCAGATAAACCACCTATTTCTGTATGCAATTCTGTTAATGTCCTCCTCCTCTGCCAGTTCAGCCCTCACAGGGCTCAGGTGGCCATTATATGTAGGCGCCACATCTCCTGTCTCCTGACATGCCAGATTTATCAATATCTGCTCGAGGACATGAAGGAGTGGAATGACATCATTCATCCCATAGTCCTGGCGACTGACAAATAAAGAGGCCTCCTCAAAAGACCTGAGCAAACGGCAGGTGTCACGCATGAGCTGCCACTGGCTAACGTCACAGTTATACAAGGGTCTAATCCTGTCCACCTGGATCAAGTAATCATTTACTGACTTTCTCTGCTCACATACATGGTTCAACATGTGGAAGGTGGAGTTCCAATGGAAACGTGCATATGAAGTGATATTGGAGAACACCATTCGGCCTTAGCAGCTCAAGGTGGGCGTGTTTTGCAGGGTAAGAGTGGATGAAGTGCTTGCACAGTTTCCTGGCCATTTTCAAAACGTTTTACAGTTGGATGAAAGACTTCAGGAACCTGGTTACAAACAAATTAAAGATCTGCACCATGCAGGTTGCATGTGTTAGCCTTCCCTGACACAGTGCTGACAGAATGTTCTTCACGTTACCGGTGACCATGGTTCCGATCTTCAGTTGGTGAGGAGACAACCAGCATTTTATTTCTTAATGAAGGACATGGAGCAGTTCCTCCCTGGTGTGACTCCGTTCAGCCAGGCTGGCCAGGTTCAGAATAGCATGACACTGCCATGCTCTGCATAGGTGGTATGCTGGAGGACCACTCAGAACTGTGCCTACAGTGAAGGCTGAGAACAAGGTGGGGGATGAGGAGGCAGAGGAGGACATAAGTACTGGAAGCACAGCATGATAATGTGGAGGCGGCATTGTCATCACCTGGCCAAGTTGCTGGTGTGCCTGGGCAGGAACCACATTTATCCAGTGGGCCATAAAGGACATATATTGTCCTTGACCATAGTTACCGCTCCACACATCAGCGCTGCCATGAACTGTACCAGGCACCAACAAGATGAAGAACTGTCACACCATCTGCTGTATGTACTTGTATGTATGCAGGGCTGGTACAGCTTTTTTAGAGAAGTAGTGATGGCTTGGGACTCTCCGACTTGGCTCGGCACAAGCCATCAGCTCTCGGAAATGTGCAGACTCAAGCACATGTAAAGAGAGAGACTGTAGTACCAGCAACTTGGTCATGTGCACATTCTGCTTCTGCGCCATTGAGTGAAAGCATACTGTTGTTTCTTTGTAATCGCCTCTGCGTTCAATTGCTGGTGAAACGCCTGACGAGAAGTAGAAGGAGCATGAGGACCAGCAGATGATAGGAAGGAAACACAGCTCACTTATGCTGAGGTGGTAGAACGTTGACTGCTCTAGAAGGGGTGCAAGCAGCTGGTAAATGTGTCAGGCTGTACCACTACATTAGTGCTTCGGTTTTCCCAGGCCACTTTATGATGATGCTCCATATGTTGACGCAGGGCAGTGGTGCCAACATTGGCACCCTGGCTTTTCTTCTCTTTCTGCCCACAGATCCTTAATATGGCCACTCTGCCGTCCTCAAGCGATTGTGGCATTTTACCCTCACCACTCTGTGCTGACTGCCTTCTGCTGCTTCTATGAAGTTGTGCACCATTGGTTGTTTCCATACAGGTAGGCTCCTGAGTACAAGACAGTCTACCCCAGGCACGTTTGGCTGCAGATCTCAGACTGCTGCCACCCTGTTGGCTTATGGCCACACTTGCATCCTGCTGGCTCAACCACACGCTGCCACCCTGCCCTTGTCACACAGGCAAGCTGCCAACCTCACCCTCTGATGATGATGATGATAAAGCCCCCTCTTTACCCGGCTCCTACATGCAATCAGCTACATCATCATCCACTACTGTCTTCTCGTCACTTATGTCACCCTCACCATTCTCACGGCCGTGTTCGTGACTGCTCGCAAGAACTGCTACAGGAGGAAGCAGCAAACCATATCCATATCTGGGCTGGCCAGTAGCTACTGACTCTCCATTGGATGACAGTGGCAACTCTGGTCTGTTGCTTTGGCTGCTGCTACCCCACCCCCTTCTTTTGCTGCTACTTCTGACAGCTCCAGCAACAGTTTTGCCACTGCCTGTTACAGGGCCCTGACAACTGTCTTTTGGACATACTGTGCTGTAACTCTAACTGTATACGTAAAATAAGTTATTCAATGTCAACGTGGACACCCCACTAACAGTAGAACAAGACAGGTTATTCACCCCAAATTGAGAATCGAGGCATGATAGAATTGTTTATCTATTAGACAATGTGGACACCCCAATAACGGCAGAAGTAGACAAATTATTTACCCCAATTTGAGAATCAAGGCCTAATAGATTTCATTATCTCTTAAAAAAAGGTAGACACCCCAACAATAGTAAAATTAGACAGCTTATTCACCCCAATTTACAGTCCCTACATTGTCCCTGTATTCTCACTATGCTCTACTTTCAGTGTGTAAAAACTCTCTCGACGATCTCCCTACACTGTCCCTGCACTCTCCCTATCCAATATTCCACAATGAAAAGCTTTTAGCAACACTGTTGCTCGCTCTTGTCACATCTCTCCCTATGCTCTGCTTAATGTGAAATGGCGGAGACAGTGTGGGATGAGGCTTTTAAAGGGCTGTGACATCAAAGGGGATGGCTAGCTGCTGATTGCCGATTGGCTCAGAATTATGTATGTATTATGTATCTCACATTACCAGGATTCTTACTTTCATTTTGCAACATGTGTAGCCCCCATGTTAAGAAAAAACAATTTGTTACAACGAAGCGTGAGGAAATTTGGATCTGTTGCGTATCAAATTTTTCCTAAACTTCGGATTGAATACCACTGCTGATGCTTCAACACTAACTGTCAGCATTAATGAAACAGTATTAGAGTGTGCAGCGATGCACCCTCACCTGGTACCACCCAGCTGTCAGTTTATTCAAAAATTTACAGTAGGAACAACACAAAAATGAAACACAGCATTTTTACATTAGAATAATACATACAATGATTTACTAAAACATGAGTTCCCACCACACTGGGTTGTGCCTATGCAGCCTGCCTTACTGTGCTGCTCTGGGTCTCTGAGAAGCTATCCCCTGCCACACCCTGAGCTTCCTATACACCGCTATACCACTATCTTTCACAGACGTCAACCTCAACCTCTTATAGCTTTCAATATGCAATGTGCCTATCACATGATCTCTATGCTGCAATTAAGAGGTTAATCCCAGGACTAACAGGGTATTCATATTTCCATTCCAAGTACACACAACTGTGGGCACCAGCAATTTATTCACTTAATTTGCACGAACATGATAACGGCAATTGGTAGATGCAAAATACTTGCCAAGTTACAAACAAAAATTCTTCCACTCAATTCCTCCACTAATTTTTCAGGGGCTTAAAACTATCTCTCACCAGTCCTTACACTCTGGATGTCTCCACAGAAACACAATCTCACAATCATTTCCCAGGTCTCCTCTGTCCAATAGTTAAGTCCAAGAGTCTCACCTTAGCTCCCAAAACCAATGTCCTCTATATCCACTCACTCCGGGCCTCTTTGTTTTTTCTGATGATGGCTGGGTTGGGCCTACTGCTAACATGCCACTCATAGCAGGTCCATCTGCCTAAACACACTGCCACTCCCCACATTTTCTCCTGCCACATAGATGATACCAGACTAAGCATCAGCATCAGGCCCTGCCTGGTCCTAGACCTATGCCAGTTTTCTCCTTCTGACTGAAATTGATGAAGCACTGTTTACAAACAACCAGTAATGCTATGTGTTCAGCTGCAGCCTCATTCAAGGCTTAAAGAAGAACTTCCGACAAAAATTTTATTCCATGTCCAGCTAGAAATATACATGATATAATCTGTATTGAATGTCATTTTCTTACCAGTGTCTGAATTTTTGACTTATATCATCCTGAAGTTTCTTATCGGTGTCATGTGACCAGCAATTAGACTCACCTACTCACACATAGACTTATGTGTGGACAGGAAGTCTAATTCTCTATGTATTCCTAGGAGACTGAAAGTGAGGCTCCCATAGGAATGAATATAGCAGTTACTGGCTTTCTGTCCTGGGTCAGTTGGAAGTCAGGGAGTTGGTCACATTACCCAGCTACAATAAGAAGAGAGGTTTTTACTCACAGAAACAGTCACTGATAAGAAAATGACATTCACTACAGATTATATCATGCACCTTTCTAACAGGTCAGAGAATAAAAATTTTTGCGGGAGTTCTTCTTTAATACCACATTATTTAAAGAAAAAGGAAGCAAAACACATAAAGGAGGGCAAACTAACTGATATACAATAAGGGTGATAAGTGTTAGTTTTCATTCCCTGGATGCATACTTGTAAACTGTCCTGAAATATCCTGGTGGATCTCAGACAAAGGGAAGTGATTTTTTTTGGGGGGTATCAGAACAGCTTCCTGGAACCCTCTATGTGTCATCAGACACTGTCCAAGAGGCAAAATAACTTCTAAAGTGCAATGATACAGAACACAAAATGGCATGGCCTGGACCATATAAGAGGTGGCAGGAATGAAAAAGATTGTGGTTTAGTAACAAAACAAAATAATTCCAGGTACACATGCCATATATTCTGGAGACATCTGACAAGAACTTGTCAAGTATGTTGTAATGTTAGTTGTCTTATGCAAGGCATTCAAATTTCCAAGGTGACTAAGTGCCCGAGAATTGGTAACACCGATTGTAAAACTGATTCTGGAAGGGGGTGGGGTTCTGCTTCTATGCATCTCCATAATCAGCTGTTGTCACCAGAGGGAACACAATGATAATGCACCCTCTATTTTTCAGCTTCAAGCATTATACATCACTCATGAAGACAACCAAGCGCTATATATCATAGAGGACCCCTGTTCAGAGGCCCTTCTGTGAGCTAGAATGGAGAGCTGTTCTATAAGCTTTTCTAATTTGCATGTGTACATCTACATGTGTAACTGCATTAAACATCTACCTACCCAGATTCCATCTGCAAAATCAGCTATTTGCTGGGGGGCTAGGAGCCAGGTTCATGTAGCAACTTTAATCTTATATTAGCTACCTACATAAGCAGGGCACTTTGCAAGGTGCTGTCCATCCGAGAACCAAACCTTGAAGCAGTCATCCTCAAATATAACTTCTGCAGGTTGATTGACAGCTCTGGTCTAATGCCCTGATACAATATCCTGTGACAATAACAGTACACAAGTTTTTGTGCACCAGGGCTGGATTAAAGCGAGAGCACCAGGGGCACATGCTTGAGGGCCTCCACCACTACTTAGGAAGTAGGGGCCCCCACCAGGTCTGCAGGTTTCAACTGATGCCCCTTCAGAACCTGCAGATGTCATGCCCAAATAGGAGTGGAATGCTGTTCATGCAGTCCACTTATTCTTAACGAAGTACGGGGTCTTGGAGATTGGCAGGGGACCAACTCCCAGTATCTTCGCTGATCACCTGTTTCAAGAGAAGGCAATACTGTTTCAAGAGAAGGCAATTGCAATACTGTTTCAAGAGAAGGCAATTGCAGTAAACAGAGCAGAGAAGGCAGCACTCGCACGAGTGATGCCTTCTATTCAAACAGCTGATCGACAAGGGGGTCGGGAGTCGGACCACCGCCAATCTGATATTGATGACTTATTTTGAGGATAGGTCATCAATAGTAAAAAGGTGACAACCCTTTTACAGGCAGTAGATTCAGTGAAATTATTTTTTTTTTCCATTTATCCCTGTATTCCCCTCCCCAACACTCATTATACTCCTCTTACCTCCACCCAAATGGTGTCTTGCCTGTGCCCTGTTTAGGCCCTTGATGACTGTGTTTCCCTTTCTTTTACTAAGCCCTTGATGACTGTGTTTCCCTTTCTGTTACTTCTATCCCTTCCCCCAGAGACCAGACACTTTATGCTCCCCTACAGCTCTCACACAGCACAGCTACATGATGTCCGCCATTATTCACAGAGACCCTGGTAAATAATGTCAGCCCCTTGCACTGAGCCTGATACCTGTGCTACTCTCAGTCCCCCTGTCCCTACTTCCCCCACAGAGCACTGCCATATTGTGCCCCCTACCCAACAGAATCCTGACTGATTGCAGTTTTTACACTAGGCTGTGGACTGACTGCAGATTTTACACCAGACTATGGACTGGTCTACAAGTTGGACAAAGAGCAAATGTGTTAGATGAATGTTAGAGGAATGTGGCAAAGGAATGCAGCTCAGGGACACCCTCATTCCCCCAGCTATGTTAAAAATTTAAACAGGGTTTTATGCCAGAGGCTGCCACCAAGCTTAATCCTTCCCTGTTTTGCACTGATGAGAAAAATATGGTGACATCTACATTATTTGGAACAGGGTGTACATGCATGAGTAAGTAGCCAGATGGCTGCAATTACAGTAGCTATACTCACAGTTCTGAAGCTCCCTGGGCCAGTAAGCAGTGATGAAAATGATGCACATTTTCTTCTCTTCAGGGCACACTCTGGTTCTGGGATCCTCCTGTCTGATGATGGTTGAGGTGCCCTTGGTAGTGAAGGTTTTGAGGTACATGGCATGGTCCCAAATGTCATGAGGTCAACACTTTTTAGTATAATAGCAGTGCAGGAAGACAAAAGAGGGCAGTTGTTCAGTAGCACAGTTCTTTACTGAAGAATTCAAATGCAAACAGATCAGGACAGTTCATATATTGCAATGGAACAGAATCCAACAGAATGCACTTTCATGGATGTTACAGGTTTCACAGCTGCACAGGTAGTTAGTAAGCCACAAGGTGTCTTCTTAAAGTAGTCTTTCTTACTCTGCACTTCACTTGCTGACTCAGACACAAGTATCCAGAATTGAAGTGAATATATTAGTCAATAAAATGCAAGGGCAGTCCTCTCAAAGGCAGGCAAACTATTCTGTACCTGTTTTGAACAGGTTGCTGTACTTACAGTGCATGTTCATGTATACCCACAATTTCTCTCTCCTCAGGCTGATTCTGATGAATAGACCTCACTATACTGGTGGTAACCAATCTTGGTGGGAACCATAACAGCCCATCATTGGGGTAAACATCTTGGCTTTAGTTAAAGTTTCAAACAAGGAACCTTCATCTTTGTAAATATATTTCAAATGCAAACTCTGGATAAAATCCTCCTAAAATATCTGTAGAGGCAAAATTGTCTAAAAAAAAAAAAGTTGTCCTTGTTAGCCATATCATCCAATGTGAGTCTACATTTAGAAAATGAAATGTGAACTCAAGTTGCCATGAACACCAAGGTGACTTTTTCATCAAGTGTTTGAAACTCACATTGAATTTTGTAATGCTCTGTCAAAGATGTTACATTCTTCAAATTAACCTGCAAAAATTAGATAGTTGCCAGTGGAGCCACCTGAATACTTGTCCTGTAATGATGAATTAAGGATGAATTAAGGAACTAATTATTACAAATAATATGGCTTCTACTGTATAATATGTGATTGAGACCATCAAACTGAACCTTATTTGCAAATGTTAATGCATTCCTATAAGTAATACTATAGTCAGAATTGTACAGAGGAATTCATGTCCACACTTACAGCTGGTAATTTATATGCATGCATATGTATATACAAAATATGTAAATGATTTGTGAAAAATAGCTCTAGAATCCTTGCAGAGGCTTAAATGAGACATTCCTGGGATTTTTGCTTTATTTTTACTACTTAAATTAGCAGCCTAGAACAGCTCATATACTCTTACAGATTTCGAAACCACTTTTACTCTCAAGGCATTAAATGTATTAACTTGGGTGGATGGATGGGGGTGGATATTCCAGTCCACATCCCTATTCCACCACAGGTGAGGCCACCTGGGTGTAATTACTGGTGTGAGGCCACCTGGGTGTAATTACTGGTGTGATAAACCAGCCCTCAGTGTCAGTCTAGAGAGAGGAGAAAGGCTGAGGAGGCCTGAGAGGTTAGAACCTACGGAGGCTTTGTGTGTTTGTGTGTGTGTGTGTGGTCTCAGCCAGGAGGGCTGAGGGGCCACAAGGCTCTGTGTAGCCTGGAAGTTTGGGGGGCCCAGTGACCCTAGGAGAAGAGGGTCACACGGTCATAGTCGGGAGGACTATTGGACAATCTCCCCCCAAAGGATACGGTTGGAGTTATAGCCAGGAGGCTGCTGGACTGAACGGCTGAGGAAGCCACACTTAAAAGCTGTGTGTGAACAGCGTATGTATTTAGGTGAGTTAGCTGAACTATGTTTAGTCAGAGCCCAGTCGGGCAGGTGTTGTTTTTATGAACTGTTTTGGTGTGCTGGTGCCAATAAAACTGAGTTGGACCCGAACTACAGTGGGGAAAAAAAGTATTTAGTCAGCCACCAATTGTGCAAGTTCTCCCTCTTAAAAAGATGAGAGAGGCCTGTAATTGACAACATAGGTAGACCTCAACTATGAGAGACAAAATGAGAAAACAAATCCAGAAAATCATATTGTCTGATTTTTAAAGAATTTAATTGCAAAATATGGTGGAAAATAAATATTTGGTCACCTACAAACAAGCAAGATTTCTGGCTCTCACAGACCTGTAACTTCTTCTTTAAGAGGCTCCTCTGTCCTCCACTCATTACCTGTAGTAATGGCACCTGTTTGAACTTGTTATCAGTATAAAAGACACCTGTCCTCAACCTCAGTCACACTCCAAACTCCACTATGGTGAAGACCAAAGAGCTGTCGAAGGACACCAGAAACAAAATTGTAGACCTGCACCAGGCTGGGAAGACTGAATGTGCAATAGGCAAGCAGCTTGGTGTGAAGAAATCAACTCTGGGAGCAATAATTAGAAAATGGAAGACATACAAGTCCACTGATAATCTCCCTCGATCAGGGGCTCCACGCAAGATCTCAAAATGATCACAAGAACTGTGAGTAAAATTCCCAGAACCACACGGGGGGACCTAGTGAATGACCTGCAGAAATCATGAAAGAATGAATGGGGCAATGTATCGTGAGATTTTCAGTGCAAACCTCCTTCCATCAGCAAGGGCTTTGAAGAGGAAACGTGGCTGGGTCTTTCAGCATGACAATGATCCCAAGCACACCGCCAGGGCAAAGAAGGAGTGGCTTCGTAAGAAGCATTTCAAGGTCCTGGAGTGGCATAGCCAGTCTCCAGATCTCAACCCCATAGAAAACCTTGGGAGGTAGTTGAAAGTCTGTGTTGCCCAGCAACAGCCCCAAAACATCAGTGCTCTGGAGGAGATCTGCATGGAGGAATGGGCCAACATACCAGCAACAGTGTGTGCCAACCTTGTGAAGACTTACAGAAATGTTTGACCTCTGTCATTGCCAACAAAGGATATATAACAAATAGAGATGACCGAGCACTAAAATGCTCATGTGCTCGTTATTCGAGTCAAAATTTTCCCGATGCTCGGGTGCTCGCTTCGAATAACGAACCCCATTGAAGTCAATGGGAGACTCAAGCATTTTTTGCAGGGGACCAAAGCTCTGCATAGGGAAGGTTGCGTGAAAACCTGGAAACCTCAGAAAATGATGGAAACACCATGGAAATGGACAGGAAACAGCAGGGGCAGCATGCATGGATGCCTCTGAGGCTGCCTAATCGTACCATTACGCCAAATTATGGCCATCAGCCTGGTGGTGACCCTCAAGACAATTGTGCTGACCCAGAACAAGATGGGCAAGGCACAGGCGCTGGCACATGTTAGTAAAGCACCCAACTAGGTGCAACAAGTCTATCACTGCCTGCGGGTGACACCACTGCCCATGCTGGCACTGCTGTCCTATCCCCCGCCCCAGGACGCAGGCATAAGCGTCTCCCTCCCTGCACCCACCCAGTAGTCCACAGTGTACACAAAGTTCTCCCAGCATAGTGCCCAGCTCTCCCCATTCCAGATGGGCAAACATGCACCCCACACCAACCCTGTCCACAGCAGACACAAAGACCTCCAAGCACAGTGCCCAGCTTTTCTAATTCCAGATGGGCTATGACGCACACTGCACCCACCCATTAGTCTCCACAAGTGGGTGGGTGCAGAGTCTTTTAGTACCCCTCAAGACAATGTTTGTGTGCCAGGGCCGGGTAGTAACCCTCTTTGAAGTTGTGGGGGAGAGGCCTCCGGTGACCCTCAAGACAATTTTGGGCGACAGTGTAGTGGCGAGCCTCCAAAAAATCGTGGGTGAGAGCCTGGAGGTGACCCTTAGAAACAATTGGTTTGAAAAAGCATGGTGGTGCACCCCTAAATGACAGTCTGTGACTGAGATTGCAGGTGAACACACTAAAATTGTAGTCTAGCACACCTTGGTGGTGAACCCATAAATTACATAGTTTGACTGAGATTGCAGTTTACAGCATGGGGGTGAAACCCAGGATGAGTTGTTAAGACTGAGATTGCAGTTTACAGCATGGCAGTGAACCCCAGAGTGGCTTGGTTAGACTAAGATAGCAGCTGAACCACCCAAAAATTTAGCCTGACACAGCATGGCGGTGACAACAGAGTGACCAAGTGAGACTGAGTTAGCAGGTGAAGCACATAAAATTTTACCCTGACACAGCAAGGCGGTGAACCAATAGTGACCAAGTTATACTGATGTAGTAGGTGAAGGACATACAATTTTACCCTGACACAGCATGGTGGTGAACCAAGAGTGACCAAGTGAGACTGAGGTAGCAGGTGAAGCACATAAACTTTTACCCTGACACAGCATGGCGGTGACAACAGAGTGACCAAGTGAGACTGAGTTAGCAGGTGAAGCACATAAAATTTTACCCTGACACAGCATGGCGGTGAACCCAGAGTGACCAAGTGAGACTTAGGTAGCAGGTGAAGCACATAAAATTTTACCCTGACACAACATGGCGGTGACAACAGAGTGACCAAGTGAGACTCAGGTAGCAGGTGAACCACCCAAAAATTTACCCTGACAAAGCATGGCGGTGAACTCAGAGTGACCAAGTTAGACTGAGGTAGCAGGTGAAGCACATAAAATTTTACCCTGACACAGCATGGCGGTGAACCCAGAGTGACCAAGTTAGACTGGGGTAGCAGGTGAAGCACATAAAATTTTACCCTGACACAGCATGGCGGTGAACCAAGAGTGACCAAGTTAGACTGATGTAGCAGGTGAAGCACATAAAATTTTACCCTGACAGAGCATGGCCATGAACCAAGAGTGACCAAGTGAGACTGAGGTAGCAGGTGAAGCACATAAAATTTTACCCTGACACAGCATGGCGGTGACAACAGAGTGACCAAGTTAGACTGATGTAGCAGGTGAAGCACATAAAATTTTACCCTGACACAGCCTGGCGGTGAACCCAGAGTGACCAAGTTAGACTGAGGTAGCAGGTGAACCACCCAAAAATTAACCCTGACACAGCATAGCGGTGACACCACCAATGACTTGGTCAGACTGAGATTGCAATCAAATGGCTGTAGGTGAGTCTCCCAAAACATTGTTTTAAAGTGTCTGTAGTTGACCCTCCTAAAAAGTTGTTTTTGAGTGTCTGTAGTTGACCCTCCTAAAAATTTGTTTTTGAGTGTCTGTAGTTGACGCTCGTGAAAAAAATTGATTGGAGAGAGAGACAGTAGGCCCTCTGAAAAATTGCTTTGGCTCAGTGTTTGTGTACGAAGAGAAGGAGGAGGATGAGGGGAGGAGAGGAATCGGATACATAAACAATGTTCATGTTGAGCTGCTTTCCCCCGGTGGAGATTTGAATTCCGGTGAAATCCAGGCTTTATTCATTTTAATAAGCGTCAGCCTGTCAGCACTGTCTGTTGACAGGAGTGTACGCTCATCAGTGATGATGCCACCAGCTGCACTGAAGACCCGCTCTGACAACACGCTAGTGGCAGGGCAGGTCAGCACCTCCAAGGCGTACAGCGCCAGTTCGGGCCACGTGTCCAGCTTTGCAACCCAGTATTTGTATGGAGCAGAGTGATCACGCAGGACGTTGGTATGGTCAGCTATGTACTCCCTTACCATCTTTCTGAACAGCTCCCCCCTACTCTGCCTAGACTGGGGACGGGTGACATAGTCTTGTTGGGGTGACATGAAACTGGCAAAGGCCTTGGAGAGTGTTCCCCTGCCAGTGCTTGACAAGCTGCCTGCTCCCCTCCTCTCCCCCGCTAGTTGGCCTGCAGAACTACATCCTCTGCCGCTAGCCGTGTCAGATGGGAAGTATAGTTTCAGCTTGTGCACCAGGGCCTGTTGATATTGATTCACTCTCATACTCCTCTCCTCTACAGGAATGAGAGTGGAAAAGTTCTGCTTGTACCAGGGGTACACCCAGGAGGGTGAACACCCAGTAATCGGTGTTGTCAAAAATGCTTCTAACGCGAGGGTCACGGGAAAGGCAGCCTAACATGAAGACAGCCATGTGCGCAAGAGTCCCAACACGCAAGAATTCCCTTTCCTCAGTAGGCTGACTCTCCATTTCCTCCTCCTCCTCCTCCAACTCCTCCTCTTCAGCCCATACACGCTCAACAGATAAGAAGGAATGAGCATAGGTACCCTCTTCAGTCTTGCCAACAGTCTCCTCCTCTTTCTCCTCTTCCTCCTCATCCTCCTCCTTCAATACGCGCTGAGAAACAGACCTGAGGGTGCTCTGGCTATCAAGCAACCTATCTTCTTCCCCCATCTCCTGTGACAAGCGCAAAGCCTCTGACTTCATGCTGAGCAGTGAGTTTTTCAGCAGACAAAGCAGCGGGATGGTGACGTTGATAATGGCGGCATCGCCGCTGACCATCTGCGTTGACTCATCAAAGTGGATTAACACCTGACAGATATCAGACATCCACGTCCGTTCCTCATTGTAGACTTGAGGAAGCTGACTTACCTGACTACCAGTTCTCGTGGAAGTTGTCATCTGGCAGTCTACAATGGCTCTGCGGTGATGGTAAACCCTGGCTAACATGTGTAATGTAGAATTCCATCGTGTGGGCACGTCGCACAACAGTCAGTGAGTTGGCAGTTGTAAGCACCGTTGCACTGCCCTGATGGTGGCAGCATCTGTGGTCGACTTACGGAAATGCACACAGATGCGGCGCACCTTGGTAAGCAAATCAGACAAATTGGGGTAGGTCTTGAGGAACCGCTGAGCCACAAGATTGAACACGTGGGCAAGGCATGGCACATGTGTGAGCCTGCCGAGATGCAGAGCCGCCACCAGGTTACGCCCATTGTCACACACAACCATGCCTGGTTTGAGGTTCAGCGGCGCCAGCCAAAGATCGGTCTACTACGTGATGCCCTGTAACAGCTCTTGGGCTGTGTGCCTCTTGTCACCTAAGCTCAGCATTTTCAGCACTGCCTGTTGGCGCTTACCCACGGCAGTGCAGCTGCGCCTGGAGTTACCGACTGAAGGCGCCGTGCTCACGGATGGTAATTGAGAGGAGGAAGAGGAGGTGGAGGAGGGGTTGGAAAGAGGCATAATAAGCCTGAGAAACTGTGACCGAGGCAGGCCCCGCAATCCTCGGTGTGGGCAGCACATGAGCGGCCCCAGGGTCAGACTCGGTCCCAGCCTCCACCAAGTTAACCCAATGTGCCGTCAGTGAGATATAGTGTCCCTGCCCGCCAGCACTTGTCCACGTGTCCGTGGTTAGGTGGACCTTCTCAGTAACTGCGTTGGTCAGGGCACGGATGACGTTCTCTGACACATGCTGGTGTAGGGCTGGGACGGCACATCGGGAAAAATAGTGGCGGCTGGGGACCAAGTACCGAGGGACAGCCACCGCCATCAAGTTGCGGAAAGCCTCAGTCTCTACCAGTCTATAGGGCAGCATCTCCAGGCTCAACAATTTGGAGATGTGGACGTTTAGGGCTTGTGCATGTGGGTGGCTGGAATTGTATTTGCGCTTGTGCTCAAATGTCTGCTGCAAAGACAGCTGAACGCTGTGCTGGGACACATTGGTGGAGGTTGTGGAGGATCGTGGAGGTGAAGGGGTGGTTGTAGGGCGGGAGGCGCTCGTGCCGGGGTCCTGGGCGGGGGGTTGACTCGCCGAGCCAGCATGTGACATAGGGGAAGAGGCAGTGGTGTGACCCACAGGAGGTGAATGGCCTTGGTTCCACTGAGTCTGATGTTTAGCACTCATATGCCTGCGCATGCTGGTAGTGGTTAGGCTGGTAGTGGTGGCTCCCCTGCTTATCCTGGTGTGGCACAGGTTGCACACCACAGTCCGTCGGTCATCCTCACTTTCTTTAAAAAACCTCCAGACATGCAAACATCTAGGCCTCGGCACGCGAGCTTGACTCCGTGAAAAAGTTGCTGATCTACCTGCTCTGGCCCTGCTTCTCCCTCTGGCCACCCCACTGCCTCATCCAACCTGTTCTGGTGCTGCACTTGCCTCCCCCTCAGAAGCACTGTCTTGAGTTGGATTACCAACTCAGCTCGGGTCACTCACTCTGCTCCCCCCTCGGACTTACTGCCCTGACAAGTCCACACTCTCATCACCCACAGACTGTGAAAGTTCTAAATTTTGAGCATCGGGACAGAGCAACTGCTAAGGTTGCTGTTGAGCAGTGGTTTGTGTCTCTGGGTCCTGAAAAGAGTTTCTGTGAGTATGCCTGATCTGAATCCATACTTTCCGTGGGAGGGGCAGGCTGGGGGGAAGGAGGTTGAGCTGGAGGAGCCAGAGGTCTACTCCCTTGGCTAGCGTGGGTGGACTGCGTGGAAGACTGGGTGGTGGATAAATTACTGGACGCATTGTCTACTGTACAGTACACTACATAATTGTTCACTGGACTGTAGTGTATAGAAATGAGAGAAAAACGTATTCCCTAGACTGCCGCTACTGTACAGTACACTATATAATTGTTCACTGGACTGTAGTGTATAGAAATGAGAGAAAAACGTATTCCTAGACTGACGCTACTGTACAGTACACTACATAATTGTTCACTGGGCTGTAGTGTATAGAAATGAGAGAAAAAATGTATTCCCTAGACTGCACTACAGATCCCAGCAAGCCAAGGTACAGCAGCAGCAAAAATGAGTACTGAGAGGACTTTGGGCAATTTCTTTTGGGTCTGTGTGGACCACGTGCTGTCCCTTCTGCCACCAGTCACTGTGTACAGTGTGCAGCCAAAATGGCGGTAGCTGCACTACAAGTCGCAGCCAGCAGCCAGGAGGAGACCAAAAAAAAAGGTGCTTGTAGCCCTTAGAAGGGCTGTTGGGTTCTTTGTGGGTGATTCCTGCCTAACCAACATCTAAATTCAGGCCCTAACACTCTCCCTGACAGACAGCAGCTCTATCCCTAATCTCATGCAGGCGGCGTCTGACGCGAGCAGCGCGGGACCAGATTCTTATATTCCCAGGTCATCTGATCTGGCCAGCCAATCCCTGCTATCAACTTGTAGAGGCCCCACGTGATGCTAGGAGGTACCAAAGACTCTCCTGCATGTTGATTGGCTGATAAAAGGCGCCTAACATGCCAGAAGAGGAAGATGCCATTTCCTCGAGGATCGCGATATGCTCGTCCGAGTAGCGAGCATATGCGAATACCCTAATGCTCGAACGAGCATCAAGCTCGGATGACATCTCTAATAACAAAGTATTGAGATGAACTTTTGTTATTGACCAAATACTTATTTTTCACCATAATTTGAAAATAAATTCTTTAAAAATCAGACAATGTGATTTTCTGACAGATAGCCTGGATGAGCCAATAAGCCAATCAGTTCTGCAGCAGACAGAGAGGTTCCCTAGTAGAATGAGCAGAAAGCCATTCTGTGCTGGGCCGTAAATAAGGGTGGATGGGTGTTATAGTTTCAGGAAAACAATCTTACAGAGTCAGAAAGATTTGGAAATCAGTCAGGGACAGTCAGAAAATAAACCAAGCTTATTGTCAGGAAGAGTGAAGGGAAAGGCTAGGATTCCAAAGAACAATTGTGTTTGTTGTGTAAAATATGGACAAGCAGGGCAGAAAAGCAGGGCAGGTAACAAACAGGGAAAGACAGTAGCTTTTCCCCCCCATTTTCATAGAAATGTTTTTGTGGGGTTTAATTTCATTGAGATGCATACGGTATATACGTGATTACTTCAGCAATACCTAAGGTGTGGCAGCAATCTTGTATATTAAGGTGAAATTGAGCATCAAGTCTCAATCGTCCATTTTCGTATATTTAGTTTCAATGCGGTTGAAATAAAAAATTTTGGAGGGGGTTCAATTTCATTTAGCAGCATATGTACGGGATTACTGCATCAATACCCACAATTTCTCTCTCCTCAGGCTGATTCTGATAAATAGACCCTACCCTGCTGGTGGTAACCAATCTTGCCGCTGTTGCTGTCTGTCTTCCTACCATCACGTTCTGTATGGCTGCTGCTGTGGCTTGCATCATGCCACTTTTGCCACCGTGAGAGATAGGTTTTTATATATATTGTGTAAAGCCTGTACTACTCATTTTTGACCACTAGATGGCAGCTAATTAGCTATGTGAGTCACGTGAACACTCTCTTTGTTTTAAGGTTTTAAGATTTTAAGACCTCTGTGGGGGGGAAGGTTGGAATGTTAATTTGCCTCTTTCAAATTAAAAATGAACTCAGTGTTGAAGTTGTTGAACTACTCCCCTGTGTCAAAGAACCAATCACCCCTTTTGTCTATGTCATACCTACTATTTAAGTGACTGTCTCTTTAATGGGGGGATGAGAGGTATTTTCCATGAAACCAACGTGTGTTCTGGTCTCATTGTGAAAGCGGTATGAGCATATGCATACCTATACTTCTAATGATTTGGCACCACACAAAGGAGGCGTAATCGCGAGAATGGCAAATACAACAAATGGCGCCCAAACAGGGACAAATCAGCTTGAATATCATTAATTCAACCAATAAAGCAGCACTTTAGCGGAACCTTTAGACTAGATAATTCGCCGGCAAGGTAAGAAAGCTTTATTTCTTACTAAACTACTCTAAGATTTCCGTTTTTGTGACTTCTACGTGTTGGATTCGGTGGTATTTACCGCTAAGGGTTTAATTATGGCTGATTTGTCCATTAGAACGAAAGAACCCTATGAATTCCTTCTTTGTGTGGCTTTTCATGTTGTATTGTTGTGCAAGCTCTGACGAGAGTTTTGGTAGAAGAGTGTATCCCCTCATTGGAAGAACCTAGATTACGTGGTTTTGAGTTTTCCCTAATTGGAAGAGCCTAGATTGTGTATTTTTGAGGTTCCCTTAACTGGATGAAGTTTTCTTTTTATTTTTTGCTTATTTTATTTTGTGGATCCCTGGTTAAGAAGAGTCTAGGTTGTGTTTTTATGAGGTTTCCCTTTTAGGAAGATGTCTAGGTTATGTATTTATGCGGTTTCCCGATTTGGAAGAATATTAATAAGATATTAATATTAATAATAAAAAAAAAGAAAGAAAAAAATTACTAATTCTAGTGTCATAGGATATAATGGTGAGCTGTTAACGGCTGCTCAGCAAAAGGTAGAACAGATATCCGGTGGCATCCCGGATATACTATTGTATAAAATTGTTTTCCGGTAGTATCCGGAAGTACGTAGTATTGTGTAGGAGCTCCACCTAGAGGCTGTATATTGGAACTGCAAGATTGAACTGCATAAGAAGGAAAGTGCATTAGATTAGGAACCAATATAGTTATAGCATAGATTAGATCTGAGAAATAGGTCAGCCTGGCTACAAGCTATGGGAGCACCAGTCAGCTCCCTCCAGCAATGTCAGTGCAGGAGGCTGAGCTGAAGGCTCTCGCTGAGGTTTGTAAGATGACTGAGGTTAAGACTGCTAACATTCAGGTATGCCTTTGGTATCACTCATTATCATGGTCTAATCATGTGGAGCAGAGATTCTGTTGATCCATGGGTAAGCCAATCAATAATGATTGCTGAGTGTATGAAAGATGTTTGAAGCCCTGATGCTACCTGAGGAGGTAAAGGCTAAAACTATTACCTAAAGACTAAAGTAAGTGGAAGTCTGTGTGATACAGGATGATTTTGGGCCAGTAGACTTCCAAAAAGGTTTGAGTCGTTCCAGATACAGGCTACAGAGGCTGAAGGAAAACATCAAAGGAAAAAGGAAGAAGTGATGATTGAGAACAAACTCTGGAAGGTTGGTAAGAAATTCTTCCCTCAGAGGACACTCTACCTAAAGAGGATGGATTTAGAACATGGGCAAATCAAGAGAGAGAAGGTGTGACTGGGTTCTGTGGTGGATGGCTCCTGGGTTTAACAATTCTGCCTCTAGGTGAGTGCTGTAATAATGATGGGAGAACTATGGGAGTTCAAGGAAGGCATATGCTCAGGTCATCTTACCCATTTCAGAGACTGCGGATTGGCTACATTAAGTTAACAAAGGTAGAACATCATAGTGGCAGCCACCACGTCTGATTTAACCGTTGAGATTTCGGAAGGACACCATCTTGCTCCCGTTCGTACCCCCAAAGATAAGTTATTTGTGCCGACTCGTTTACGTCTGCGACTTATGGGTGAGTTCCACAATTCTATACTATGTAGACATCCTGGAGTCAATGCCACTAAGGAGTTAGTCTCTAGGAATTATTGGTGGCCATCGATATCCAGGGATGTTCAGGCTTTTGTGACTGCGTGTAACACTTGTGCCAGGTCCAAGAATTCCAAGACACGGCCTATGGGTGAGTTACATCCTTTACCCATACCTAATAGACCATGGTCCCACCTGTCTATGGATTTCATCACGGACCTACCATGTTCTGAGGGTAAAACGGTGATCTTGGTTGTGGTAGACAGATTTAGTAAGATGTGTCACCTTATTCCATTGAGTAAACTACCCTCAGCAAAAGTGTTGGCTTCCGTATTTTTGGATTACATTGTTAGACTGCATGGTGTTCCTGAGAATATCGTATCAGACAGGGGTGTGCAGTTTGTTTCTAGGTTTTGGAAGGCCTTCTGTCAGAAAATCAACATTTCCTTGTCCTTTTCGTCGGCTTTCCATCCTGAGTCCAATGGTCAGACTGAGCGCCTCAATCAATCTGTTGAACAATTTCTCAGGTGTTATGTTGAAGATAACCAGCGTCTGTGGTCCAAATTCCTGTCTCTGGCTGAGTTTGCTAGTAATAACCGTGTTAATACATCCTCTGGTTCTTTTTCTTCATTTACTTCTGTTGTCCCAGAGGTCAATGTAGTTTCTCAAGAACTGTGAAAAAGCCCAAGAGATCCAAAAAATTAAGGCTGATAGGAGACGTTAAAGGGGTGTGGATTTCAAGGTGGGGGACAAAGTATGGTTATCTACAAAAATTTACACATGAAGGTATCATCATATAAGTTTGCACCTCGTTTCATTGGTTCATACGAGATCACCAAGGTGATTAATCCGGTGTCTTTTAAGCTGTGTTTACCTGATTCTTTTCATATTCACAATGTCTTTCACAAGTCTTTGTTGAAAAGTTATGTTGCTCCCGTGGGTCCTGAGGAACAACCTCCATCTCCGGTTGAGGTGGCAGGACAAATGGAACATGAGGTTGCTAATATCGTTGATGTGAGAAAGGTCCGGAACTCCTTCCAGTATCTCATACACTGGAAGGGGTTCAGTCCTGAGGACAGGTCTTGGGTACCGTTGACCAGGATGCATGTTGATACTCTCATCAAAGAATTCCTTCTGCAGCATCCTGAAAAGCCGGCTCCCACTGGTAAGGGTCCGGTGGCCCCTCGTGAAGGGGGGGTACTGTCATGGGGAGCCGGCGGCGCGCTTCCCCTGTGCAACACCGTCAGACTTCCCCTGCTGTGATGGAGAGAGAACGTGATTAGCGTCCTCGTCTCCATGACAACGCCTGCAGGGAGGACCTGGCGCGCCCTGTCATCGTGCGTCCAGTGTCCTCCCCGCCCCTACTGTTTACGTACCTGGCTGGTGGCCCTCTGAACATCGGCCCACCAGGAAGTTTCCCTGTAGGGTCTATGGCCAGTCGGCTCATGGTTGTATGGCATGCTGTTTTGTTTCAACCAGATATGTAAATGATTACTGGTGTGGTCTGATTAGACACTGGGTTTTTCCACAAGAGGTCATAAAAGTTTATCCCCTGATGCCCCATGAAAAGGCTCTTAGAGGCTACTTTTGGGTAGATTACTTCTTGGTAAGTGATCATTGACTGTTAGTGTCATGGCTGTAGACAGGAAGACACAAACTCACACTGTGTGCCCTAGCTGGAACCAAACCCACTGTCCCTGCCTACTTGCAGAGCAAGCCCTAAGTGGCAAGTCCACAACTAGTCGACTGTCCCTATTCTGATAAGTGCAGGGAGCCACACCAAGCACCCACGGTGAAAATCGCAGGGACCTGTTCACACACAACAGAAAACAACAACAAACACACAGAAAAGAATAGTCACAATACCGAGCCAAAGGTCAAAACCGGACAGGAAATAAAGTACAATATAGCAAAGCAAGAGAGAAGTCCAAGGCAAGCCAGGAGCACAGTAGCTCAGCAAAGAAAACCTATAACTGGCAAGAGCACAGAGTACATGGATCAGCACCTGATAGGTCCATCCAGCACACAGGTGAGATAAGCTGAACAATCAGTGCACTGCTATTCTCCTCCAGCACATGCCCGCTGTGGGAAGAAAAAGCACAGCAACAGTTGCTAATGATGCTATTGCATCACCAGGGGGCGTGGCCAGAAATACAGTAGTTTTTAGAACAAATCCAGGTTCTGTTTGGATCTGATGATGGTCGGGTTTGAGTATTAGGGCCTCATGTTAAACACTTCAACCCTGCTTTTGCTGTGGAGCCACACACTGCCCCAACTACTGGTGTGATAATCTGGGGAACCGTTGCATAAGACAGTCAATTATCCCTAGTAGCGATATAAGAAAACCTAACAGCTCAGTGATATGGGCAGGACATCCTGCAGCCACATGTGTTGTCTTTCATAGCAGGACTTCCAACTGGCCTTTTAAAGCAAGTTAATGCTTGTCCACACATATCAAGGGTTTCCCAGGAATGTGTCTGCCAGACTGCAACATTTCCTTGGCCTGTCTGGTCTCTAGAGTTATCACAGCTGGGACCAGTTGGGACGCCAGCTTTGGTAACCTACCAGTGTGCAAAATCTGCAAGTCTAGCTGCAACATGTGTGGGAAAATGTGCCACAGAATTCCATACAGAACCTGTTTGCTTCCATGCCCAATACTATCTCATCTTGTATCCAGGCTAGTGGTGGCCCAACAGGGTGCTAGAGCCTTCTTTCAGTTTTACAGTTTTCTCAATAAACTTATCTTTTCACTCTAATATTGTAATCACTTAGATATATCATTATTACATTTACACATGTAAAGTTGAATTCAATTCCAACAACTCCTACTTGATGTATCATTTTTTTGTCAATGAGTGTGATAAATATACACTAAAGAACTACACCATATTTACCTATAGAGAGAGAGAAAAAGAGAGAGAGGCACACACAAGTACATATATTTACACACATACATGCACATCCCACACACGTAAATACATATACACATATACATTACAAAAATATAAAATAGGTACATATTACACCACAGTCATTGAAGTACAGCAATAGGAAGGGAGTCATGGTGATGAGCTGAAAAAGGTTCTTGCCGTTGTTATTGATTGAAGCAAAAGCAGTTTAATGTATGTGTCTCAGAGTGCACCCTATCAGAAATAAATGAAGCACAGGGCTCTGGTCTGTCTGACAAGTCTTATACTCTATGGACATACTTTTAATCAAATATGATTCTGCACATTGGTAGGGATAACAGAAGGAGGGGGTTCTCTGACTGTAACTGACTGCCAAAGAGAGCTCAGTGAAAGCGGTTATCAGGCAGTTACTTTCAGTCTCAGAAATTGAAGGCATCAAAGAGTACTGCAGAAAAAGCGAAACAAAAAACACTGAGCACAAAACTGTAACTGTGAATAGTTCCAAATGGAGAAATGTAGAACAAAAATGTACTGATGGTTTACTAAGATTTATAAAATTGCCAAGCAAAGCTTAAAGGGTTACTATTCCTATCTTAGACATTTAAGGTTTATCCACTGGATCTGCCATAAATGTTTGATAGATGTGGCCTATCTCAAAAACAGGGGTCCTTCCAGGCAGTAATCAAAGGGTTCTAGGATTACAAAAAGTTGGCTGTGCTACATTACTTTGTTTGAATATATTCCATAGAAGTGGTTGACAGTTATGGAAATAGTGAGGCTTGTTGTGCCAGTTTCTTTCCGCAACTCTACTGAAATTCATTACTAAGCTACACAGGTATGTTACAAGGACCCATGGGATTACATGGTCAAGGGCCTCACTATATCACTATATCAGAAAATAGGTTCAAGACATAAAAAATGTATGATTATTATTATTTTCTTGCCCATTGTTTTTTTTTCTGTTTTCTATTGTTGGTTTTTCAGAGATTTGCATCTAACTTCCTCCTGCGAACTTTCACTCTCCCCTTTCAAAAATCAATTACCTGCTTGTCACCTATGAGTAGACATAGACTACCTTGGCTGATGGGCCCTGTAGCAGTTGCTGTGCCAACCACCCTGGAAATTATGCACACATGTCTGTGAAGTAAATTGTAATGGTTAGGCATATAGTAACATCATAGAATCTGAATAATGCAAACAATTCATCAAATTTACTAAAAGTGTCTAAGTGAAAATCTAAATGATCCAATCTCGAAACACACCAGTTTTATCACAGTGGCTGATGGTGGATTATAAATGTTAACGCACATTTAGAATGTCTAGTCTAAGTTTGTAGCACCTATCAGGTGGATTACCAAGAGCCAGAACGGGGCACCTGGATTCTAGTGCAATTTAAGCACATATTAAGCCATGCTTCTCCATCACTAAGCCATAACCCCTTTTCGTCCCCTCTCCAAGCGAGGCAAAAAGAACGTCTGTGACACCTAATAAATGTTGCTTTAGACCTCCACAACATAATTCTGGTTCACTTTGAGGCAGTATTCTAGTGCATTTTTAATGGTAAATGTGCATCAATGTTGAAGGGATAAAAAACATAGTGATGCAACAAATAATATCAAAGATGTCAAAGATCATAACTAGAAAATTCTTTACTAGTTTTAGAAAATTCGATTTGGATGTTTCGCCGAATTTTACAAAAAAAATTGCTTTGTGACTAATTACTTCGTCACAAAATACATTTTTTTGTAAGTAGTGGGTGTAATGACAAGGAGCTGCGATAGCGCCGTCCCCATCATTGTACCCCTAAGATGCCATATTCATACATGATCACAGCATCTTAATGTAAAACAGTGTAAAATCACATTAAAAAAATGTAATCAAACTTACCGTCTCCATTTGATTGTGATGGGCCGGCTGCAGGCCATCTTGCCTGAAGATACGTATGTCACCGCACACGTGATTTTGGCCAAAATGTTCAATCAAGATGCCAGCAGCCGGCCCGTCACAAGCAAATTGAGGTACATAAGTATGATTTTTTGTTTTTGTTTTTTACACTATTTCAGGTTAAATAGATTCGCTATCACAAAGCACGAGGAAATTCGGTTTCGCGGCAAATAGAATTTATCCTGAAATTCTGATCTAATTCCACTTTGGTGGATTCAATTCACTCATCTCTAATTATAACACAAGACTAATGTTACAATATGGAAGCAATGCACTCAAATGGTGTCATATTACATGAATAACAAATATAGGAGAAGATGTATTTAGATTAATTTATTTTCCGGTTTTAGGACTAGAATAGCCATTCCTAGTAATGGGTGTGAGAAAGTTGTAAAATCTGCATGTCTGTTATCCATATTTTGCAGATCCACGGTTTGCGTACTGCAAAATGGATTCAATAGTGTGAGTGAGGTTATAGATAGATATTTTGTTGCATACGCAAGACTAAAATACTGCATTTTTATTCACAACCAACTTCTCATTTAAGAATTTCTTTTCCTTAATTTGCTTCATTTTTAGTCATTTGAAATACACAATGCCTTTGGAAAGTATAGCGTTCATGTTTAGTTTCTAGTAAATATAATGTTTGTTCTGATGCTTCAAGTGCTAGTTGTAGAGAATGTTCTGTAATCCCATTTGTATTGATTGAACCTATCCAATGTGTTCACTGCGACCTTGGAAATTTAATTTAAAAGCACACTTGCCTTCACATATGTTTGCTATAAAGATCTTTCGTAAATGGTAAAGTTGGAACATTTTTCCACATTACTGGAAGCGTGCATGATGAAGTCATTGAAACCACATGCTTTTGGCAACAATACTCTGTAAACTGATTCATATATATTTTAATTTAAGAGCACATTTATGTTATATTCTTCCTGTAGAAACTGTAAATAATTTGAAGTAGATAATGCTTTATTATATAGAACTGAAACAACAAAAAATACACATATTTGGTATTGTCGCGTCTGTATCAACCTGTTCTATAAAAGCAACACATGATCTATCCTGTCAGGAGAACTCTGTAAAAAAACAAAAATAAAAACTGTGTCGCCATTTTTTTGTTACCTTGCCTCACAAAAAGCATAATACTGAGCAATCAAAAATCATATGTACCACAAAATAGTACCAATAAAACTGTCACCTCATCTTGTAGTTTACAAAATGGGGTCACTTTTTGGGAGTTTCTACTCTAGGGGTGCATCAGGGGGTCTTCAAATGTGACATGGCAACTTAAAATTATCCCAGCGACATCTGCCCTCGAAAAACCATATGGCGTTCTTTTCCCTCTGCGCCCTGCCATGTTCCTGTACAGCAGTTTACCACCACATGTGGGGTGTTTCTGTAAACTGCCGAATCAGGGTAATAAATATTGAGTTTTCTTTTGCTGTTAACACTTGCTGTGTTACAGAGACAATAGATTAAAATAAAAAATCTGCAAAAAAAGTTAATTTTTGAAATTTCACCTCCATTTATCTTTCATTCTTGTGGAACACCTAAAGGGTTAACAAAGTTTGTAAAATCAAGTTGATTAACTTGATGGGTGTAGTTTCTAAAATTGGATCATTTATGGGTGGTTTCTATTATGTAAGCACCACAAAGTGACTTGATAACTGAACTGGTCCTTGAAAAGTGCGTTTTGGAAATTTTCTTTTAAGAATTTCTTCTAAAATTCTAAGTCTTCTAACTTCCTGAAAAATAAAATGATGTTTGCAAAATGATGCCAACATGAAGTAGACATCTGGGAAATGTACAGTAACAACTATTTTATGAGGTATCACAATCTGCTTTAAAAGCAGAGACATTCAAATTTAAAAAATTATGAATTTTTCCACATTTTCTGAAATTTTGGAATTTTTTATAAATAAAGGTGAAACATATTGACTCAAATTTACCACTAACATGAAGTACAATGTGTCACGAGAAAGCAATCTCAGAATCAATTAGATAAGTAAAAGTGTTCAAGAGTTATTACCACATAAAGTAAAAAAATAACTTTGAAAAATGTAGCTTGGTCCTTAAGGTGAAAACTGGTTGTGTCTTGAAGGGGTTAAAGAAAGTTAAATGCTATGGAAGTCCAAAAAGCTATTTCATTTAACTAGAGTACAACTGTTCTAGGATGGTTTCATGCATTATTTTTTAGCCATATTTTGCTATTATTATATATTATTTTTGCACAAAAAGTGTTGCAGCCAGATGTCAGCTGTAAGTTAAAAAGAAATCATGAAATGCACTACAATTTTTACTGGCATTTTTCTACACTTCAGTTTTTATGTTTTGTTTTTATTTTATTTTGGTTATTTTTTAATTTTATTTATTTTTTATTATTTATTTTTCCCAAAAATCAACATTCCCTGTCTATGGAAAAAAATGCTTTGATGTTTTCCCATAGATTTCTCAAAAAACAAAAAAAGGCAAGTCAAATACTTTAAGCCCAATAAACAGACACAAAAGTATTATGTAAAGGCTTACTGCCCATTCACACAGCATCTTGTGCTACCACAATTTTGATGTGGATTCCATGGCAAAATTACATTGAAGGAATCCAAACCAAAGTTCTATCTACAAAGGACTCTGGAGGGTCATTTACTATATTGAGCAATACCATACAAACAATTGTATGGCCTTTTTTTCCCAAAAAAATAAGCGTCATTGTCTACATCATACTTTTCCTTTTTCTGGATCCACCCCTGTATCTAATATTTGTACATAGGCATTTATAATGTTAGTTCTTTGGGGGAGATTTATCAAAACTGAAGTAAAAAAAAACTGGCTTAGTTGCACATAGCAACCAATCAGATTCCCCCTTTCATTTTTCAGAGCACAATAAAACTAAAAATGAGACCACATAGCAAGGATATGTAATCAGAAATACAGTGATATTGCCCAAACTATAATCCCATCTAGAATATGTTGAATGAAGAGAGGAGGCAAAAAGAGTCATCAGATCCAGACTGAATTAGACACTAGTCACACTGCAGTGTACAGTCAGCTGTATGCACTCCTCAGGACAGCAATACAATTGAATCTAATGCACTGGGAGAGCTGAAGGACCTGTGGTGACATCACAGTCCATGTAATCAGTGCTGAAGGCAATGGTTGAGAAGGACTTGCAATGATGTCACCATTATGTGACCAGTGCAGGAGAGGATGGTGCTCAGCAGTGAAGAGACATCCTCAGGAAGAAGCTGTGGTGAGGTGTGTGTCAGAAGTAAGTGAAGGGATAGATTGTCAGTGTGAGAGGCAGAATAATGCTGGGAAGTGTGGTTATTTAACTGAGACTGTATGTTAGGGCTGAAGTAAGGGATGCTATTTACATGGGACTGTATGTTGGAGTTGGGTGGAGTGATGTTATTTACATGGAACTGAATGTTGAGGGGGATGTTATTTATATGGGACTGCATGTTGGAGTTGGCTGGGCCAGGGTGATATTCTTTACATGGGACTGTGTGTTGGGGGTTGCTTGGGAGGGGATGATGTTATTTACATGGGACTGTATGTTGAAGGCAGCTATGGGAGGAAGTGATGTTATTTATATGGGACTGTATATTGAGGGGTGATGTTATTTACATGGGACTAAATGTTGATGGTGGCCTTGAGAGGGAGTGATGTTATTTACATGGGACTGTATGTTGATGGTTGCTGTGTTAGTGAATGATGTTATTTACATGGTACTGAATGTTTATGGGTTGATGTTCAACCCCATGTTGAAGGCGACTGGGGAAGGGAGTGATGTTATTTACATGGAACTGAATGTTGAGGGGGTGATGTTGTTTACATGGGATTGTATGTTTGAAGCGGCTGGGGAGAGGGTGATATTATTTACATGGGACTGTATATTGGACGAGCTGAAGGGAGGGAAGTGGCTGTAGATAGGAAGGGATGTAATTTACATGAGACTGTATATTAGAGGGGGCTGGAGAGATGGTGTGATGTTACATGGTGGCAGAGGGAGGGAAATAATGTTATTTACATGGGACTGTGTGGTGGAGGGGCTGAGGAATTATAATTTCTGAAGACACTAAAGGGACGAATATAACTACAGTGGGCACTGCAGTGTGCATTATAATTACTGGGGGCACTTCAGGGTAAGCATTATAACAGTATGGGGTGATATAAATACTGGGGGCACTGTAGGAACATATTAAATACAGCAGACATTATGGGTTTTCTTATTACTACTGGGGCTCTATAAGAGGGACCTATAGATCTGCCTTATTTCTACTAAGAATGCTATGGGGGTCCTTATTACTACTGAGGGTTCTCTAGAGAGCTTTATTTCCACTGGGGCACAATAGGGGTGCCTTTTTTTACTGGGGCCTCTGTAAGGGCATTATTAATACTGCAGGGCTCTTCTAACAATGGGGGCACTCTTGAGGAACATTATCACTGTTGGGGGCACTGTAGTATTACTAATGAGGGCATTCTATAAGGGAATTACTATTAGTAGGACTTTGAGGAGCACTATTACTATGGGAGGAACTATCTATATGGCACTCATTTTTCTTTAGGATAGTGTTTGGGGGTATTGGGGAGCACAGAAAACAGCAGGATAACACTGTTGGGACTCCAGGTTGGGGGATGATGATAGAAATGTGAGGAAGCTAAGATGTTGGTGTGTCAAACTCTGCAAGGATGAGGCACGGATGAAAGAAGTTGTAAGGACCAAATGGAGAAGATGATGACAGAGAAGATCTACATCAGAGAAAAGATCACCTAGGGGGCTCTGAATGTGAGAGGTTTTGTGCTGCTGTATAGCAAGCACAGTAAAATGTCTTTAGTGTTAGAGTGTGCGGGGGAAAGGGATCGGGGGTGTCGACTTAGAGAATTGGGCATTTCTTTTGGGACCCTAGCAACGCCCCAGCATCTAATGGATGTCCTAATGACAATATGAATGGTGCCTCACAGTGCACAGCATTTTCGTTTCTTGGAGTTCCTGTTTATGTGATCATGTACTCAATAACTCCTGTTAGTTTAATCTTTATAACTGAATATTTCAAATAGAAGGAACAACGGAGCGACAGATTGCTGGCAGTGGTATGTTAATGGCTACAAATTATATTGTTGAATAGGATACTCTTTGTGGATTTCATGGTCAAGTACTAGAAATCCTTTGTCCTGTTCGGCTGTCTAACGTCCAGATAAATGCAGAGTTCATTCTGCTGAACATCAAATACTCCCTTGCCTGAATGAGTCATATAGTATTTCAATCAATGTAGAGTCAATGTTTAGTTTGTCTGATCTGTTCAAATTAGGCCTCATGCACACAACCATATTCTGGGTCCACAATAGATCTTCATTTTTTTGTGGATCACACTGGGACCCATTCATTTCTAAGAGCTGCAAAAAATGTGGACAGCATACAGATGTCATCCATGTGCTGTCCACATCTGTGCTGTCATTCCGCAAACTGTACAACATTTCCTATTCTTGTCCATTTTGAGGACAAGAATAGGCATTTCTTCAACAGGGCCCACAGAATGTGCGGCATTAACACGGTCATATAGTAACATAGTAACATAGTTTATAAGGCCGAAAAAAAGACATCTATCCATCCAGTGTGGCCTGTTATCCTACAAGTTGATCCAGAGGAAGGCAAAAAAACCCCTGTGAGGTAGAAGCTAATTTTCCGCACTTTAGGGGAAAAAATTCCTTCCCGACTCCCAATCAAGCAATCAGAATTACTCCCTGGATCAACGACCCATCTCTAGTAGCTATAACCTGTAATATTATTATACTCCAGAAAGACATCCAGGCCCCTCTTGCACTTTTTTAGTTAACTTACCATCACCACCTCCTCAGGCAGAGAGTTCCATAGTCTTACTGCTCCTACAGTAAAGAATTTTCTTCTATGTTTGTGTACAAACTTTCTTTCCTCCAGTCGCAGAGGACGTCCCCTCGTCACAGTCACAGTCCTGGGGATAAAAAGATCATGGGAGAGATCTCTGTACTGACCCCTGATATATTTACTGTAGTCCACCCATTCCAGTTATTACTTTAGTTGCCCTCCTCTGCACCCTCTCCAGATCTGCTATGTCTGCCTTGTTCACAGGAGCCCAGAATTCTATACAGTACTCCATGTGTGGTCTGACTAGTGATTTATAAAGTGGCAGGACTATGTTCTCATCATGGGCATCTATCTTTTGATGCAACCCATTATCTTATTAGCCTTGGCAGCAGCTGTCTGACACTGGTTTCTACAGCTTAGTTTGCTGTTCACTAAAATTCCTAGGTCCTTTTCCATGTCATTGTTACCCAGTGTTTTACCATTAAGTATGTACTGGTGACTTGCATTATTCCTTCCTATGTGCATAACCTTACATTTGTCAGTGTTAAACCTCATCTGCCACTTCTCTGCCCAAGCATCCAATCTGTCCAGATCCATCCATAGCTGTGTACTGTCCTCTTCTGTATTAATTACTTAACATAGTTTAGTGTCATCTGCAAAAAATGATATTTTACTGTGCAAGCCTTCTACAAGATTATTAATAAATACAGTATATTGAAGAGAATCGGACCTAACACTGACCTCTGTGGTATCCCACTAGTGACAGTGACCTAATGTGATTATGTACTGTTAATAACCACCCTCTGTTTTCTATCACTGAGCCAGTTACTTACCCACATACAAACATTTTCTCCCAGACCAAGCATTCTCATTTTATATAATAACCTTTTATGCAGTACAGTGTCAAATGCTTTGGAGAAGTCCAGATATACAACATCCATTGATTCGCCGCAGTCAAGTCTAGAACTTACCTCCTCATAGAAACTGATTAAATTAGTTTGACATGACCGATCCCTCATGAAGCCATGCTCATATGGAGTTATTAGCTTATTTTCATTGAGGTACTCCAAGATAGCATCTCTTCAAACAGTTTACCCACAACAGATTTTAAACTTACTGGCCTATAGTTTCCAGGCTCTTTTTTTGGACCCTTTTTGAATATTGGCACCACATTTGCTATGTGCCAATCCTGTGGAACACTCCCTGTCAATATAGATTCCTTAAATATCAGAAATAAGGGTCTGGCTATGACATTACTTAATTATTTTAGGATACGGGGGTGTATGCCATCCGGTCCTGACATTTTGTCTATTTTAATCTTTTTGACACGCCGCTGTACTTCTTCCTGGGTCAGACAGGGTACTTTTAATGAGGAATTTACTTTTATATTCTGCTTTTCATTTGACAGTTTATTTTCCTCAGTGAATACAGTGGAGAAAAAAATGTTTAATAGCATTGCCTTCTCCTCATCGCTCTCTGCAACTCCCCCCTCATTACTCTGTAAGGGGCCGACACCTTCAGGTTTATACTTTTTACCATTTATATAATTGAAAAACATGTTTGGGTTAGTTTTACTCTCTTTAGCAATTAATCTCTCAGTCTCTAGTTTGGTTGCTTTTATTTGTCTTTTACATATTCTATCTTTTTCCTTATAGTTTTTCAATGCTTCCTCGCCACCCTCCTGTTTTAGTGATTTAAATGCTTTCTTTTTGTCATTTATTGCTTTCTTTACAATTCTATTTATCCACATTGTTTTTTTCTTGTTTCTTAACCTTTTATTCCCATAAGTTATGTACCTCTCACAATTAGATATTAGGATGCTTTTAAAAATATCCGATTGTGTGGCTGTATTTTTATTTTTGAGGACTTTGTCCCAGTTAGTTAGGCCTACGGCCTCTCTTGGTTGGCTAAATTTAGCTTTTTTGAAGCTCGGTATTTTTGTTTTCCTCCCTCCCTCTTTTAAATGACAATTTGAAGGTTATTATATTATGGTCACTATTTCCCAGGTGTCCCCCAACCTGCACATCTGTTGTTCTGTCAAGTCTATTGGTTAATACTAAGTCCAGTATGGCTGTCCCTCTAGTCGGGTCATGAACCAGTTGGGAAAGGTAATTGTCTTTGGTTATTTCCAAGAACCTGTTTCCTTTATGAGATATCCAGGTTTCAGTTTCCCAGTCTATATCTGGGTAGTTGAAGTCCCCCATAATAACAACCTCATTATGATTTGCCGCCTTGTCTATTTCATTAAGAAGTAGATTTTCTGTTGAATCTGGCATATTAGGTGGTTTATAATAAACTCCTATTAGTATTTTATTATTGTTTTTGGCTCCATTTATTTCTACCCATAGTGACTCCACATCTTCATGGACTTTACATAAAGGCAGACCCCTCAACCTCTCCGGTTTTGCCGATCCTTTCTAAACAGATTGTAACCCTGTACATTAGCTGACCAGTCATAGCTATCATCCAGCCATGTTTCAGTCATTCCCACTATTCCTCCTCACACATCACTACTTCCAGTTCACCAGTTTTATTAGTCAGGCTTCTGGCATTAGTGTACATACAATTAAGGGGTTTATGTATATTATTTACCCCACTTTTTAAATTTCTATTACCTGTAAAGTGAGTATCTGGGATTTCTGGGATCCCTAATTTCCAGTTGTCTCTCGAGTGATGCTCGTGGCACTGGTAGTATTTCTGAAAACACTACCTTGGAGGTCCTGGACTTGATCTTCTCTCCTAGTTCCCTAAAATCATGTTTAAGGACCTTCCATCTCCCCCTGACTTTGTCATTGGTCGTATCTGTATTTTGCTAATCCCTAGTTTTAAGACCGCAAAACAGCAAGGGCTGTGTGCATAAGCTCTTAAAGGGGTTGTCTCATGATGGACAATGGGGGCATATTACTAGGATATGCCGCCATTGTCTTATAGGTGCGGGTCCCACCACTGGAACCCACACATATATCAAGGTGGTGGCTGGAGGATGAATGGGAGTATACTCCGCATGCGCAGCCCCATGAAAAAGGAATGGAGGATGGCTGCACATGCGCAGTGCGCCCTCCTTCACTTTCAGGGCTCCATTCTGCATATATGTGTGGGTCCCAGTGGTGGGACCCGCACCTATAAGACAATGGGTGCATATCCTAGCAATATGCCCCCATTGTCCATCATGAGACAAACCCTTTAATGTAATGATTCACCATGAAATATACAGAATATGCTGTAAAGGGGAAAACATTTAGGACCAATAAATGTGCTTTTTATGGTTTTCATTTTTAACTGTATTTGTTCATAGAAGTCTTCTAGATGTATATGTGTCTTTTTTTTTATCTTTGCAGTTACAATAAACAGCCAGAATGACATTGTCAGCCAAATCTCACCCAATTATACATTTACATAATAAGCACATAATTCTTCAGCAGCAGAGGAAATACGTTCATAACTAGATTATCTCTGTAGCTGCTTACAACTGAGGCAAACTTTCTTATATGTAATATTCTGCAATATTCTACTATATTTTTATACACTGAGACTAAAATATTAAAATGTATTATTATATGTAAAATATATGTATGCATCTTTTATTATGTTATATAGGCCACGTTCACATGGTCAGTATATGGTCAGTACATGTAAGTCAAAACTAGGAGTGGAACCTACAGAAAAAAGATATAATGGAAAGTTTGGGCCTCTTTTATGTTTTGGACCCACTCCTGGTTTTGGCTGGCCGTGTAAAAGTAACTTTAATGGTGATCTCCACTTTTTTACCAAGATAGATAATCAATATCAGATCAGCCCTGTGCTTTAGGCCTCTTTCACACATCCGTGAATCATGTATATGTGCTATACATGGTCTTCCCGGACTGCTCACGTATCCATTAACGTTAACGTGTGTATTCACAGATCAGTGGTTTACACAGACTGTGGGTCCATGGTGACACTAAGGAAGTATGTCAGATTCTGCTCTCTCACACACATTATAGTCTATGGGTTCATTAAAACCACAGACACAACATGGATGACATCTGTGTTTGGTTAGTGGTTTACACAGATTGTTGCTAGAAGATGCTCTGGAAACTAGTCTTCAGCATAGTGGTGTCCGTGAAACATGGATGACACATGAGGAGAAAATGACTGAACTATAGATCAAACAGATGGATCACAGACAGTGCCACAGATGAAATGCAGACTGCACCATCACGGACATAACATGGACGCGTGAATGAGGCCTTACACTGCTGCTCTGTTTGTTCAGTATACCTGCTAATTGTACACACAGGCTGACTATAAGCTCAAAGGAAAGTATGGTTTTACAGTAATCAGAACTTTTTGAACAATTCATGTTGAAATTTAGAAATCAATTCATTCTTCTCTATAAATAATCAAACTACAAGTAACTGAACCACTAATGAGAGGAAGAAGATCACGTAACAGTCACACATATGCAGAAGCAAATAACCCATAAAGGGAATGTATCATCAGAAAAATAACTATTGTTTAAATCACGTTTTTATGTTTAACAAATGTTTTAAGAAAATGTTTGATGATATTTTTTATTTTCCATGTCAATATCTTTAATTAAACAACAAAAAAAAAAACATAACATCTTGCAGCTTCGGCACTAGCCACTAAGCATAATCATAAATGCACGTTCCTGGGTCTGTACAGATCACTTTACTTAAGTTACCTGCTTATCTGTCACTCTAATGCTGCCTGTAATTATATCACCTCTGTGTATAGATAACACATCATCATCCATTCACAATAGGTGATATCAAAGCTTATCTATTCTCTCCTTGTACAATGACTTCTGTACAGGTCACAAAGCATGCCTATGAAATTCTCCCATGGAAGACAATAGGGTCCCCTCCTGTCTATGGCCCATGGTGCTGCTGTAAAGCAATTATGTAATGCTTTGTAAATGCCGTTAAGAACAGGCAAGATGGCCACCCCATAATCATGTTCAGGAAGAAGAATACATAAATTTCTAATCAGAAAATAAAAACAAAACATAAAAAAGGATTTGTGCCACTATTGGGTTTTAACCCTTAGGCTCCCAGCACTGCACATATGGTGCCGACTTGCCAGCGCAGCAGGTGACATAGCTGGCGGGTCTCTGCTGTTTCATACAGCAGAGGTCCAAGGCTAATGTCTGAAACCAGCAATAATGCAGACTGCAGGCACTTAACCCTTTAGATGCCGTGGTCAAGTATGACAACGACATCTAAATGACAGAAAACCCAGAAACACATGCTTCTGAGTTAGGACTGGCTCCACTGTGCGTCAATTGTGAGAGCCATTCCTTCATTCTAATGCGCTGATTCTCTCTTAAGAGATTCAACGTATCAGAGCTGCAATTGCTGTGAAGGCCTGCATGTGGCAGACCTCCACAGGATAACCTCAAATAGAGTTAAGACCAGACATCCCCAAACTTTGGCCCTCCAGATGTTGCAAAACTACAACTCCCAACATGCCCGGACAGCCTACAGCTATCAGCCTACAGCAGGGCATGGTGGGAGTTGTAGTTTTACAACAGCTGGAGGGCCGCAGTTTGGGGATGCCTGGTTTAGACAGTAGTTCAATGGGACAGTCTTAGCAAATATAAATCTGACTACTGCTTATAAAAGTTTCAATCACCCCCCTTTTCCTAGAATTTAAAAAATAAATAAATAAGCAATACAAAAATAAACTTAATCGCTGCATCTGAAAACTCCAGTACTATTAAAATATAAAAATATTTATCCCATATGAGAAATTATGTAATGGCAAAAAATTAAAACGGTTGATTCTGCAATTTTCCATCACTTCACTTGCCCCAAAAAATTTATGAAATGTGATTAAAAAATCACACACACAAAAGTATCAATAAAAACTAGAGATTGCCCCGCAAGGAATGAGCCCTCCAGTAGAAATAACAATAAAAAGTTATGAGGGTCAGAATATGATTATGTAAAAAAAATATCTTTTTTCAGTGTTAAAACGCAAAAAAAACTGTACAAATGTGGTTTTGCTGCATAGGGAACGTTGTTCGTGACAAAATCCGCAAAAATGTGGCAGAATTACTTTTTTTTCCAATTCCATCCCATTTAGAATTTTTTTCCACTTCACACTACATTGTATGCCATGTTAAATGGTGACATCAGAAGGTCCAACCTACACAGCAAAAAACAAGCCCTCATATGGCTATGTGAATGTAAAAATAAAAAATTGGCAGATTCTACTTTAAAGGTGATGGACACCTTTGTGGGTATTTTAATAGGTCTCTATTAAAAGTAAGTTTATTAGCTCTGAGTGCAGAAATAGTTGCTTCAGATTAAGGTGCCAGACAGTTTATCTTCCTGTGAATCATTCTGGAATATATGAGAAAATAGAAGACCTGAGTGAAAAAATGTTATTAGCCAAAGAAGACCAATGAAATATTTGAGAACAGTGGGGGAGATTTATCAAACTGATGTGAAGTAGAACTGTTTTAGTTGCCCATAGCAACCAATCAGATTCCAACTTTCATTTTTCCCAGCTCCTTTGGAAAATGAAAGGTAGAATCTGATTGGATGATATGGGCAACTAAATTAGTTAGATAAATATTCCCCAATGACCCCAGATATGACCTTTAATTTTGAGAGAGTCCATTTTCTCATCTTGTACCCTAGGCTTATGCACTTTAAGTGTTATAACAAGGCCAAAACAGGGGCACTAGTGGTCCTGTCACGGAGCGGTGAGGGTGGCAACAGGGAGAGGAGTCAATATTGTGGCCCAGTCACAGAGCAAGGAGGATGGCAACAGCATGAGGAGTCAACACTGTGGCCTAGTCACATATTGAGGAGGGTGGCAACAGTGAGAGGAGTCAACATGGTGGCCCATTCACAGAGTGGGGAGGGTGGCAACAGCTTGAGGAGTCAACATAGTGGCCCAGTCACAGAGTGGGGAGGGTTGCAAAAGCAAGAGGAGTCAACACTATGGCCCAGTCACAGAGCAAGGAGGATTGCAACAGCATGAGGAGTCAACATAGTGGCCCAGTCACAGATTGAGGAGGGTGGCAACAGTGAGAGGAGTCAACATAGTGGCCCCAGTCACAGAGTGGTGAGGGTTGCAACAGCATGAGGAGTCAACATAGTGGCCCAGTCACAGAGTAAGGAGGGTGGCAACAGTGAGAGGAGTCAACACTATGGCCCAGTCACAGAGCAAGGAGGATGGCAACAGCATGAGGAGTCAACACTGTGGCCCAGTCACAGAGTGGGGAGGGTAGCAACAGCAAGAGTAGTCAACATTGTGGCTCAGTCACAGAGTGGTGAGGGTGTCAACAGCATAAGGAGTCAACATAGTGGCCCAGTCACAGAGTAAGGAGGGTGGCAACAGTGAGAGGAGTCAACTTGGTGTCCCAGTCATGGAGTAAGGAGGGTGGCAACAGCATGAGGAGTCAACATAATGGTCCAGTCACAGATTGAAGATGTTGGCAACACGAGAAGAGTCAATATAGTGGCCCAGTCACAGAGTGGGAAGAGTGGCAACAGCATGAGGATTCAACATAGTGGCCCAGTCAAAGAGTGGGGAGGTGGGGGGCAACAGCATTGGCAGTAACAGCACAAGATGGTTGGTGGCAGTAGGAGAAGATGGCAGCAGAGGCAGCAGGTGTGTGGCATCAGGCAGGTGGCAGCATCAGAATAATTTCTAAAGAAAGTGGCCAGAAGATAAAGCCCCATTTTCACAATGTCCTGGTGTGGCAGAACACTGCAATCAAAACTGCAATGATCTAGTCTGATGCATCAGGCACCTGTGTGTGGAAATCCTGGCTGATCCATGCCTGATTCATGTTTATAAGCGTTGATCTATCTAAATTTTGTGTTGAAAAGCGAGTTCTCTTTGGGATGAATATGCCCTCCACCGCACTAAACACCCGCTCTGATGCCACACTACTGACTGGACAGGAAAGTATGTCCAGGGCAAACTTAGCCAGTTGCGGCCGCAATTCAAGGTTCGCTACCAAGTAGTTCAGGGGATCTTGGATCTGGGATAACAGGGTACAGTCCAAGTATGCCACCACATGGTAGTTCAGGTTCTGCTCCATGTCCTGCTGCTGGTTGTTTTTTCAGTAGACAGGTGAAGAAAAGCGCTCATTAGAGACTCAAGATTTAAGTTCCTGTTGATGGAGCTGGTGCTGCTCATGCCCCACACCCCCTCCAATAATCATAGCAGTGGAGAATGAACGCAGATGGGTCCCCTGGATCAGATCTCCGTGAGGATGGGCGATGGCAAAAATAGGCAGCGAACAAACAACTATATAGGATTTCTCAAAAATAGTTGAGTTTATCATCTCTTTCAGCAGGTGGAAAAAAGGCCCCCATTTTGGCCCAGTAGTGAGGATCTAACATTGTGGAGAGTCATCCCATGTGGAGAGTCATGCCGAATGGTGATAATACGGCTATCACTACGCAAGCAACTCAGCATGAATCTGGCCATTTGCACAAGGGAATCGGAAGTACTCCCTGCCTCTATCTCCACTGCATACTGCCACGGTCTGGAGGGGTCATCTGCCTGGTCTTCCTCATTGTCCTTCAGCCACTCACGCTCCTCCTTTTCCTCTCCTGTTACTCAGGGAGATAAACCACCAATTTCTATATACAATACCTGGGTGTTAATGTCCTCCTCCTCATCCTCATTCTCCTGCTCCTCCGCCAGTTCAGCCCCTACAGGGCTTGGTGGCCATGAAATATAGGCGCCACATCTATTGTCCCCTGGCCAGCCAGATTTATCAGCATCTGCTCCAGGACATGAAGGAGTGGAATGGAATCATTCATCCTGTAGTCCTGGTGACTGACAAATAAAGTAGCCTCCTCAAAGGGTATGAGCCAACAGCAGGTGTCACAGATGAACTGCCACTGGCTAATGTCAAAGTTACACAGGGGAGTATCCCTGTCCACCTGCATCATCAAGAAATTGTTCACAGCCTTCATATGCTCATATAATCGGTCAAACATGTGAAAGGTGGTGTTCCAACAGGAGGAAATGTTGTATATCAGGCAATGTTGAGGATCACTATTCTGCTTTTGCAGCTTAAGGAAGCGTGTTTTACAAAAAGGTGTCAACCAATCAGAAGTAAGTGGAACGTTTTTTTGACATAGCTAATCTCTGCAACAATTCTTGCTCTTATGTCCTGTATTTAGCCGGAAAAAGACCACAGCATAGTGAAGTCCCATAAGGTTTTTTTTATATATACCCAGCACTAAACAATAAAAAAATAAACACCATGGGCATTGCTATGCACTATTAAAATATAAAAAAATTATTTATTCCATACAGCAAATGACGAACTGTAAAAAAAAGCAAAATGGCAGATTCAACATTATTTGGTGTCTTCACCTCCCACAAAAAATTGCCCCACGGAAAATAAGCCCTGACATAGCTCCATACACATAACTACAAAAAAGTTATAGGGACCAGAATATGGCAACTAAAAGAAAAATCTTGTCCCACAAAAAACAAGCCCTTATACAGCTATTTGAATGGAAAAATATAACAGTTATGGCCTAGCTAAGGTAGGGAGTTAAAAATGAAAATGCAAAACCCTAAAAACTTCAGGGACTGAAGGGGTTTAAAAGAGGAGAAAATTTTTTTTTTTTGCAGAGCTACTTTCCAAATATCCACTGTATATCCTCTCTATTTGTCATATGTTATAATCACTCTGATCAGATTGCCTCACTTGTTAGGAAACAGGTCAACAACATTGTGCTTGGTCTTTGTATTGTGAGACTGACTAGCTGACGTTCATTTCAATTATCATTTATCTTTTTGCATTGTTCTCCAGTCTCCACATTATAAAAGGATCTTTTGAGGAACTGAGGAACCTCCAAAAAAGCTCATGTTTCATAAGCCAATTCACACTGAACAGAAGATATATAATTTTATATCACAATACT
>ONZH01013101.1:600000-842366 GCA_900303285.1 Rhinella marina
CTGATCTTTCTTTCCTCTAACGTCATTTGTCTGGTTTTGCTTGACTTTTCTGTAATGTGTATGGTGCCCTTTTAATAGGTCCCTTCATATCAGTTGTAAGACCTCAATCACATTTCCATTTTTCACTGACATGTGCTGTCCGCAAAAAGAAGGACATTTAATGGGGGTTGTCACACAAAAAGTATTCTAGTTTTTAAACCAGCCCCTGGATCTGAATACTTTTGTAATTGCATGAAATTAAAAATTTTGCATAGCTACTGAGTTATTCAATAGAATGTATCTGTATAGCACCACCTGCTGTTTGTTTTTTTTTCTTATTTCTTTGTCCGGCTCACAGTTATGGCCGCACATGCTCAGTTTTATCCTTCAACTGCCTCCTGAGCTGTGATTGACAGAGCATGGACACGCCCCCTGAGCTGCAGCAGAAAAGACACTCCCCTTGAGCTGTCAGCTTGATATGAATCTAGCAGAGCAATGAATGGGGAGATCTCTGGATCCATGTGAGGTACAGGGCTGGTTCTAGCTTTGTTAGAAAGAGATTGTCATGTACTATATAGTGTCTGATTTTCTTTTTTTTTTACATAAGTCATGTGATTACCCCTTTAAGGAGAAAAAAGGGATTTGAGGGACTTGGGTCCAAATGAAGGACTGTTCCTCCAAAACAGGTATGCACATGCTAAATCCAGCTGTATGCTATTTTGTAGATGCTCATCCCTATTTGTTGCGTTGTTCCCTGGTCCCCCCCCTGTAAACTGTGTTCCCTCGGGTTAGGAGACAAATGGTCGCCACATTATCAGAAGATTCCAGACTGTAACAATCTAGTATTATGAGCGAGCAGTGCTTAGTTTGCATCGACAGCTGTGGCTACATTTGCTGAATGTTTGTGGTGAGTATTTTGTATCAGTGTTTGTAAGCCAAATCCAGGAGAAGATCCAAAATATGGAGGAGGCATCATACCACATTTATGTTCCACTCCTGGTTTTGGGGTTTGGCTGGGCATGCATGTGTTTGCTATGGGTTGTGGGGGAAACTGCTGATGGCAGCTTATCTACCGTAAGGAGAAAGAAAAGGAACTGCCATGTTGAAATCTAATAGCCCGACCCTTGTTTTTTTTTACATCTGTCATCAACAAAAAGTTGGGACACCCAGAGGGTCTCCTTCCTGATATACTTTATCATCCTTCCCAGATACCAGCACCCTGCTTTGGGGCAGTATTATACTGAGATGATAGAAGGAGTACCAGGGAAAGACCTCCACGAACCCTATTTGGAGAACACATTAATTTGTAATTTTGTGAAGACCAAGAACGTGTGGCATAGGTTGGTTGCTGTCTAGAAAGCATGTCTCTTTTTAGACTGCAGCTTGTTTTGCACAGGGGAGTAATATTTAGCAGTGTGCCATCACTGACATGGTATGGGCAACACTTGGCAGGAAGAGAAGGCAGTGCCTACACAGATCTGTGCAGGTCTGTGCTTCTTCATCGCTTCAGTAGCTGGAACACACTTGTTTATTTGATCAGCTGAGAGCTGTAGAGTGTTAGGTACTTACCTACTGTAAGCGCTCGTATGTAATTCAAACATAAGCTAGTGTGCCTAGAATGGGAAAAGATGGGATTCAGCAGCAGTAGCTAACTACATTTTATTGTCCTTCAGGGGTTATTCCAGTAACAAACATTTTCCCCTATTCACAGAAGCTATCAGATCGATAGGGGTATGACTACTGGAACCCCCTTTAAGCATGAGAATGGGGGTATTCTGACCTCTATCCCCACTGATGAATGGATAGGCACCTTACTCTTCTCTGAAACTTGTGGAGGAAGCTACAGCACTCGGCTCCTGATCATAGGTCGTCAATATCTTTGCAGTGCACAACCCCTTTAAAGGGATGGATCAGCCAATATCAGATTGGTGAGGGTCTGACTTCCGGTTGGATCAGCTGTTTGAAGGGGTAATGGCCCATGTGCGACTGCTGCTTCCACTTCAGAATTATCTGTGCTCCATCTCATTTACATCGGCGGCACAGTGTAATTACAACTGCTTGTTCGATTCACTTGACTGGGGTAGCAGTTGTAATTAAACTGCGCCGTCTCTTCAAATAAGACGATGCACAGGTAATTTGAAGAGGAAGCAGTGCTGGTACAAGCATCTACCTCTTTAAATATCTGATCGGCTGAGGTGTTGGGAGTCAGACCGCTGGCAATCTGATATTGGTGACTGTTTTAACGTGAATTCAACTATTTCAGAATAAATAGGCTTAACAGGCTAAGCGATAAAAATATTTTTTAAGTGTGGTTAAATATAAGGTAAAACAAACAAATCACATACAGAATAAATAATAATCACATGGTCTGCACAATACAATATGGGGGGACTCCATGTTGTAGCACATGGCCGACACCCCGTGGTTATACAATATATAAGGATAGTGAGCTTACAACATCCTACCTGGATGATGTTCTCAATAGAGTTCCAGTTATTTGTTTTTGTGTAGAAAAATTTATACCTTTCCGCCACTCTTCCTAAGGATTTCCAGTGTGCAGCATGCATGTCTGAGATAATCACACAAGAATGCAGTCTTCTCAGCATAATGGGGGGGGGGTTGTATATGTTATGTAACTATCTCTAATGCACTGCAATACAAGGTATATCATTTCACAGAATATAGAAGGTGATATAATAATTAAAGGGGACAGAACCAGTCAGTACTTAATTAAGTAAAATACCCTGAGGATAGGTCATCAATATTTTTACACCACACAACCCCTTTAAGGCCTCCTGCACATGAACTATGTAACAGTTTCGTACAAGTTGTAGAGAGCCATAATGTGGCAACCATTGAATTCTATGGGAATGGGATCATACTGTACCTCCATATGCAATTTCATTCGGAGGCATACCAAACCCAACAGAAAATATTGTGCCCTGATCCATGGTATACAGTGTAACATACGTATTCAGCTCTAGTAGCACTGCTTATAGGAGACATAACCTCTGTGATAGAGTACTGTATACAGCGGCACATGAAGTACCTGTTTCATAGAGCTCTATTGAGGTACTGTGTATCGACTACATGATGCCAAGGGGGGGGGGTGTTTTATTGGCAAAGCAGTTGTGTGAGGGAATGCCATTACATACCTCCCAACTTTTGAAAATTGCAAAGAGGGACAATGAGTGTGGCATGCATCATGGCAGTTTTTTTCATACTAGGCCACACCTCTAACTCCGCCCAAAGCATAATTACTAGAGCCCCTGCGGCAATTTTCTTCTTGCATGTCATTGTCCATATAAATATTAGCACATAAATCATCAGATCATAGATAGTTTAAGGTCCAAATTGCACCAAATAATGAAGTTCTGGTCTAAAATATAGGTAGAAACCATACAGACACTTTAGTTAGGAACAATTTAGTAAATTTATTAATGCACATTTATGCATTAATCCTCCGGGTCAAAAAGAGGGACATTTAAGGATAAAAGAGGGACAGAGGGACATGGGTCAAAAAGAGTGACTGTCCCTCCAAAAGAGGGACACTTGGGAGGTATGCCATTATATGAAGCTCTTGTGCCAAAACATGTGTGCCGTTAATCTAGAGATGGCGTTGGCAACACTAGGAAATAACTGAATATTTCACAAGACAAATGTTTGAGGCCTGGTCTTCTGCGATGAACTGTAACCTAGCGTGATTGAGTAACTGGCTGTATGTCATAGGGCAGTATTCATATTCTGCTGGTAGAAATCAATAGTCCAAGATTAAATCAAGATATTAGTGTATATTGGTAGCATAGTTCATGTATAGCATATACCAACCAGGCTTCACTAGGGGTGATAGGCTGAATATACAGTATATGCACAATATATCACCCAATACATATAAACTAAATGCCTATGCCCAAAAAAAACATATAAATACCTATACAAATGAGCCAGACCGCATAAAATAATAGTATATTTTTTATTCAAAAAATGACAATACATTAAAAAACAATGTGCAGGACAAAATGGCGACATCAAACCATGAGGGGGCAGAATGGAAACAATTCATAAATGTCCCACAATATAGAGTGCTTCATAATAAAGTGCAATAAATAAAAAGCAGTACCAAATTAACAAGGACAGAATGCATACCCATATTTGCCTCCTCAGGGATGACGCAAGCCCTGAAGCGCGTTTCAGCGTACCTTCGTCTGGGGGCATGTATAGCATATGTATTTTGGTGCAATCTCATCTTGTTTGCTGTGCAAATAAGACATAGTGGCTTATTTATCAAGGGACTTGCGACTATTTTAGATGTAAAAATAGTCGCAAGTACCCTTTTTGATTAAGTTGCGTGGCCGGTGTCGAAAAGTTTTCGACAGTTGGACTGGTGCGCAGCAGGGGCGTGTAATTTAATAAAATGTACGCCCTTTTCCAGGTTCATGACTGCTGGAGGATTAGCCAAATTTATGATGAGGCGCACACCTCGCCATAAATTATATAAGTCCTACAGCAGCTCGAGGGGAAACAATCACCCCGGTCTGTGGGTCTGTGTAAATGTGCCCCATAAAGTATTCAAAAATGATCAATCACAAAGCAGAATAGACAGTAATATATTAACAATAGAAATGTTCAAGCTGAACTTGCATTCCTCATGTAATAACAATACTGGGACATCTATTCTTATGGCCCTATGTTGTGTGGCCATTACTTTATTATTCCTACTAGAATTTATAAATGAATTGGTACCTATGAGCCGCACAGGTATCAAAACTAAACCGTGGCTTCCCCTTAGAAGGCTGTAGATACTGCAAGAGCACACAAGGCAGTTTGCAGAAGGAGAGTGAATCGAGTAGGCTGTGTTCAAGATGTGTAGAGAGAAAGCAGAGTACCGATGGCAGGGAAAGGAGGAAGGGGGGATTACACACTCCTCAGCATCAGTGACTGTCAGTAAAAGAGATAGGAGCTCCCTCAGGAATGAATGAAGCTCAGCTGATACATGAGAGTTAGTGAAGGCATCATCATCCTGGACTCACAGAACTCACATCCAACTTAATGGAAGGGACACGTCCACATGAGAAAAGTCTATCCCTTTTACAAACAGCATCAGTGACTGTCAGTAGAAGGGGGAGGAGCTCCCTCATGAGTTGTAGAAGGAAAGATCTGCACATGGATGAAGCTCAGCTGATACATGAGAGTTAGTGAAAGCATCATCATCCTGGACACACAGAACTCACATCCAACATACTGGGAGGGACACGTCCACATGAGAAAAGTCTGAAACCAGGAGCAGGTTGCAAAATAAGTATAAGTGGGTCTGAAAGAGAATAAAGGAATTAATATTTCTGACTAAAAATAAGTGCAACTCAAGGTGATCACTAGTTGCTAACATATGAGGCTAGCTAAGCTCTGTCCAAATTTATGCAAGAACATGGGGCACCAACTGTGTCGTTATATACCAAATTCATGTATAAAACTTGTCTTGAAGTGCGGGAAGGAAAATGACATGGTGTGTGCTGTGTTTTTCTGCCCAGTTCTGACTAATAGGGTCAGCTTGGCATCTGAAAACTGTTGCAGCTGCCCAGTGATCCCCTGGCTCATACTAATGTACTACTGAAACATGACAAAACACAGTGTTCCACCAGAACCAGTTCCTAAACGCATACTATAAAGATAGATTGTATAGACGGTGTATATACAGATATGGTGACCAGCCAATCGGTTGGCAGTGCAGTGACATTTGCAATAATAGGGGAATAAAAATGTAATTAATCACTCACACAATGTGAAATAGAGCTAAACGATATAGCTTAAGTTATGTGCTTTGGCACACGTTCCTATTTACATGCCAAGTCCATTACAGGCAGAATAATGTGCGTGGCAGTGGATATGGGATGGATCCTCACAGCAGCATGGAGCGTTATAAGCAACAGTCAGTTCTGGAAGGTGACGTGTTGGAAGCAGTAGAAATAAACAGAAGGATCTGCACGAGTTGGACAAGAACCAGATAGTAATCGCTAGATGACTGGGTCATTGCATCTCCATTATGGCCATGTACCAGAAATGGTCCAAGTAAGGACAACTGGTGAACCGACAACTTGGTCATGGGAGTCCAAATCTCATGAAATGCACATTGAGAGCAAAAGTTAGCCCCTCGGTTCTGATCCCACAGATTTCTGAAAGAATGTATAGGGTCACTGGGATTTCAGAGCACTTTTGATATGTTGTTATAGGGACATGTCAAATGTTCTGAACCCTGAGACCTTCACATTCTCTAGAACAAGGGGAGAGAAGCGCTCGCTTAGCACGCTCTCTCTCCTCGCTGCAAGAGATGAGAGCGAGAAAGGCCCATATATTTTCTGTTGAGTCCGTCCTATCTTCCTTTCCTGCAGCAAGAAGAGAGCCGGCGCTTCTTTCTCCTCGTTCTAGAGATCGGTGAGGGTCACAGCGCTCAGACCCCCACCAATCAAAACTTTTGATATGTCTCTATAACATATCAAAGGTTTTCTGAAAGCACTGTGACCCTTTAAGAGGTTCGCTAAGGCAAGGATCTCCTGTTCATATGGCTTGAAAAATCTGGAGCTCATTATGCAGTCAGATCGCTGACGTTCAAACTACAAATCCGTGGAAGAAATCCGAAGGGTCAGTTTTGGATTTCTGCTGCGGATTCCGTGGCAAATACATGTTTGACTTTTCCAATGTGTATTTCCACCGTGTGAACATTCCTTAAAGGGGTTGTCTCATCATAGACAATGGGGGCATATCGGTAGGATATGCCCCCCATTGCCTTATAGGTGCGGGTCCCACCGCTGGGACCCACACCTATATCGAGAACGGAGCCCGGCCCCATAGAAAATGAGTGGAGGGCGGCTGCGCATGCGCAGTGCGCCCTCCTTCACTTTCGGGGCTCCGTTCTCTATTATAGGTGCGGGTCCCAGCGGTGGGATATGCCCCCATTGTCCATGATGAGACAACCCCTTTAAGGCCACATGCATATGGCAATGTGTTGGATGTGCATTTGCTCTGTTTCAGCGTCCACAGCATACTCTGCAGGAGGAGGAAGGGGGAATCAACCACTCCTCAGCATCAGTCTCTGTCAGTACAGAATCCTGCGAAAAAATCCAAATGAAGATTTTTTTTTGTGGATTGCCCCAGATTTTAGGTCAATTTATGCGCTGAAAATGTCCTCAACTTGTAGGTAAGTTTATTAAAATCACATCTACTGAGCTGACACTGTATTATGCAAATCCACACGAAATATATACCGTGTGCATGAGACCTAAAGGATCTGTCAAATACCATAAGACTAGGGATGAGCAAAATTGTGTTTTCAAGTTCGGCGTGCAAGGTTCGCGTTCAGGTTATCTAAGAATTACGTTATGGATTATTAGATAACCCAAACCTTGCACGCCGAACTTGATACATGAGTTCACTCATCTCTACATAAGACACCTTGGATCAGAGCAGTGGATCTGATGGATCAGAGCAGTGTTGGCAGCACGAGGGCAGTAGTTTCTATATACGCCAAGGCTACATGGAGTTATATCACCTGCAGTGTGTTGCAACGTGATCTTATGTAAGATTGCAGAACAAACTCGCAGGTGTTTAATAAATCTTGCATTATCATAGGTCGGCCTAAAAATGCACGTAGTGCAACATACATGACAATATACATTTCCAGGCTTGGTAGATTCATATACCCATAGCTGATGAGGAGCATCTGGTTTATTATGTACTTATTCTGCGTCTCTCTCTTTGTAGATTTTATATCTTATTTCTCATGGGGGAATTACTGTCGTGTTGTGTATTTGTATTTTTTTGGGTGTGACTGGTTTGGTTTGAGTCTAGTAGATAGCCGCAGTCGAAGTCTATTTAAATTATTAGCGCGCCGAGCAGCAAGAACAAACCCTTCCATTCAGGCCAGGCCAGCTGTCCCACATAGCAGGCACCCATGCCCTCCACAAGCTCGTACTGTCTGCCATTGTCTGTAGGGATGAACGTACAGAAGCGGCACATCTCTGCCATGGTTATTAGACCTGTGGACATTTAGTGAAAGCAAATATGATCAGGCTACAGTATTTCTAGTCCCAATTAGGATTATGGACTGTATAGAGTTAATATATAGTCACAGGAACAAAGCTAGACGTCTACCACAAATTAAGGCCGCATGCACACAACCAAATTTTTGGTCCGCGCCTGATCCACATGTTTTTCCGATGCGAACCCGTTCATTTCTAGGGGGCTGCAAACAATGTGGACAGCACATGGATGTCATCTGTTTGCTGTCTGCAGCTGTTCGGCCGTTCCGCAAATTAGAGAACATGTCCAATTCTTGACTGTTTGGCGGACAAGAATAGGCATTTCTATAATAGGGAGCGAGGAAAGTGTGGGATGCTAGCAGCTAGTATCCGTATTTTGCGAATCCACAGTTTGTGGACCACAAAATACATGTGGTAGTGTGTATGAGGCCTAATATGTACAAATCCCTATGTACTTACATGTATATATGACCCATTGGCAGTGCTATTACTGCAGGATGGTGGCCCTGCTCTCCACCATCATCCTGAGTAGCTGTAGAGTAGTATGAACCCTGGTCATTATTAAAGGGCTTTTCCCACAAAAAATATTCTACAGTTTTAAAACCAGCGCCTGGATCTGAATACATTTGAAATTGCATGTAATAAAAAATTTTGCATAGCCATTGACATACATAAAATGTATCTGTATAGCGCCACCTGCTGTTTGTTTGTTTTTTCTTATTTCTTTGTCCTGCTCACTGAGAAGGTCGCACATGCTCAGTTTCATCTTTCAACTGCCTCCTGAGCTGTGATAGGGAGAGCTGAGACACGCCCCCTGAGCTGTGATAGGGAGAGCTGAGACACACCTCCTGAGCAGTGATAGGGAGAGCTGAGACACGCCTCCTGAGCTGTGATAGGGAGAGCTGAGACACACCTCCTGAGCTGTGATAGGGAGAGATGAGACACACCTCCTGAGCTGTGATAGGAGGAGCTGAGACACGCCCCCTGAGCTGCAGCAGAAAAGACACTCCCCTTGAGTTGTCAGCTTGATATAAATCTAGCAGAGCAATGAATGTGGAGATCTCTGGATCCATATGAGGTACAGGGCTGGTTCTAGCTTTGTTAGAAAGAGGTTGTCATTTACTATATGATGTCTGATTTTCATTTCTTACATTAGGGATAATCCCTTTAAGTCTACAGTGACTTTGGTTGCATACAAGTCACATACAACTCTGCAAACTGCATGCAATTTACAATTCGCATCACTTATTAAGCACGCAAAAAATTCCTTGATGTTGCCAATGGCCTATATTCAAAGCTGGAATTGTTTGCATTTTGCAACCAAAAATCCATCAGGTTTGCATTTTTCGTGACTGTTGTGACCCACTCGCTTCACTTCATGTAGTAACATGATCACATTTACAATCATTACTTACAATGTGACATAAAAATCCTCATGCAGCATGACCAAAGTTGCTGTTTAGCTGTTATTTAGTCTGGTTGCTTGTGCCAGTGAACCACCTGGGGCACAAGCCTCCCTATCTCTCAGCAGTAACCAAGTTATTGGGACCCCATTTGTTGGTTCATTTTAAAATAACCAAAGGAAATGTCTCCACCCTTGGCTTGTCTGCCATATGGGAATTCTAGACCACAGTGAGAAATGTAAGGGCACATGGCACTGAATTGCACCCCCCCTTCCCGCTGCCAGTTTGGATTCTGCTGAGGGGCGCTACCACTGCAGTTTGTCATTGTCTCAGTAGAAATAATTCAAAATGCTGATTTCGGAAGATGTGCTGGGTAAAGTAAAATTATTTTTTCACTTTTCACTACATTACATTAATACATTACAAGCTTCCTCCACCTGGCATAAGCATTGGAATAACTGCTGTTTAATCCTGTCTTTTCACTAGTCAATGAAGCAAATTCATTTGGAAAATCTTCACAATGAAACTTGTAAAAGTGAGGCATGTCATGACAGGAAGCATCTCTGTAAAACACACGGCAAGGGTTTCAGAACCAGCTTTTTATAGTTGGGTTATAAATATCTGCCACAAGGCTATACTAATACTAAATGGTTGTTATAGTGACTACATTATCAGATACTGTTGCAGTCATATTTTTATGTATTTGTTGACGGATAAGGTCATATTTACATATAAAATATGCTGGATAATTACTTTAAATTAAAGCGTATTCACTTTGGAATCTATACCCAGCTCCCTCATCTCACTAGGGTGAAAGATAATAGCAGGGACCTAACCATTCCAGTGACCAAATCTCTTGCATATATGAACTTTAGCAGGAGTTAAAGTGGGTTAAAATAGACATTCCCAGAATAATACTTATAAAGTATTAAATAATATTAGATCACTTTTGATGATTGTACAATTATTATTAATCACAGTGGAATGAGGTAGAGATGTTCACATCATCTTCTGTAGCCAGTGTTTGCTTGGGCATCTATACTCAGCTCTCTCATTCCACTTTGGTGAAAGATAACAACAGTGACCTAACCATTCCAGTAAACGAATCTCTTAAATATGTGAACTTTAGGAGGAGTTAAAGTGGCTTGGAATAGACATTCCCAAAATAATACTAATTTGATTATTGCACAATTATTATTATTATTATTATTATTATTATTATTATTATTATTATTATTATTAATATTATTATCACAGTGAGACCTAGTTGAGATGTTCACATTATCTCCTGTCGCCAGTATTCACTTGAAAATTTATACTCTGCTCCCTCATTCCACTTGGGTGAAAGATAACAACTATGAACTAACCATTCCAGTGACCAACGTCTTGTTTTGCACTCTATTTTGATAATTGCATAATTATTATTATTATTAATAACCACAGTGACACCTAGTAGAGATGCTCACATCATCTCCTGTGGCCAGTAATCCCTTAGCAATCTATACTCGACTCTCTCATTCCAGTGACCAGATCTTTGGCAGGAGTTAAAGTAACTTGGAATAGACATTCCCAAAATAATATCAATACAATATTTAATAATATTAGGTCAACTGTTTCGCAACCTATTTTGATGATTGCACAGTTATCATTATTATTATTACTAATCATCAGTGAGACCTAGGGGAGATGGTCACATCTCCTGTTGCCAGCACCCTTTTCCAAAGCTGGGCAGAGGGCAGGATGGCTGCGGCCTGGGGCAGATGCCCCTTTTGCCTTCACTTTAATCAGAGAATTTCTTCAATTTGCTAGGTTGAATATGGTAGATAACTATCATAATAGTTACCGTGATGCATATAGTTGGACAATTGTTTGAAATAATAACAGGCAGCATATAATTATCCCACGTGCAACTTTTAGAAATAAGGCGGCAGTGAAAACAGAATATTACTTACTTATGTTGTGGAGAGTTACTGTAGAAACCATCTGGATGACACATGAAAATAAACTTTTTTTAGATTTAGCGCTCGAGACACCCAGGTGACTCATTCCAATAAAATGAAAAAGTGACAGTGAAGCGGTTTAGTTCAGCTTCCTTACTGGAATATGTATGTGATTCCTTAGAAATAGAGCAGGAGATGCTGCAAGGACCTAAGCAGGGATAACGTGAACATACTTTAAAGAGGACCTTTCACCTCTCCTGACATGCCTGTTTTAATAGCTCCATGCATTCCCCATGTAATAAGAATTCTGGAGCATCTATTCTATTATGGCTGTATGTTGTGCCATTCCTTTATTATTTCTACTAGAAGTTATGAATGAATTGCTAGCAGTCTGCAGTAAGGGAACAGAGGGGAGGTGACCAGTTGGAGGTGGGTCCCTGCACCGTCTGAAAGTGGCAGCACTGATTGAATAGAGTGAGACTGAGCAGGGACACCCCCCCAACTGTTTACCTCCCCTCTGTACCCTTACTGCAGACTGCTAGTAATTCATTCATAACTTCTAGTAGGAATAATAAAGGAACGGCACAACATAGAAACATAAGAATAGCTGCTCCAGAATTGTTATTACTTGGGGGATGCATGAAGCTATTAAAACAGACGTGTCAGGAGCTGTGAAAGGTCCTCTTTAAGGAATGCCTAATGAGCCAAAAATGTTTAATTCACTCAACAGCAGAACAATGCCTCTTATGTAAATGCACATTAGACTGAAATAAAGGTACAGTATATTGAAAAAGCACCTTACAAAGTCGGTACTTTTATAAACTGTACCCAGTACTTGAACTGTAATCCAGCCCTGACACTAAAGGGGTTGTCCCACAAAAATATTCTTCATTTTTTAAACCAGCAGCTGGATCTGAATACTTCTGTAATTGCATGTAATTAATAATTTAGTATAGCCAGTTATAGCTGAGTTATTCATTGAAATCTATCTCTAAAGCGCCACCTGCTGTTTGCTGTTTTTTCTAATTTTTCTGTCCTGCTCACTGAGATGGAAGCACATGCTCAGTTCAATCCTTCGGATGCCACCAGCTCCAATTCAAAGGACATGTCCCCTGAGAATGTGCAGGCCCCTTAAGCTGCCATCTTGAAATAAATCGAGCAATTGGAGTAATGAATGGACAGATCTCTGGATCCATGGGAGGTACAGGGCTGGTTCTAGCTTTGTTAGAAAGAGATTGTCATGTGCTAGATTATATTACATTTTCATTTTTACATTAATCATGGGATACCCCATTTAGCAAGAAAGTGTCATTGCTTGCAAGGCAACCTTAGGCATGGAACCCTTTTCTCTAATAGGAAAGCCGGCCTTGGGAGTTGGACGTGTGAAATGTGGTGTGATGAAATCAACCTTCTAGTGAAAAACTATGAAGTATTATTAAGTTATAGAGCAGTTTTCAATCTGTGAGATGTTTCAGGGTTGTTACTCATCATCGGTCCAAGTTGGAAACCACATCCCTATGGAGAAAGGCAGGATAACCAGGAAAGATATGGTGTGGTGGAATAAAAGAAAAATTATTTTACATTGTTCTTTCTACTAGCCGAGAATGAGGAAAATCATACTACGTATTAGGACATTAGTTATGGAAGAGATGTCTAATTTAGTAAACCCATTTTCCAATACCCTGTCAGGGAACTCCAAATAAGGGGACGGGGGGTCCCACATTTAGGACGCAAAACTTTTAGCGAGCTCAAAGAATATCTCTCGCTGTGGAGGACCTAATACATCTATTCTTAACAATGACATCAAATCAATCTCAGTGGGCACTGTGTAATACTTCATTTCTCCAGTAGGGGCACTGCAGGGAAATTTAACACTTGCTGCCAGATTCCATCAGTGATTACAACTGATTGCCTGTGATCAGTTATTCATCAGGGAACCCCTCTGTCAAAAAGGGATTGTCCAAAGTAGCCATCCCTTCAAAGTGGTTTAATACTGATAACCTGTCCTGAAGACAGATCATCAACATCTGATCGGTGAGTCGAACTCCTGAGGATAGGACATCAATATAAAACTCCAGGAATACTACTTTAAAGATGTTATGCCATGATGATGTAAAAAAATGAAAATCAGACATCATATAATACATTTAAATAACTTTCCAACAAAGCTAGAACCAGCCCTGTACCTGACAGGGATCCAGAGATCTCCACACTCATTGATCCATTTGTTCTGCTATATTATATTCAGCCTGGCAGCTCAGGGAGTGTGTCCTTTCTACTGTAGATCAGTGGCGTGTCCTTTCTGCTGCAGATCATACATGTGTCTCCTTTCTGCTGTAGCACTTTCCCTGTAACAGCCACCGTTAGTAATAGAAGACATGGCTGGTGGCAGTTGAACATTTAAACTGAGCGCATGTGACCACCCCAGTGAGATGAACGGAGAAATAAGGAGAAAAACCAACAGCAGGTGGCGTTATACAGATACATTTTATTGAATAGCTCAAATTTTTAATTAGATGCAGTTACAAAAGTATTCCGATCCAGGTGCTGGTTCGAAAAATGTAAAATGTTTTTGTGACACATCCCCTTTAAGAGGGTGAGATTGTACTTTTGTCTTTCAGTCAAAATTTACAGATTTTTCATCTCTTGATATTTATTGCATCACTGAACCCCATGCTCTGTATCTCCCCAGAAGACTGCTACCCTTGCTTGTTTTCTGATGGACTTCAGTCCATTTATGGAGTGCTTGTAATCTCAGCACATGTCAGATGTACACAGATTCCGGCCTTCTGAAGCCTTGCACTGTTTACATGTGGTTAGTTTCCTTGCTTTTACAAGGGGGTGGGTGGATCCGACTATAAAAAAAAAAAAAAAGCAGTAAAGAAGAGAATGAGGTCATTATCCTTAGAAGTGATGTGCACATCATAAAGGAGTTCTGTCATTGACACTTAGTGGATAAAAGACTTGAGGCAGGAGCCTGGAGGAGCAGGAGTGTCCTTTTTTGCTAAGCTGAGAAAAAAACAGAGATCTTGTAGACGGGGAAACCTACTGTGTATAACACATACATGAAGTCTGATGGAATAATACTAATACCACAATATATCGCATACAAACTGCATACAAAACAAAGGTCTCGTCCATTGTAATATTTTAGCAAAGCTCCACATGGTCCTTCGCAGCATTAGGCTCCACAATCTTGACAGAATCTGCAATGAAGATTAACTAGTTAAAAACAACTTGTGGCAGATCTTTGGCACATTATTCCCCAAATCTTCCACTAGACCATCAAGACCATTGTCATTACCAGTTTAGTAGCTTAGCCGTGCGTGGTGATGTGCCATTTGCTCACCAGTGTTGGCCTACATCCCAACTTTTTAGAAGGTCAAAGAGGGACACTTATGGTTTATGGCTACTTTGCACCTCATCTCCCTCGACTTCCTGTCTTGACATGCCAAAAATATAAAAAAAATACTTGTATAATGACTGGTCAGGACTCTTGTGGGTTGTAACATTGGTGCTCAGTGGTAGGGTAGTCCTCCCGAGTCTAACAAATAGAAAAACAACCGTAGCACTCCAGTGTTATGTGCAATTAAATTAAGAACTTTTTTATCTTTCCATCCAGCTTAAGTACAGCGAAGGCCAACGTTTCAGTCTTGTCCCAGACCTTGTTCACCTTCAATGCAGTTGGGTATTTTTTCCTCCAGCATGATGAAAGACACACTCTTACATACCCCACTGCATTAAACTAGGCTGTGAACAAGGTCTGGGACAGGACCAAAATGTTGGCCTTCGCTGTACTTAAGCTGGATGGAAAAATGAAGAAGTTCTTGATTTAATACTTGTATAATGACTGGTCAGGACTCTTGTGGGTTGTAACATTGGTGCCCAGTGGTAGGGTAGTCCTCCCGAGTCTAACAAATAGAAAAACAACCGTAGCACTCCAGTGTTATGTGCAATTAAATTAAGAACTTTTTTTATCTTTCCATCCAGCTTAAGTACAGGACCAAAATGTTGGCCTTCGCTGTACTTAAGCTGGATAGAAAAATGAAGAAATTCTTGATTTAATTGCACATAACACTGGAGTGCCGTGGTTGTCCTTGGGTGTCTTAACTGTGCTTCGTTAACCGCATGTAAATTTCTGGCGTAGATGGGGTCAGGTGCGCCACTGCAGCCAATAACTGGTCTCAGACGTATCCCCAAGCAGCACGTTATTGCTGGGTCACATGCCACTTGGGGACACGTCACTTCTGAGGCCAGTCATTGACTGCAGCGGCGCACGTGATCCTGTCCATGCCAGAAGTTCATGTGTGGACCGAAGCCAGACAGTACAGACAGTAGGGGACCCACAGATTCAGAACCAAGCAGCGGGTAGCAAGAAAGTAGGATGCAATGCCACAAACAACCTGTGGACAGACGTGGCACTAATTTTGAAGAAAGCAGTCATGTTTTCTATGTCTGTACATCCCCTCATGTCTCCTAAGCCAGGCGGTTTTCTTTTGTCGTTCCAGCAACACTGATCTGTTGTCATTTTTTCAGAGCTCTATTAAAGTGACCGTTCAGAGAAATGTTGGATGGTAGCTGCCTGCTGCCGGTGACCACTTGGGTGGGGTTTTGGTATACCGAACTCTTGGTGGAAAAGCTCTGCTTGGATGTGATTCAGCTAACAGAGCTCCTGATTTGTAGGTGTGAGTGTTTCCAAGCGCCGCAACCTGGGTTTAGACCTTCAAAAATCCTTTTAAGCTGATGAGATTAAAGCTACAATGCCAGCCGAAATCAGGCTTAAGACGATCAATATTGAAATCTGTATTAACCCTTTGTGGTCTTATGCAGCTCTTCTCAAGTTCTTGATAAGGCATGGCATACTATCCCAAACATCCCAGATGTAGTAAGACAGTCGCATCGTCCATGGTTATGATGCCTCCATCCCGGCAGAGGTGTATGTATATGGCCACCTTTGGTCGTGTTGACTGGGGCCACAGTGCCTGTTGATGAGAGCACTGTGGATGGTATTGAGGGACTATGGCTGACTCTTGGGCATCATGGGGGCATTGTGTCTAACCCTCTTGTTATGAGGGTTCTTAGGAATTAGCTGCAGTGCACTATCCACTATATACCGCTCTTTTAGCATAAATGTCGACTGCTGAACTGACCCAACATTATCATGATTAACTATAAAGTCTATGAGAAAAAATGTTGAGGAGCCCTGGTCTACAATATCTCATAGACTGCGTGGGTCATGTATGAAAGTGATGGTGTTATTACATGGTGTGCTCCTTATTGACCAGATACCTTCTGCTACCACCTAATGTCTATGATTTTCACATGAACAATTTTTTCATGTCATATCCATCTTCTTAAAGTCTCTTACCTAAAGTAGAGATCTTGCAAGTTCTTCTGGCCTTATTCTTCAGGATTATCAAATATGCATGGGACTGTATTATGATTTACCCTGTCCACTCTACAACCAAATACACCTCTTGCCATCAAAGTGGCAGACACCATGATGAGACCTGACAGACTTTATTTTACGTGAAAGGGAACTGTGTGGCACCCATGGTATCTACCATATTATCTGCTGGATCCTTTAATATCTAGCAATAGATACAGATAGGGTGCATCGCTACACTAGTGCATGCAGGGGATGAAGAAGAACTTTAGAAATCCCCCAAAACAGGGCTACTATCTACAATAACCATCAAATATTTGGTGGGCAAAATGAGACTTGAAATGTGATGGAACGCTCTTATCATGAACGTGCTCTCTTTTGATTTGCTCTAGTTTTATACGCGAACCTGAGAATGTTTCTCTATACAACAGCCAAAGGGCAGAAAGGGTGGAGATCTCTGCCGTTCTCAATGCTGATGATGCACTTTTTTTCTTTTAAATTTAGCATTTTGCGGTGAATGTGAAACTTAGCAGTACGTCTGTCTCTATTCCAGACTCTTCTGTTGTCCACACCTATGAGGTCTACAGCATCATGTCATCGGACAGTGGATCCTCGTTGTCTGCAGCGGAGGATCAGCTCGCCGTAGTCCAGCGGTACCATGTTCTACAAGGTAACTCCATTCTTTCCATAATCCTTTTTACAGCTGGAGTTCATGTCGGAGTGACACCTCAACGCCCAGGTTGAATCTAGGAAAGGTATAGAGTCTTTATGTTTCTCTTGCCAATTGGACACGATCCAGTGCATGGTAACACCCAGTTACCTGGACCTATTATCTAGTCATCCTGGAGATTTTAGATTAAATAATAGAAGCTTGCATCATTGGGCATTTGTATTGTTTTCTGTTTATGACAATCTGTATACTGTAAAAAGTGTAGACTTCCTGGGAGAATAGGCAAGCCTCTTGAGACTGGAGTGGGGCACGCTACCAAATCAGAACTATTATAATCCCCATATTTAGGGAAAGATGAAAAGAAGAGGTTCTTCACCGTTGGTGGACATATCATTTGTGGGCCCCATAGGCAACATGGTCCACTCCTACCATAACCCCCTAACTGTTTTGCCAGAGTGGAGCTCCAGTAGTGCGAAAAGTAACTACCTGGAGGGGGGAGGGCTGCTCTAGATGCTGCTACCTCCTGAATGGAAACATGCAACTGATCTTCTTTGAAAGCAGACATTCCAAGCTTTCAGACAATACCAGAATGACAAAATGGCAATAGGTTCAGGACAGAGAAAGATATCACTGATAGAAATCTGGATGCTGTGAATGCAGCTGAAAATGAAAGTAAAAACAGGTTTTACTTGTGATTATTCCCAACTTGATTTCTAATAGTGATTTCTCCTCTGTTGCTTGGTCTTGTATGAAAGCCTGGACTGTCAGCTTTCATACAAGACAAGATGCAAGTTTCTAGCTGCTACCATTGGGGAGATATCATCATCTAAAGCAGCCCTCCCCCTCCAGTTAGCTACTTTTCACACTGTCCGAGCTGGACTCGGGCAGAACAGTTAGGTGGTTAAAATGATCATAGCGGTGCTTCCAACTGCATGCAAGGGACCACACAGCTGCCATAGATTGGTGTCCCAATGTTCTCCCATGTATTACATTAGCATGTAGAGAGCAAAGATCCTGAATACTGGTCCTGCACAGGGACCATCTGTTGTCTTTGTCCACCCTTGTTCTTCTCTGTGGAGTCTGAATTCATTTTGGTATCAGAAGTCTTCTCTCTGAATTATATTTTGAGTATTAAGTCTAGGATCTTGCTTCATTTTAAGGTCTAATGAAGGAGTCTTGGAGGTGGAATTAGACACTGTGTTGTAAGCCATAGACAGGGAAGCTGTCGCCCATAGTAAATAGGCTGCCCCAGGTAATCGGGTCATAGTTGGCTTGTATTGATTAGACAACAACTGTTGAGGAACTGCTTGAACTGTACTTAAAGCGGTTTTCCAGGCTCCTGATATTGATGGCCTATCCTCAGGATGAGCGTCCAACATTCTTCCATCATGCAAGACCATGACAATATTCATAACTCTGCATCAATGTCCAGCTACAGTATTTTCAGAAACACATTCCTCTACTTGTGAGACACCTATATATTTTTGGTTACTTAAGGGGCTATGTCACCAGGATCCCATCCATATGACAGATGTGATAGAGGAAGGTCTCCTGTCCCACTGCTGACCCCACCTCTGTAATACAGAGTGGACAATGACCACGTGTAATACTATATTTCCCCTGTAGTGGCCACTGCAGAGGCAATAAGAAACTGATGGCAGCTTCCTTTGCAAAATCTGTTGTATCCTGGGGGTCTAGACCTCCGGTCCTCAGTTTAAGGGGGTTGTCTTTTTTAGATTGAATAGTGTTGAGCGACTGCCATTGTTTACCCATTCCTGACGTCAGCTCTGGAGACCTGGCTCTCCTGTAGGAATTCCACCTCTCCCTGTTTATTTAGGGAACACACCTGTAGATAAAACAGGGCCACGATAAAGTAAGGAATCGAAGGCACTTTGACCTGGTCCTGCGTTCAGGTGTGAATCACAGATCTCCACCCAGTGTTCTGCCCTGATCAAAAATATTGTGGCGCACAATAGTGGTGCTTGATATGATAGATCGGCCATAACATTGCATGGCTGGAAATTCCCTAACTTTCGTTAAATCCCAGAATTGTAAACCTATAAAGCAATTTGCTTCCAGTATAGAAACAAAAAACACAGTAGAATAACTGAAGAACAGAAGGATGAAATATGTCCGATCATTCAGAATATCTGATAGCCTGGTACTGACCAGCCCCTGTTAATGCCCCATGAATATTACATAGATCACTGCGCGGTGCTGACATTTATCTGACTTGAGGATGCAATTTTTCTCTCGTTGGCTCTAGGGTATAAAACCTGTTCTAACAGATTATGAAAACCCAAGCTAAAAAAGGTATGCACGCTGCACATGTATGACCGCAGCGCTCACCTCTTGTAGGTCTACGAGTTGTGTTACTTGCTTATGTAAGACAGAGGTGTAGCATGTTGTCCTAGCTCTATATGGAAACAGCTTGGCCAAAGCATGGTGGCTTATTGGCGCCCCCTCCTGGTACCTTTCATCAGGACCCCCATCCTGGTACCTATCAACAGGATCCCACCCAGCTATGCCCCTGGTTTGCAGCAAAAATTATCCCTCTATTTCTGAGTCTATTGTCAACTGTCAGTTATGCAAGTTATAAGGTCCGGATGGGGGTTTCATTCCTGTTTCCATTCACTGACAGCTAGCAGAGCTTGCAAGGGATCAGTGATTTAAGTATATATAGTATATTGGAAAGCTAGATTTTCATGATAAATTGATAAAAGTGGACCTGCTAGCTCTCCTGACATGACTGTTTCACCCATTACTTGTATTACCCATAATAAATTATGTATTATAGTGTTCTGTTCCTCTGTAATTCTTCCAGGAAAATGTTGATATTTATTTCTACCCACCCATTGGTCTGGGCTTTTACTATCGATGAACTATCCTCAGGATCGGTCCTCAGTAGGCATGAGCAAACTTCTGTTTTCAAGTTCGGCGTACAAGGTTTGGGTTATCTAAGAATTCCATTATGGATTCCGCTTCCACGGGGTAGCGGAATCCATAACGGAATTTGTAGATAACCCGAACTTTGTACGCCGAACTTGAAAACAAAAGTTCGCTCAGCAGTAGTCATCAATATCAGATCAGCGGGGATCCGACACCCAGCAGAGCGGACAGGAAGAGAGACAGGAGACGGCATGTGTGCACTGCGCACTGTCTCCTCATACAGCTGATCGGCTGAGGAATTTTGATGAGGAATAACAGAGGAAAAACACAACATAGAGTTCTAGGAAATTATACCCCATAATTGTTACTTTGTGAGGAGGCTCCATATAAAATTTTATTAAATTACATTACATTTTATTACATTATAAAATTTTATATAAAGCTGCAGGAGTCCCTTAGGTGAAAGGTTGGTTATAGCACGCGTCTGAGTAGATATTAAGCGTCTGCCTCTGGAGGTGATCACCCGTGCGTTCTGCTTTGCTTGTGCCTAGGAGATTATTCACATGGCGTCTGCGCGTGTATCATATTTATACACAGCTGGACAGGACTAAGGTGTGGCCACCATCAAGTTCATGCTTGTAATGTAGTAATGGAGATATGGGACGTGTCATTAAGAGGAGCAGATCTTGTACTTCAGCCCAACTGATTATCTGGGGTTACAATAGGTTCAGCTCTGCTCGACTTTCACTTTGATGTTTGCAAGTTACCTTATCCTATGATATAAATTCCCCTTTCCAGATCTCTTACCTAAACCTCACCCTATGGGTCCATGCAGAAGTCCGCAAAATGGGTCCGCATCCGTTCTGCAATTTTGCGGGAACAGGTGCGGACCCATTCATTTTTAATGGGGCAGCAAAAGATGCGGACAGCACTTCCGCGGCCCCGCAAAAACCACGGAGAAGAAAAGGCATTTCTATTATAGTGCCGGCCATGTGCGGTCCGCAAAATGCAGAACGCACATGGCCGGTATCTGTGTTTTGCGGATTGTGCAATTTGTGGACCGCAAAACAGTTGAGGACGTGTGAGTGGACCCTATAAGTGGGAGTGAGTCAAATGATACTGTTCGGCCGCTGCGGGGAGACCAGAATCCCTATGGCTGCCCTCCTAAAACGATGAGCAGAAAATAGAGTCCACCAGGGCTGGATCAAGAATGGTGGAGGCCTCTAGTCAACATTTTGGTGGAGGCCACTTCTCCAGTACGTCATATAATGAAAAAAACTGGTGTATAAGTGTCAGTAGATTTTGTTGATAGGACCCCCATTCTGGGAGCAGCTCCAATCTTCTGTACCTCGTCCAGACCCTACCGGGAAACTTCCCACTGGGCCAATGCCCAGGGGGCCTCCAGAGCACTACTCACAGCCGCCAGCCAGGTAAAGATCTGGTGCTCCAATAGTTAATTAACTTGATTGGGAGAGCCAAGTACTTATGTACCAGCTCAGCAGATGCCCTCCTGACGCCATTTCGGTCTGCACATAGGCCAATGTTTTTTCCTATAATGTGCAAGCACAACCACCACTACTGGATTGCAGGGTGGTCGTAACCCCTGGAAATGAGCCACGTATAATCTGATGGAAAAATGAATTCAGGCAGCAAAGGAAGCAATATGGACAATCACAATACATTAGTAAGTGCCTTGTATTATCTTCCTCTACATAATAAATTCTATTTGCTGAAGTGAGACAACCCCTTTAAGTCTTAATTTAAATTCTGAAATCGGGGTCTCGGTGCTAGTTGTGCTGCGACTGGTCAACCACTGAAGTCAGTGTGGTCACCCCAGTCATCCACGTACTAGCCTTCTGTTGGCCTCCAATCCTGAGTGTCCCCTAAAAGAGCAGATCCAGTACAAGGGATCGTCCATAGTCGAAAAGGTGTACGGGTGACATCACGTTTGCAGAAAACTCACTTATAGATCCAGTTTTTCAGGTGGATTAGCTGTAAAGTCAGAATCACCTGTAGGGCTTTAAGTGAATAAAATGTAAATGGCTGTATACACACCCTGCCATGTACATTTCATTGCCCTAGGAAACAGATGAATTAACTTACAGTAGAGCCGCAGCATTTGCCTGCCATTAGAGCGATCATGTCCCAGTTTACTCCTGAAATGAGACCCAGTGCCTCAATATTCAATACGCGGCACATATCTCAGCAATAACTTGATTGAATTACTGGATATTTTTAATATCCTCATGTTGGATGGACATTCAAGTCAGTCCCCCAGTATATACCAATTGATGAGCCAGAGAGATACAGTTTATAGAAGTTTATGTCACTGATCCCTGGCACCAATCAGTGACCTTCTGGTCCCTGGCCTGTAAACCTCTGGATGGACAGGGTCATGTGCTCTGCTGCAACCAATGACTGGCCTCAGCAGTGATGTGTTCCTGAGCAGCACGTCACTGCTGGGTCATGTGTTGCTTGGGGACACGTCACTGCTCTGGTCATTCATTGGCTGCAGCGCTGCAAGTCACCTGTCCGTATGGAAATTTACAGGACGGGCATTGGAAGATCCCTGAACGGAGTGGAGCATATGACCCCCGCACCGGTTCCCAGACTGTGGGATATTTGGTACGGGTATAAGGCAATGTGACCAGTACGTAGTTCTGTATTATAGTAGTCATGATTCATACATATAAGAATAGGACAGCGTGCTCCGGAGCCATGGCTTACCAGCAGCTGTTGTACAGGCTCGTGCATGTTGAGAAGACTGGTAAATATGCCAGATGTAATATTTAATACACTTATTTTCAATCTGTCTAAAAATAAGATGCAAACGTTGGGATGATTCATAAGACTAAGAAGAACTCCGGCAGAAGACAAAGCCTCCCCTGTGCCCCCTTATTAACCACGGTAGGGAAAATAAAGAAGCAGCTGCTGCCTCCCTTCCGCCAGAGTAGTGTGGGGGCAGGCATGACGCTGGCATGTCATCGGTATGTGGCACCACTATCTACTTCCCATTGCTTATATGGTGCCACTCAATTTTGCCCTGTCCCCTTTGGAGCGGTCAGTCTAATTTTCCTTTTCGTTCATACACACACAATAGCAATAAATTCATAGGAAACTAATTAAACGGGTATTCCAACAAAATAAAAAAAAGTTTGGCCATTGGCTGCCAACGCTTTTTTTTTTTTAAATAAAAATAACAGCAGATAACATAATCACCTTTAATTCTCTGCTGCTGCCGTTCCTGCTCCTGTCCAGACGTGGTAGGAAATGACTTGAGTCTCCCTCAGCCAATCACTAAAGGAGGTGGGTCATCGCCGCAGCCAGTGATTGGCTGAGTAGCATTCACAGCTGTTTCCTGCCTTGTCAGGGCAGGAGCAGGAAGTGGAGCACAGCTGAGACCAAGGGTGCACCTAGCCTTTATGCTGCCTGAGGCAAAAACTTAAACGGCGCTTCCTCCCCCATGCCAATTTCTTAACCTAACCCCTTTGCCACAATTAAAGCGCTCATTGCCCATGGCCCTACCGCTGCCCCCCTCTTGCCCCTATCCGATCGCCTCACCTGGCCTCATTGGTGGTGCACCCCTGGCTGGGATTTGGGCATCATCGGAATGGCAGTAGAAGGGGGATCGGTGAGGTTTGTATAAGCTCTGTTTAAATCATTTACATTCCATGGCCGAGCTCTCTTATTTTCCTGGAATACCCCTTTAAACTTCCATATCCTTATGAATGGTTGAAGGAAAGTGGATGATGAGAAGGAAACCCACACAAGTACATGGGGAATATACAAACTTCATCCAGATGTTGCCCCTGGTTAGATCTGGACCCAGGACCCTGTTCTGCTTCTTTTCCAAGCTGGTGCTATGCAATGATTGAGCAGGACAAGGGTAGGGAAGTCAAATTCTTGCAGAATATAGGTAGCTATGTTCTCATGTACCTCTGGTAGTGTACTTAGATGATGGAGGCCCCTAAAGGTTTCTTGAAACTACCAAATTCTCATCCGCTTCTGGTGTGCCCATCTCATTACATTTTATTTAAGCTTACCCATGGAGATCACTTCTCCTTGAATCCCATGAAAATGGGGGACAAAACTATCCTGGAAAGGGCCCTCTCCTATTTCCTGGCATCAACATGCAACTTTAGACAGCCTCAAAGCAAACATGACGGACAAGCTAGAAAATTAGTTACCCAGGGAATTAAACAGTCCATGCAAACAAATGGCACAATACACTGAATACATGAATAAATCGGCACCGGCCATAAGAAATCTGAAACATGGACCCTGAATGGTTCCTATGGTCAGGTCTGGAGTCAGGGGAGTAGCTAAAGGCTCATGGGCCCTGGTGCAAGAGTTCAGCTTGGGCCCCCCCTTCCCTCAGTGCTTTATGTGTCTTCTTATGCCGCACAAGGGTCTTTGGGCCCCCTTAGGCTCGGGTCCAGTAGCGACTGCTACCTCTGCACCCCCTATAGCTTCACCCCTGTCCTGAGTATAGGATAGATGGCTGACAACTATACATATGAAAGTCAGCATTGCATGGCCTAGCTCCTTATGGGTCCAGGAGCTCTCCATAAGGAGATATAATGACGAAGGCCTCTCAGCCAGTCAAGTAAGTTCTCTCTGTTCTCCACTGATGAGGTCTATCTGATGAGACAGATGAGGTTTGTCCATAATCCTAAATTATATCTCAAGACCTGTTTGAAAGGTAGAACATTGGCTTATAGGATATCTGCCTTACATCTGGTGACATCAGAGACTTATGCTCTTTTTCCCAAAAAGAAAAAATTGTATTTGCAAATCTTTTTGTGAAAGGGTTTGTGTACATGGCCGTCTAGGGCTCTCTACAACCTGCAGAAGCTGTAATACGGCATCTATAGATGGGTGGGAATTTTAGGTATCTCTATATGCCTCTATGTGCGTTATCTTATAATCATTTTTCCATTACTTTAATCATGATTGTAGGTTGAGGACGCTTGTTGACCTTCTTGAGCGATTTACCTATTTCCTGCGCTCTGCTTTTAGCGTTGTAAGTGGGCCAATCGGAAGTTCAAGGAGATTTTGTTTATCCTGTCTGTCAGATTGTATGAGGAAAGGAACGAATAGCTGCTAATTACAGAGATTTTCTCAGTTCCTAGTAATATAGGAGGACAATGTCCGATATTCCTCACAAGTTGCCTCATTAGTCTGCTGGCATATAGTGTTTTCTGATTCCCACAATTCTTTTATTTCCTGCAAAATTCCTACTGTAGATCTTATGTTGATAGATCTCAATAGATTGGGGCACATTTACTAAGATTGTCGCCAGTCTTAGTGAAAGGTCCGTTGACTTGCACTAAATTTATTAAGAGGCACAGGGTGTTGCATCTTCTGACAGTCCATGTGACAGAAATTAAAATGTATGCCAGCTAAATAGTAAATCCGTTGGGGCCTTCGAAAAGTGTCGAGAACAGTGAAAAGTTGCAAATATATGGCATGTGCGACTTTTATAAGACATAAAAAGGGTGTAAAGAGTCTAATATATCAGCCCTATTATATTTACGTGGATTGGCATATCCTTGTATGAAGGCTGGTGCTGAAAAAAGAGATCATTATTAGTTTATGGGCCCTGTGTTTGGTTCTATTATGAGGGCCCTCTGAATGGTTCTATTTTATGGGCACGTTAGTTGGCTATATTATAAGAGCACTGTGTAGTCCTATTTTATGGGCACTTTGGCTCTATGATGAAGGCCCTCTGGTTGGTTCTATTTTATAGGCACGTTTGTTGGCTCTATTATGATAGTACTGTGTGGTTCTATTTTATGGGCACTGTGTTTGGTTCTATTATGAGGGCCCCCTGGATGGGTCTATTTTATGGGCACGTTGGTTGGCTCCATTAGGAGAGCACTGTGTGGCTCTATTTTATGGGCACTGTGTTTGGCTCTTTTATGGGGGCTCTCTAGTTATGGGCACGGTGGTGGGCTCTATTGTGAGGGCCGTCTGCATGGTTCTATTTTATGGGCACTTTGATTGGCTCTATTATGAAGGTGCTCTGTTTGGTTTCATTTTATGGGCACTTTTTGGCTTTTTGTAAGGGCTTATGGGCACTGTGTTTGGCTGTATTATGAGTGCACTGTGTGGTTTTATTTTATGGGCACTGTGTTTGGCTCTATTATGAGGGCCCTCTGGGTGGTTCTATTTTATGGGCACTGTGTTTCGCTCTATTATGAGGGCCCTCAGTTTGGTTCTATTTTATAAGCATTAGTTGGCTCTATTATTAGGGCCTTCTGGGTGGTTCTATTTTATAAGCACTGTTGTTGGCTCTATTATGAGACCTCTCTACAAGTTTCCATTTTATGAGCACTTTGGCTCTGTTATAAGGGCTTATGGACACTGTGTTTGGCTCCTTTATGAAGGCATATAAGAGCCATCATGTGGTTCTGTTTTTCGGGCACTGTGACTTTATTATGAGGGCACTGTGTGGTTTCATTTTATAGGCATTGTGTTTGGCTCTATTATGAGGGCACTGTGTGGTTCTATTTTATAGGCACTGTGTTTGGCTCTATTATGAGGGCACTGTGTGGTTCTATTTTATAGGCACTGTGTTTGGCTGTATTATAGGGGCTCACTGTTTGTTTCTATTTTATGGGCACTGTGTATGGCTCTATTATGGGGGCACTCTGTGTAGTTCTATTTTATGCACGCTGTGATTGGCTCTATTATGGCGGCACTATGTGCAGCTCCACTATTATGAGGCACTCTGTATAATACAGTGATAGGATACCTCTTGTATGACGGGTCTGGCATTTCCCCACAGTCTACTTAAATATGTTCTCTGGACAAATCAAGAAAAACTTTCCAAGTCCAATGATAAAAATATAAGAAAAAAAGAAAGAGCCCCAAAGTCCTGGGAAGGCATGATACAATAATAGCCAAATTTTGTAGATCTTGAGGGCAAAAGAAGATCTGTGGCTTATACATTAAAAAGTTAGGTGCTCCCTATGACTCAGGACAGACGTTCCATGGTTTATGGGTCTCCACCTTGTAACTTGAACAATCATTGGATGTATTATGAATGCTATGAAAGGATCTCCTCGGATTATCTTGGATTGCCCCAAATCAAAGATTCCTCTGTAACAATGGGTCTTTGTACATTTTTAAGATGTGAGAAGTAGCAGCTGTTTTTGCAACTTTATAAAGAGCAAACACAGTTTTGCGTCCTAACCCTAGTTTTAAACAGATCATTATGATTTAATAAGTTGTCTCAAGAAATTCATTGCTAGCCTTGAAGAAGCGATGAGAACTGTAATGGTGATATTATGTGAAACCAGATGTTTCCAGAACGTGGTGACCTACATTGCTCTCTACAGTATATCTCCTATGGTCCTTTTCTCTGAATGACCGCCATGTAATATTACGTTTCACTTGTTGAGGCCACTGTCTGTGTCTATGAAGAGATTAGGGCTGTCATACTGTCATCCCAATTTTACTACTCTACAATTGTACTCTGAGATAACATCTTACCCTCACAGCAGCAGTAAACTGACAATGGATTACCTATCTGTACAGGAGTTTTATCTTTCTGACTGCTACAGAAGGACAGTATTTTGTATTTTATTTTCAGTGATATAGTACTGCTAAAATGAAAAACAACCAAAAATTCTTCAAAAATAGTTTTCTCTGAAGACTGAGTTAAAAAAATACTCTTTTCTGATCGAAATGCCCTTTTAAATGGGTATTCATCACATAAATTTACAATATATACCCAAGATGTCTGGTAGATGTGTGCCCCACCTCTGGGACATACAACTATGTTGGGAATGAGGGTCCCTCAACCCAGCTGCCACATCCAGGCAGAGAAGGAATTAAGAGACGGCTCTCCATTCATTTCTATGCGAGTTATGGAAGCAGCCGAGCATACTTGTGTGGGTTGTGCAAGTCTTTTTGTCCAAGCAATAGCGCCACTTTTGCCCATGGACTGTGTCTAGTATTTCAGCTCAGTACCATTTAAGTGAATTGGCCTCATTAGCCTCAAAACAGGAAAAATCAACAGGGCTAGGACGTGGCAGATCACTGTTATTATACACATGTATCCTTTTTGTTTTACAGCTGAGCAAGAGGGTACACAGAAGAGAACGTTCTCCAACTGGGTGAACTCACAGCTGTCAAAGGTACTACTGGTTTACTAATGGCTTTCATTGAACGGAGCAGACTGGAGGCTATACACTCGGGACTTTTACAGTTGGGTCGATACTAGGATCTCCAGGGTCTAAGTGAAATGCACATTGTGAGAAATGATGGAATTGGTTTGTGCATTGTTAAAAAATATTTGTATTGTGTTATAGTGCTTTAAGGCTTACCATACACAATAGATAACTGTTGGCTGGTTCCACTGGTTTTTGGTGGGATTGGCCAGCCATCTAATGCTCATGAGAACCTCTTGATGGCAAGTCATTTTGTTCTGAGGTACTCCCCATTCAGGACATATGCACACTCAGCTGAGATGAGTGAGCATGTCTGTGGGTGTAAGGGGTAGGGGTTTGGTTGAAATAGTGCAGTGAGCCAGTGGCCCACTGCATAAAGGGTCAATGTACTTGGCTTTTGTATTCTTTTTCCAAGGTTTTTTATAGGGAGGAAATGGTTGACTGGCACCCTTTACTAACAGTTGCTAGATGTCAGCTGGCCCCACTTCTGTAGGAGAGAGCTAGTTAGGAACTGCCAGGAGAGAGTTGGGGAACTTCTGCTTGAGGAAAAACAAGCCTAGAGGAGCAGAAACAGTATGAGATACAGCAGCCTGTGAACTAAGAACAGCCTCCAAGAAAGAAAATGAATTCGACAGAAGCTACAGCAGCTGCTGTAAAGGAAAAGTGCTGGGTATCTGTCAGAGAAGATAATGCTTCTCTACTTTGGCTGTAGGCTTCTCTGCATTTTGGTTGAGGCGATACACCTCAGGTCCCTCATCATATGTAAAGTATAGACTGTTCAACTGTTTGAAGGACTGCACCCTGCAGAGGGTACTGTGAAAATACAGATATAGAGAGAATGAGAAAGTTTAGACCCTGCTAGCTCGAGCTCTTTAATGAATTTGGTTAAAGTAATTTAAAGAGGCTCTCTGGCTTAGAAAAATAATTTTCTAAACCTGAGAAGGCTTCCTCATTTAGGAACTCCATTGATTAGCTGAAGCTGAGAGCAACTCTGAAGAGTTTTTCACCCTCAAGGACCTGGTTTGTCATGTCCTAGAGACTGTAAAACTGTATCTGATTCATAGGTTTAGTTTTAGAGCAAATACCAGGTAAATGAAATAACGAGATTATATCACATTGTAGATGCTTTTACTATAGATCTGATGACAATCATGGTTATGTTCTTTTGTTTCCTAGCACCCGCAATCATCTGGTGTAAAAGACCTATTTGTCGATATTCAAGATGGCCACATCCTCCTGGACCTACTTGAAGTTCTCTCTGGGGAAAGCCTGGTAATCCTTATTTGCTTGTTGTTACAGTGTTTTTTTAGGTAACAAATGTTTAAAGGGGTATTCCCATCTCACAAATGTAGTTTGTATAGTTAGATATAGCCATACCAGTATTATTACTAATAGAATGTATTTATATAAAATGTACCGTTTAGAAGATTTGCCTATTTGTATATCCATTGTCCCACACACATCAGTCAGGCCGTTGCCCCTAGTTACGACCCCCGTGGCCATGTAGTAGTGGTGGTCGGCTTGCTCTTTTTCAAACCCACTCTGAGATAACTGCTGCATTGTGATCGCACATGGCATGAGCATGAGGAGACACATCTTGGGGTTGTAGCATTTTTGTCTGCGCTTCCAAAACGCAGAGAAACGGATCCTGTTCCAAGATCAATTAATCTCTATGGAGCAGGATCTGTTTATAAAGTCTGGGTTTTGGACGGATCCTGACCATTGTGTTTTGGACTGGTAGCGTCCGAAACACAGTTGTGAAAGTGCCCTAAGATGTGTCTCCGCATGCTCATGCAAAGTGCGTTCACAATACAGCAGTTACCTCAGAGCGGGTTTGAACAAGAATAAGCTGGCCACCACTACTACACGGCCGCGGTGGCCGTAACTAGGGGCAACGGCCTGACTGATGTGTGTGGGACAATGGATATACAAATAGGAAAATCTTCTAAACGGTACATTTTATATAAATACATTCTATTAGTAATAATATTGGTATGGCTATATCTAACTATACAAACTATATTTGTGAGATGGGAATACCCCTTTAAGGTCTCATTTAAACTGTGTCTTTTGACACCAGAAATTTAGTGCAGAGTCCGCACCAAAAACCGACTGCGCCGAATTTCAGTTGTAATAAGATGCCATGTGAACAGGTGTAATACTCTTGGTGTGCTTCTGTCCCTCTGGCAACTTAACAGCTTTACAATCTGTCTGAATAAAATAGATAACCTGCCACCTGCTTCATGGAAATTCTAAATTTAAAGGGTTAGTGGGCTTAGAGTGGCCTAAAGGGCCTCTGTCAGCTTGATCAACCCCATTAAAACAGGCATATTGCCTGGCAGGGTTGATCATGCTGAGTAAAGTAATTTATTTCTTGAATGGCTGCTGAGAAATCTGTACCTTGATTTCTATGCAAATTAGGTAGTTAGAGCACCAAGGGGCCAGCCTAGCTCTTGGAGCACCACTATAGCTATGCCCCTTTGTGCTCAGTACACTCCCTTTGATTGACAGGGCTAGACAAGATAGCCCTGTCTTCTTATACCACCGTGCTGCCAATATGATTCCTTGTAAATATAATTGTAAATTATCAGTGGCGGTGTGTTCAAGAAAATCTTGCACTCCACTGTCAATGCCTGATTTTGCTCATGCTCTCTGCTTTATATTTGATTGCTGGTGCTCATTGGTGACAGTGGAGCCTCTGCAGGGGGAAGTGAATGCTTTGATCCTCCCTGCAGCCCTACAAAGAAATATATTATTTTACTCAACATGATCAACCCTACTAGGCAATATGCCTGGTTTAATAGGCTCTTGAAGAACGTAATGCAACAGATACTTGATGCTCTGCTGTTCTACGCTTACTGTTTGGACTCCACACACCAGAAATAAAGTACACTCAACCAATCATTGGCCTTAATGGTGACCGGCCTCAGCAAATGATTGGTTGAGTGTGCATTTCCTGGCACTTTCTGTGTGTCTAGGTGAGACAGGAAGTGGAGAACAGCATGGACCAGAGCAGCATCAAACCAGAAGCGATGGGGGGGATCAATGAGGATGAGTATACACTCTTTATAATTTTAAGCCCCACTGTACCCAATTTTGATTCAGCTTTAAGTTACATTGTAGCTCTGTATTTACATAAGCTACAATATAAAATGTTCCTAAATGTGCATGTCCCTAAAAGAAACAGTCTTGTAGGAATTTTGAAGAAAACACAAGACAAGAGTTAATTTGCTTCTGATTTATTCTGATCTTGCTTTTCCTTTTTTTAGCTGGCAGATGGCTAAGAGGCAGGGCTTAGCCAAGTGGGTGGGGTTAGCATGCCTTGTCTTCTACTGCAGGCATAGCAGTGGGGAAGGCTTCTGCTGCAGCCAGCTGTCTTACACCCAGAGACAGGACAGTGAGGAGGAGCAGGGATATGGCTACTGTCCATATAATTCTTCATATTATTTTTACTTTTGAATGTAGTGAGACTAAATTACGAAATTTTACGAAAGAGATTAAGGCAGGGATTACAAGGAATTTTGTTTTAAGTTTTTGAAAGTTTAGTTTACTTTTTACTGGCCTAAGTCTATATGTCTCTGTCCAGTGTACTGCATACTTTATAGGGAATACGTCCTGTATGTTAGTAATTTTATGAAGTTGTAATAGTCAATTGCAAGCAGTGAAATCATCCGAAGACTTAGTATCGGCTTCACCAACACTGTCTGTTTTACAGCCTCGTGAGAAAGGCAAAAACATCTTCCAGGCGAGAAGTAACATAGAATCTGCCCTGAACTTTTTAGGGAGCCGATCTGTGAGTATTCAGCTTGGTAGGCCTCCCAGCCAATACTGCTTGGTTCACATGTAAGAAATTCTCTCTAAACTTTAGAACTGCTTTATTTTCTAGATCAAGCTCATAAATATTCACGTGGAAGACATCATTAGCGGGAAACCGTCTATTGTGCTTGGCCTGATATGGCAAATCATTTTACATTTTCATGTAAGTATCTTTAAATTGTTCATGAAGGGTTTTAATATGAGAGAAATTACTAGAGTGGTATCATGAAATACACCAATATTAACCATAGATTTCTGCTATGTAATGATTGGGTGGTTTGGCTCATGCTCTGTGAATCTTACCTTCTTTGAAGGTGTTGTCAAATTTGTTCGAAAAGGTCCCTCAGCTGAGTGTCCCCTGCTGGGATCTCCATCAATCAGCTGTAATTTGTGGGGAAAATATGGCAGTAAGAATCCTTTTAAATGTCCTGATGCATGGTCATAAAGAAGGCTGATGAACGATAAAACATGAGGATCGGCACAACAGCATAGGGGATGAACAATCATTACTATGATCATTTAGCCCCCATGCTGTTTACATGGTGTTGAGCGAGAATTTTTATGTGTAAGATCCACTCAGACCTAAAAAAGTTTTAAAGTGACCCTCTGGTTCAAGGAAGAAAAAGTTAATAACTGGGGAACGATCAGGACACTTGTCTGTTGTCCTCCTTTCCATCTTTTCAGCTGCAGAGCCATCAATTCCTAGACTTCTCTTCTGCTTTCCAAGATGGCCGCACCGCCTCTCAGACTAACTGGGGCATACTATGCATTTAGAAGTATGATTAGTGCTTGCCAATCCAAGAGTAGGGCTGGGCAAGCAGGAAGCATGCTGGACTACCAAACACACAGTGAGCACCAGGTAGTCTGCGAAACGGTGCATCCATCTTGGATGACAGACGAGGACTCTGGCAATCGACGAATCTGCAACTGAAAAGGAGGTCACCATGTAAGTATTTTGTTTGTTTCCCGGTTAAAGAGATATTCCGGTTTCTATTTTTTACATATATATATATATATATATATATATATATATATATATATATATATATATACACACACACACACACAAATATACATGTATTTAAAATTTTGCTTACTTACCTTTCTGGTTGTTGACCCTTATCCACACAGTAGAATGGTATAGCTCATAAACCAGTCAGTCCTGTGCAACGCATCCATGGTCTAACTGAAACATGACATCAGTCGTGTGATACCCCACTGACATTCAGTAAGCAGCAGTGTTAAATGACATCGATGCGCTGGGTCAGCACAGGACACTTCTATGGGATAACTGCATAGGACTAATGGTGGAATTGTGGCTATTACGACAATCGTTTCACTATATGTGTGTTTAGATGGCCGCCTGTTTCCAGGTGATATGTAAAATGGCTGCCTGTTTCTAGGTGATGTTGTCATGTTGTTAATAAAAGAAATTACAACACGTACATGGGAGACAGAGAGAGAACAGCGATAGGTGTGCCTCTACACTGGCAATGACACACATGACAAGATGCTGCTCAAGTAATGATGTGTATACAGTGGTCCCTCAAGATACAATATTAATTAGTTCCCAAATGACCATTGTATTTTGAAACTATTGTAAGTTGAGTAATTGGTTCCAAAGACCCAAAATGTCATCCAAGATAAGAGAAAATGATGATTTAAGAAAAATAAGCAGATAACTAAGACAGATAAGACAAGTTCTTACATATAATAGTCAGGAATAGCTGATAACTAGCATCTAATCCAGCTATTTTACCAGAGAAGTGGCCTCGACTGGTTGGATCTCAGTCTGAGACATTGTATGTTGAGTCTGGTTTCAACTTACAATGGGTCAGAAAAGACCATTATATGTTGAAAATATTGTATCCTGAGGCCATTGTATCTTGAGGGATCACTGTACTATATATGTGTTACCACTTAATGAACTACTATTTACCTGTTAGATATCTAGACAGTAAGCTGAATGTCAGAGGTCACATGACAGGACTAAGGGTCACATGACGGACACCATCTTTAATCCTGTTCAGATCTCCTGTTCAGATACATTTTACAGGACTAAAATGGGCCGTTCCCTTTTTTCTTTAAAGAGAGAGGCTATTGTGTGGATATAATAAAGGTCTATGAGGAAATACAAGTCTATTAGAAAATTGTATAAATTCCTATTAAAAAAAAATGATGGTCTCAGATCAAAAAAGGGTATTTAGCATTGATTAAACTATTTTAGACATAATTATTTTTAATAACTGGTAGTTATTATTTTATTCTGCATTTAAATTTAATGTCCTGCCTTGTAGGCCTCATAAGGTTGGCACCCTTGGTAGATTGCCCAGTTTGTCCCATTGTAGGACTGCCCAATTATCTCCTAAACCATGACAGCCCCATGATCTTCATAACTGAGAACAAAAGCTCTTTTGACAACGATTTAACTCTAGTGAAAGAAAAAAAATGTCCTGTGTCATACCAATGGAAATGCTGAATATTCTGATGGAAGCATCTACAGATCTAACAGGAACATAACCAGAAATCTGCAATGTTTTGGTTTATGGCAGATTGAAGGTCTGGCAAGCATTTTGTCAGGTGCAGATGACCAGCCACCAGTGAAGTGCGAAACAAAAAATGGAGTCTCCCCAACTGCAAGCCCATCGCCTAAAAGGACTGCCAAGTCTAGATGGAAGACGTCTGCAAGAAAAGTTCTTCTACAGTGGGCTCAGGAACGGTGCGCTCAGTAAGTAGGCCGGCATGATAACTCCAGGGGTTTGTTATTGAAGAATAAGTTGGGGCAAGTTGGGGCAAGAGGGGGCAGCGGAAGGGCCATGGGCAATGAGCGCTTTCATTGTGGCAAAGGGGTTAGGTGAAGAAATTGGCATTGGGGAGGCACCGTTTCAGTTTTCGTCTCGGGCAGCTGAAAGTCTAAGTGCACCCCTTTTGTCCATAGTGCCGAACAAAGGGGAACAGATTAAAAAAAGATCAAAATGGGCCCCTTTTATGGTACCATGACATAAAATGTGTCTTATGGTTGTCTTCTGCTAATCTTTGGGGAAATGTATAATCTTGGTGGAGCTTATCAAACTTCCCAAATAAAAAGGATGTACTTAGGCCCAGTAGGAAGGTTGTGATCAGGGGCATAGCTATGGGGGTACAGGGGTAGTAGTTGTACTCAGACATTAGTACCTGAGAGTACCCAAAGGCCCCTTTACCACATAAGAAAACTCCAGCATTACAACTGTTATACAGTTTGAATTGGGGCCCACATCACCCTTTGAGGATTTAAAGGGGATGTCCAAGTTGGGCATAGAATTGCCCAAGGTGTCAAAAAGTGATAAGACAAGCATTAGTTTACTGTTTATTCCTCCACCATTACAGTGCGGCCACACCGGTTCTCACTATTGTTCTCTGGTTACATGGTTGCCCTTATATCCATGTGACCACTGCAGTCACTGGCCTATATAGCACAAGACCACTGAGGCCTGTGATTAACATCAGAGGTAATGTGGGTATACAGCCATGTTACCGCTACAGCCAAGTAAGCTACTTTCACACCAGCATTTTTGCGGGATCCGTCATGGTTCAGCAAAAACGCTTCCGTTACTTATAATACAACCGCCCTGCATCATTTATGAACGGATCCGGTTTTATTATCTCTAAAATAGCCAAGACGGATCTGTCTCTAAAACCATTGAAAGTCAATGGGGGACTGATCCGTTTTCTATTTTGTCAGAGAAAAGGGATCCGTCCCCATTGACTTACATTGACTTACATCCGCACCACATCGTAATCAGAAAAAACGCTGCTTGCGGCGTTATTCTGGCCGCGATGGGGTCTCAACCAAGCAGAACTGAATGCATTCTGGAGCACTCCGTTTCGTTCAGTTCAGTTTTGTCCCCATTGACAATTAATGGGGACAAAACGTAAGCGTTTTCACCCGCTATTGAGATCCTATAACGGAGTGAGTAGCCGAAACCGAGATTGGCATGGAGGATCAGAACGGTAATGTGGGAATGATAGGGGAATAAACAGGTAAGGCTAGGTTCACATCTACAGAGGACATTCTGGGCAAAAAATACTGGTACATTCAGCAGTGTTTTGCCAGAATACAGGTATCCATGCTGGAAATCTGACAGACCCTATTATGGTCAAGGGGATCACTTGAGCCCTGTCAGTCTGCGAATTATGCCGGATCTGGCAATTTCTATTTTCTGTTCTTGTGCTGGAACAGATTACCAGAATTTCAGCACATCTGTGAACTTATCCTAAGTAATATTATTTTTATCATATTCCCCCTTCCTTGGAACATTTTTACCCAACTTGAGAACCCCTAAGTGTAGGGAGCGCATGAATAGGTTGATATAACTAGTCCTTCCATTAGCAGTGAGAGAGTGATGGTGGCATCGAAATATCGCAGTCCTTCTAATTCATAGATAAAAAAGAGATGTATTCTAGTCACGTCTAATAAATTCTCTTTCGTTGTGTTGCAGATTGGGATCTATTAATATAAAAGATTTTACGTCCAGCTGGAAAAATGGCAATGCTTTCCTGGCAATCATTCAGTCCTTGAGACCCGACCTCATTGACATGGACACGTTACAGGGGAAGTCCAATGAGGAAAAACTGCAAGAGGCGTTCAGAATAGCAGAAAATGAGTTAAAAATCCCCAAACTTATCGAGCCAGAAGGTACGGATATTTAATACCAAGAACTATTGTACTCATTTATACTGATACAATGTATGTCAGGATACGTTCCTCACTGGCCCTGAAAATCTAATAGGAGCCGAGATATTTATTTCTAGAATGTACAGAAACAAATTCTCACTCATTTTCTTGTTTTCTTCTGTTGCTTAGATCTTACTGTTCAGGATCCTGATGAAAAATCAGTCATGACATACGTGGCACAGTTTTTACAGTATTCCAAAAACAGGGAGGAGCCCACAAGAGATATGTCGGTATGTAATCTTTAGATCTTTCCATTATTGATAGGAGATCAGTCTCATATTAGTTATATATATTGATGACCTATCCTCAGGAGGTCCAACACCCAGCACACCCGCCGATCAGCTGTTTGAAGAGGATGCTGGCCGTAATGGGGTAGTGGTGAGTAGGTGTAATTACACCTAAGCACCCCATTCATTTCTATGGGAAGAATCGCTTCCATTGACACTGCACAATGGATGAAGATGTGTAGATGTGCAGGAGCTACTGCGGAATAACTGATCAACAGGAGTGCGGGGTGTCTGACCTCTGCCAACCAGATAGTGATGTTCTATCCTGAGTATAGGCCACTTGTAAAGGACTGAACAAACCCTTTAAATTTATAATATCAATTATTATAACTAGAAATGAACGAATTTCATATTCGGAACGGAACGGATCCGTTTTGCAGTCCATAGACTTCTGTTATGATGGAATGAATAACATAATACCTCTAAAGGCATTCTGTTATGCATTCCGTCATAGAATTGCGTTATGGTCCGTTGTAACGGAATCCATAACGCAATTCACCTTTTACCACCAAACGAAGCGCGAACGATTTTCATGACATGAAATTCGCACATCTCTAATTATAACCATTAGATCTGTTGTCACTTTTAGCCATTTCTGTAAAATATTTCTTATTGATATGACTTAAGGATACGATTTATTCACAAATCTACCAGTGGGGACCAATATATAGGGCTTCATGGCCACAGCCCTTTGGAGATGTGGATGGTGTAGAGGGGCTACCCCACTTAGGACCCTCCTCCACTATGGGCCGCAGTGGGAAGCCACCACAAAAATCAGCTGTTTCGACCAAGGACTCGCTGCATTCCCTTAAAGAGGACATAAGAGGACATATCCCTTCTCTTCACTACTTGGATTCCCCATGTAATAACAATTTTGGAAGATCTGTTCTTATGATTCTGGTGTGTCATTCCTTTATTATTCCTGCTAGAAGTTATAAATGAATGGCTAGCTGTTTGCAATGAAGGTCCAGTTGGGTGTTACCAGTTGAGGGGGTGTTCCTGTCTGACGCTATCCAATCAGTGCTGCCAGTGTCAAACTGTGGAGGAACACATCCCCAACTGGTAACACCCATCTATTAAAATGGGGAAACTCTGATTTCCAAAAATCAGGGGGCCACTCTGATCACATCAGCTGGACCTACTCAATCATCTGCTGGGGTGGCTGCAATTAAAATCGGGGGTCGGTCATCCTTTATATCTGACAGCCATTACTACTTATTTTAAATACAAGAATTTTCCATGGAGATGGGTCGCACTTTACCTAAAATTGTTGCAATTCCCTTGAGCCTCCCCTCTTCTGCCTCATCCTGTGCATTCAGGTGGACCTTCCCAGATTTTGCTGCTCTTCTTACTACAAAAATGACATACACTTTTTCTATTTAGGCTCAATTTAATAAAGCCATGGAGTGGTTGAATCAGCAGGAGCAGAAACTCAAAAAGTTATTTTCTGAAATGAAAGATGAGACCTATACCAAAAAATACCAGGTAAAGAACTCTGTCTGAAACCTGATAATGCCATGTTCACAGGAAGATATTTCATCTTCGGTTGTTTTTTTTTTTTTCTGTTAGGAAATCTTGTTATTCATGAGAAAATTTAATGAGCAGAAACGAACCTTCATGTCTGGGTTGGCTGTGGAATCTCTTCAGGCTGAGGAGCAACTGCTTATTAAGCAGTCACTTGAAAATATCACACTCCAGGTGAGGAGAGTTGATCACGGCAATCACTTAGGTTGCCCGATTAGTTTTTCCCTTAGCTATGGTGTTGGGTTACCATGAGTATTACCCATGGGGGTTGCATTGTAGCCCAAGTATTGTTTCCTGTGACCGATTCTAGCCTTAAAGTCAGAATGTGGCCAAAATCATTTATCACCCATTTCCAGGATAGATGATAATTGTTAGATCAGTGGAGGTCCATCCACTGGAGAGATGATAATTGTTAGATTAGTGGGGGTCCATCCACTGGAGAGATGATAATAATGAGATTAGTGGGGGTCCATGCACTGGATAGATAATTATGAGATTAGTGGAGGTCCATCCACTGGAGAGATGATAATTGTTAGATCAGTGGAGGTCCATCCACTGGAGAGATGATAATTGTTAGATTAGTAAGGGTCCATCCACTAGAGAGATGATTGTTAGATTAGTGAGGGTCCATCCACTGGAGAGATGATAATTGTTAGATTAGTGGAGGTCCATCCACTGGAGAGATGATAATTGTTAGATTAGTTGGGGTCCATCCACTGGAGAGATGATAATTGTTAGATTAGTGGAGGTCCATCCACTGGAGAGATGATAATTGTTAGATTAGTGGGGGTCCATCCACTAGAGAGATGATAATTGTTAGATTAGTGGGGGTCCATCCACTGGAGAGATGATAATTGTTAGATTAGTGGGGGTCCATCCACTGGAGAGATGATAATAATGAGATTAGTGGGGGTCCATGCACTGGATAGATAATTATGAGATTAGTGGAGGTCCATCCACTGGAGAGATGATAATTGTTAGATCAGTGGAGGTCCATCCACTGGAGAGATGATAATTGTTAGATTAGTGAGGGTCCATCCACTAGAGAGATGATTGTTAGATTAGTGAGGGTCCATCCACTGGAGAGATGATAATTGTTAGATTAGTGGAGGTCCATCCACTAGAGAGATGATTGTTAGATTAGTGGAGGTCCATCCACTGGAGAGATGATAATTGTTAGATTAGTGGGGGTCCATCCACTGGAGAGATGATAATTGTTAGATTAGTGAGGGTCCATCCACTAGAGAGATGATTGTTAGATTAGTGGAGGTCCATCTACTGGAGAGATGATAATTGTTAGATCAGTGAGGGTCCATCCACTAGAGAGATGATTGTTAGATTAGTGGAGGTCCATCCACTGGAGAGATGATAATTGTTAGATTAGTGGGGGTCCATCCACTGGAGAGATGATAATTGTTAGATTAGTGGGGGTCCATCCACTGGAGAGATGATAATAATGAGATTAGTGGGGGTCCATGCACTGGATAGATAATTATGAGATTAGTGGGGGTCCATCCACTGGAGAGATGATATTAGATCAGGGGGGTCCATCCACTGGGATAAATGATAAATCTGTTTCATACCAAGATTTTGGTGAAACTGAGACATTACTTGCCTAAGCCTTAAAGTGCATCTGTCAGCAGATTTGTACCTATGACACTGGCTGACCTGTTACATGTGCACTTGGCAGCTGAAGACATCTGTGTTGGTCCTATGTTCATATGTGCCTGCATTGCTGAGAAAAATGTTTTACTATATGCAAATGAGCCTCGGGGGCGTTGCCATTACACCTAGAGGCTCTGCTCTCTCTGCAACTACCACACCCTCTCCACTTTGATTGACAAGGCCAGGCAGTGTAAACATCATCACGACTGGTCCTGTCAAAGTGCTGCACTTGCAGAGAAAGAAGAGCCTCTAAGATCAACGGCAACACCCTAGTTGCTCCTAGAGGCTCATTTGCATATAATAAAACATCATTTTTCTCAGCAATGCGGACACATATGAACATGGGACCAACACAGATGTCTTCAGCTGCCAAGTGTACATGTAACAGGTCAGCCAGTGTCATAGGTACAAAACTGCTGATAGATGCCCTATGAGATACAAGCAAAGGGTTAAATGAGTACCAACATAAGGTACAGGTATTACCCATCATTGTCCAACAAGGCTGTCTTGGAATGACAATAAGCAGATAAGCCCTCTACCTTTTGAATGGTGATTTGCCTCACTTACTAGAGAAGCAGTTTGTGCTCCAGAGCTGTTATTCTTACTGTAAATGTGGATAGACATTGTAGCCAGCCATAATTCCCATGGAGAACTGTCTTCTCTGCTCTCTCCTCCCTGACTACCCTAGTAGCACACAAGGAGATGGTGCTTCTTCGCTGAGTATAAAATAGAAATGCAAACCTGCTTTTAAAGTTTCCATTCAGTTCAATGAAGGGGTTTTATGGGAAAAATACAATTTAACCCTCATGTACACGACTGTTTCCATATTCCGATTTTCTTTTATGAGGATCAGATTACGGAAACAGTCGTAAAACTGATCCAAAAAGTACAAATACCTTCCATGTGCATTAGGTATTCGACAACCCCCCCCCCCAACAATAGAGTAGGTGATTTGTGTCTGCCATATGGACAAGGATAAGACATGTTCTATAATATGCAGAACAGAAAACCACATCTGCAAAAAATATAGATGGATCCCAATGCTCATCTGTACATGGAGTTGTGGGCAAATAACTGGACATCCACCTTACAATACCCATAGTTCTATCTCATTGATGTGGCCTTGAAGAGTAAATTATTGAGGTCCAAAATTGGGAAAAGCGATACTATATAGGGCAGCCATATCTGGTTCTAGATTTTTCATTTTTTCTTTATTCCCTGGCAGCCATGAAAAGTTGTTGACTGGACCAGTCACCAGATCTAGAGGGTTGTCACGTAGGGGTGGGTGGGATTTGAGGTGCACACTGGTCCCTTTAATCTGCATTGTGTATTGAAGCTATCTCCTCTTTGTATTCAGATTGCACAATGGAAGAAGCAGTTGGATAGGAGTTTGCCACCACCTCTGGACAGTATCGAGACATGGCTCACGGAGGTGGAAACCTTGATGTCCCAGGCTTTGCCTGAATCCGGCTCTCATTATAATACAATGTCTCTACTCCAGGCTTTATCTGAAGCCTTCAAGGTATGGAATCCAACCTTCATTGCAGGTTCTGACAGCAGGTTCTGAAAACAGGATCGTACCTTTTATTAAAGGGATTATTTCAGTTATGTCCGGGGCATTTATGGCTATCGAAGGGATAAGCCATAAATGTCTGATAAGTGCGGGTCCTGAAGAACAGGGCCCCTACTGTGCAAGCATGGCAACCTCTCCATTCACTACTATGGGACTTCTAAAAGTGAGCACTCTGCTGTTTTTGGAAGCCTCTTAGCAGTGAATGAAGACCAATTGCTGGCATGGCGACCCATCCATTCACTAAGCACTCTGCTAAGTTCAGAAGTCTCATAGTGGTGAGTAGAGGGTGATGGTGCATGCAAGTCTTGCTCTCCAGCCACTTCAGGGCCCTATTTTTCGAAAAGGATTGGATCCTAGAGGTAGGACCCACTCCTATTGGACATTTAATGCCGTTAATGTCCCAGATGGGAACACCCCTTTAAGCGGTGGATGCATACATGCAGATTATTCCTTCTGCCCCAAGTGGCCAACTGTACATGCACCGACACAGCCTGATAAGCCCATCTGAATGACTCCCATATAAAACCACATCTCTAACACAGTGGCAGCTGCAGGAAAGATGAATGGACATTACATAACTGAAATCTAAAACCATTTAGAGCAAAATAAGATGTGATCATGGAGGACAGTCAATGCAGTTTCCTTTCTTGTGTGCAGAATACCACCAATTACCAAAAATGCAGGTCAAATCGGCCAAATGGCTTATAAAATTCACCATGGTGAAATTGTCTCTAAGTTATGGACAGGTTTGTACTCCAGAGCTGTACTTCCTACTGTAATAAGGGACATAAGTTGGAGTAGGACATAATCACAGCAACCTATGTTCTCCAGCTATAACTCCCTAGCTGTGACTGTCTGAAAATACTGGCTTAGGCCATTTGAGTAAATGAAAGTTGTATTATGTTTATTATTTAAAGGGTTTTTTTCCAGTTTTTTTTACTTTGTTAAATTTCAACTTAAATCCATACTTACCCGCTCCACACCACTCCATTTCAGCTCCCTGACTCCCTTTACTGGTCTTCCAGTTCCTGTCTGTAAACTTCCAGATGGACGGGGTCACGTTCACCCCTGCAGCTAATGACTGGCCTCGGCTATATTGTATCCTCTCACTGCTGGGTCACCTACCGCTTGGAAAAATGTCACCTCTGAAGCCAGTCATTGGCTGCAGCATGAACATGGTTCTCTACTGATGTTTACAGACAGGACCTGGAAGACCATTGAAGGGAGCTAGAACAGAGCGGTGGGGAGAAAGTAAGTATGGATTTTTCCACAGGTTCAGCTGGCTGGGGTTGAAATGAGTAAAAGTATAGGCCTAGAATTTTATTATCCCTTACAAATGCTCCTTTACCCCCAGGGTTTGATGGTTGATGCGAAAAATTACATAGAGAGTCTCCAATCGTTCAAGAATGTAGATGATAGTGGAGTCGTACTTGTGCCAACTGATAAGATGGAAGAGATGAAAACCAGGTAGGATTAATGCTTTTTGTCTTCTGTGTCTCGTATAGCATGTATATTGTGGTTATTGTCATGTAGGACAGAGTTAAAGGGGTTGTCTTATCTCAGACAATGGGGGCATATCACTAGGAGATGCCCCCATTGTCTTATAGGTGCGGGTCCCAGAGGTGGGACCTGCACCTAAAAGACAATGGGGGCATATCCTAGCGATATGCCTACATTGTCTGAGATGAGACAACCTCTTTAAGAGTTTATCCAAGACTAAACTCTTTTAGCACACCTCTTCAGAGTGGCAGGACCCCTAGTGGAGTTCATACTTACCGGGTCCCCACCACTGGATTCCGGCAACAGCCGCTCCGTCAGGTCCCGGATCTTTGGGAATCAACACCCTGTTGATGGGTGTCATATGACTGCTGCAGGTGAACTATGTGGTAGGTCACTGGAGACAGTTCACCACGGCAACCAGAGATTGGACAGGATTTTTATTCCCAGAGACCCAGGACCTGCCATGTTGGCCATGTAGATATGCAGCTTGAATCCAACGTCAGGGACCAGATAAGTATTAACCACACTGCAGGTTCGACCACTATGATGAAGTCTGTTAAAAATGTCTAATCTTGGATAACCCCTTTAACATCTGTAGGAAACACGTAGCTCTAAGCTAACATTCAGTGTGACCATACATGATTGAGCTAAGGAGAAATCTCATTTCTTTCTTCAACAATATATATTTTTCATTGTTCTGTATGAAGAAGTCCAGGCATGTCAAGTCTGCTTCATTGTAGAGGCAATTGAAAGTCTTCTTCTGTCAAATTTCGTTTCGGCCATTTCTTTAAGGGGCACAGAAGCTGCCTGTACAATGGGCATCATGCATACTCAACTCTGCCAAGCGTACATGTGTTTATAATGGTCAGAGAAGAGTATGCCGATGCAGACTCCTCTGGTGGTGGCTTTTCTCCCAGGGGGATAAAGGGTAAAAATGAATATGACTGATACTTCCTTGCCCCTACGTCCTCAGGCAAAAGTGTGGAGGCCCCCATACACGTAGGATAGTCAACTGATCTTGTTGGAATCCATGATTTCGGCAGAGTAGTGTTGTGATGTGTATGATGGGCCCTAAGAGCATACACATCCAAAAAGTTGATGTATGGTACATGGAAAAAATTACATGCAGCGGAACTCCATTCACTGGGTACAGAATGGAGGCATTTTTAAACAAATATTATATTGAAAAACCCTCTTGGTCTTCGCGGAGGACCTCTTTAATCAAAGGATGAGACCCTCTTATATAATTCTACGTTATCATATTTAAGGTTGGAGAAGATCTTGGCGGCACACTTCAGTGTTCTTGTGGATTACCGCTGTGCTGGGCACTATGTTCTTGCTCTTCTGGAGGAAGGAAGACCTAAGCTAAAGTCTTGGAAAGGGAAGTACAAGTCTCAAGAGTCTGTGGAGGTCCTACTGGCAGATTACAAGGTTAGTCGTGAGGAGTCTTTATCTCCACCATCCAGAGGTTGATTGTACAATTGTTTGGTTTCAAATGTACATGAAAGGAGTACAAACACTTTGACGCTATCATGGAGCATTGTCATCAGGTACTCATTATAAAGGAGCACTCTCCTAGGCCCCTTTCACACCTGCGGCGCGGGGCTCCGTGCTGCCGCAGGTGCATGTTTGGGGCCGGAACTGCGCTCCGGCCCCATTCACTGTAATGGGGGCGGGCCGCGGATCCGGCTGTAGCATGGCAACCCCTGCTGAGAGGCGGCTGGAAGTAGCCTTAGTAAGTTTTTGCTGGAAGCTTCAGAAGGATCATTGCTTTGGTTGAATGTCCAGAGCAGGGATGCCCAACCTGCGTCCCTCCAGCTGTTGCAAAACTAGAACTTCCAGCATACTACAACTACAACTTGCAGCTATCAGCCTAAAGCAGGGCATTGTGGGAGTTGTAGTTTTACAACAGCTGAAAGGCCGCAGGTTGCGCATCCCAGGTCCAGAGGATTCATGACACCACTGATAGAGACATCCTCTAAAGAGACAGCCACCACATCATGTGAACTACCCCATTGAAGGCAGTCACCAGCTGCTAGGGTCTATATGTCATGGGTCAATTCACAAATCACTTATTACACATTATTGATCATATGTCAGGCATGTACAGTGATAGTAATGCAATTAAAAATGGACATGTCCATGTAGATGGAAGAAGGATCCTCAGTATCACTTTTTTTTTCTGGTGACCCAAGAAACCCCAATAATGGAACAGAATTAAAGACGTTGTCTGGGCTACAAATATTTTATGGCCTATCCTCCAGTTAGGTCAACAACTGATCAACACCCCTGCCGATCAGCTGTTTAGGTCAGCCGCAGCTCAGGAAACTATGGGGGGCATTTATGAGTGGATATATGACAATTTTTGGTGTAAATCCGTCGCAGATTCGGTCTCAAAAAGTATTTGCGGTCGAATCTGCAAATTCTTCCCTATCCATGTCACGTACATCAGTTCTAAAAAAAAGGGGGCGTGGATGGGGAATGGGGCGGGCCGGCCCGTCTCATTTATCATTTTCTACGCCTGTTTTAGGCGGAGAAACTTATCTAAATCTACACCAGCAAGGGAGCTGGCGTAGATTTCGGCCTGCGTTGGATGCACCTAAGCTATTTAGAGGCTGGTGCCTCTACATAACTTAGGTGTATCAAGCGCCAGCGCAGGGGTATTAAGACCGGCGTCTAAAACGGCGTCTAATAACTGACCCCCTATATGTGTATAAGTATACTGTATACACCCAGCACTCCAATGAACAGCTGATCAGCGGGGTGCTGGGTGACTGAACCCCAACAATGTTATATTGATGACCTACACACCTGATATATTTACACCTATTAGTCATCTTTGCCCCAACATGAAAGAATAACAAGTTATTAAACTATTGATGCAAATGGTTTTCCCATCTTATAAAGTGATGACTTATTGCTGGGATATTCCATCACTTTATGGTCAGTTTGAGGTGAATAAAGGGGGGGCAGTAGTGCTGATTTAGAGCTGTATTCCCTTATTAAAGCAACCCTTTAATGGGAATACCCACTAACAGAAACTGGCCCAATATCTTAGTTTTTTCCGTTATCATCACATATGTTTCAGTGGAAGCAGGTGTTTCCATCACTGATGTCATTGGAATTATAACCTTGTCATCACAAGGGTGAAGAATGGGAAAAGAAATCCAGGTCATCCATGAGATCGATCATGTCAATCTGTCAAGTCCATTGATACAAATGTTAATGTTTTCACCAGAATAATTGATTAGTTCCTAATCTAGACAGAACCCCATTTTTGTGTTTGTGTATGAGGAGGTCAGGGGAGATAGCTATGCCCTTAGCTCATAGGATCATGTTGGCGTACATTCGTGGAGCGCCTTTATTGTACTACAGCACATACTATACATGGCAATAGATTACATTCCGGAAGTGATGTTCAAATATTGACTGTAGGTGATTTATCAGCAGTCCACGCCTACAGGATATATGTTCTGCACTGGCAACACCCGGCCACCAGGCTGCAATGACATTCCCTTCCATAATGTCCAATAAGAGAAATACATATACAGTGGTCCCTCAAGATACCAATCCCAGATAAGAGAAACTGAAGATTTAAGAAAAATAAGAAGATAACTAAGACAGATAAAACAAGTCCATAGCTGATAACTAGTAACTAATACAGATATTTTACCAGATAAGTGTCCTTGATTGGTTGGATCTGAGTCTGAGACATTGTATGTTGAGTCTAGTTTCAACTTACGATGGGTCAGAAAAGACCATTGTATGCTGAAAATATTGTATCCTGAGGCCATTGTATCTTGAGGGATCACTGTATATATATATATATATATATATATATATATATATATATATATATATAAATATATATATATATATATATATCTTAAATATAATATCTTTATTGGTATGAACCTTTTGATGTCAGAACTTGGCGGTCTTACGGAGATCAGCAGCGCTACATTGCAGCTGCTTATCTCTTCCTGCAGAGGCGGTCTGTTACAGGTCACTTCTGCAGTTATTTCCTTCCTATGTGTAAAGTACTATTAGACTGACATGTAATGGCTCCCTCTCTCTTTAAAAAAAGAGGTTCCTCAGCAGCTGCATTCAGCAGCTTATACAGTATTGTGCCCCAGCTGCTGCAGAACATCATAATACATTCCTCGCCTGCTGCAGAACATTGTGACACCCTCCTCAGCAGCTGTAGAACATTCTAATATATTTATGGTGACTGTTGTTTAGGCCATATTCAGTCTCATGTTCTGTAATTATGTAGGAGAACGGGTTTAATTTAAATCAGTGAGGGTCATTTGCGAACATTTTTACACAACCTCCTTTTTGCTACTTTTTGAAAACCTGTCTGACTATATTTTGTCACTCGAGCATTATCGACACATATGATTGTCAAGGATGTGGTGGGGGCGGCACGGGCCAGGACTCGGACTTCATCCCCGACAAATTTACCAACACTTACGCCAGGAAACAGATATAATGTTGGCAAAAAACTACACCAAGTAGAAGCTGATCTAGTTATTCTGCTAGGCCCACGGACTGCTGAAGGTGGGCCTAATCATAAACTAGTCTCACCTTCGGTCAGCAAAGCCAACTCAAAAAGGGAGTAAAAGACTGGCGTAAAAAGCCAGTCTTTGTAAATGACCCCCAGCGTTCCCAAACCTGTGGCCTTCCGTCTGCTGCAAAACTACAGTGAACTGACCTATGGCTGGCGGTGCATGATGGGAGCTGTAGTTTCACAACTGTTCTGTCCTCCAGAAGCCTGCTGAGGATACCACGTGAATGTAAATGACGCCCTGGTCGGTTTTGATAACAGGTTAATTCCATGTTCTCAGTATCCTCCATCCGCCACATGATGTCCATGACGCCTCTGCTTCTCTCCTGCTAGGAATTTGTTGAGGGCAAACAGTTCATGGTCCGTCTGGAGACAGCATTTGAGAAATTCAGAGAACTTCATACTCTGCTGCTGACCACAGATGACCATTGTAAGTAAATGATATATCCTTACAGATTTGTACTAGGGGAACTCAATGAATATAGATTTTTGAGATTTTTCACCACTCACAGTGCTTTTTTGAAAATTTGGGCAGACCTAGTAGGGTGTGGGGCACAACACATTTAACATAATTTACCCCAGAATACGGGCATAACAGGGGCATAACTACCATAGCGGCAGACCATGCGACTGCTATGTGGCCCAGGGAAAGAGGGGGCCCGGTTGGATCATCTGCTCTTCTACTAGGGGTGAAAACTTGGCCAGGACTCTACCTTCTTAAGGAACAACTTTTAGCAAATGAGGCAGTGGAAAAAATGACCCAAGGGTCATTTAAAAGGGTTTAGGCAGAAACCCTTCTGTCCTGTGTGGGGGGCCTGGTTTGAGCCTTGCTAGCTCCCCCTAGTGGTGGCTGAAGGCTTACTCAATTGTAGGTTACTGATTGCTTAGTGCATCCTTAAAGGGGTGGTCTAGTTTTTGCCCCCCCCCCCCCTTCCTGACTGGCATTACCTGTGAAGATAAATATACTTGACTGCTCCCAACCACTCTGCTCCTTCTTCTGGGCTTTCTTCACTGGACGCTTGACTGATATGTCAATTGTCTCACAGACAGGGTCACTTGTGCCATTGCAGCCAATCAATTGACTCCCCACTGAGGCGAGTTATTGGCTGCAGCAGTGCCCATGATCCTGTTTGTGACAGGAACTAGAAGCCCACTGAAGACAGCCCAGGAGTCCTGGAGCTGAAACGGAGCGACATGAAGCAGGTAAGTATAGATCTCTTCACAGGTACTGCAGGATGGGAGGATTTAATTTTAAAAAATCCTGGAACCCTTTCAATGTTTCACTAGGGTGGAATCAGTTGACACTTAAAGGGGTTATCCCATGACTGATGTAAAAAAAAATCTGATATCATAAAGTACATGACAATATATTTCTAAAACAGATGGTACCAGCCCTGTATCTCACATGGATCCAGAGATCTCCCCATTCATTGCTGCAAAATTTATTTCAAGGTGGCTGCTTAGAGGGCATCCACTTTCCTAGGGGGCAAGTCCTTTCTACTGCAGCTAGTGGCAGTTGAAGGATGGAGCTGAGCATGTGCTTCCATCTCAGTGAGCAGAATAAAGAAATTATAAAAAGAGCAAACAGCAGGTGGCGCTATTCAGATAGGTTTCAGTGAATAACTCACTGGCTATAATAAAAGTTATAAAGGCTATATATGCAATTATAAAAGTATTCCGATCCAGGTGCTGGTTTGAAAATTGTAGAATATTTTTCATGGGACAACTCCTTTAACTCTTTCTCCCATTGGGAAATATTGAGGTTCCGGGTAACCTGTGATTTTATTATAGCCGCTCTGTGCCAAAAGTCGCCATAAGCCACCAGCCTTGTCTCAATGAAAACAGGCGTATTACAAGGACACATGAGATCATATCCGAGGCCTACAAAGGTTATCCTAACAACATACAACATCTTCTTGGTGTGGAGAGTGTATAAACATGTATAATGCGGGATGGGAGGAGTAGTAGTCACAGTAGATCATGTTCTGTTCCTTCTGCTCCTAGCGGATGACCCTGAAATATCAAAACAATATGAAGTCATAGAATTAAAGTACAAGACATTTGTGTCATCGGCCCAGGATGCGGAATCTACCCTGGAGCAAGTACTAACCAGCTGGACTCACTTTGAGAATAACATGAACTTGATCACAGCTTGGCTGGATGAACAGCAGAGGATTGCACCATCCAATGTAAGTATGGTTCAGTCATCTGAACATATCATGTTAAAGGGGTTTCTGTCAGGTCTCCTATCTGAAGACAGCATCGGACTGAGAAGGAAATGCTAAGCCTGAGAGATATATGGTTTTCAGAGAAAGTTTGATTTGACATTTTTGGGTGAAAAACTGTTTAAGTGCTGTCAGGACTCCTAGGGAGAGCCTGATAGTCATGTTCCTCAACCCTTCTTAGAGAAAGCTAGTGAGTCTTGCATCCCTAGACCATGCACAGAGAAAGCCAGTGAGTCCTGTTGCCCTGATGGAGAGTCTTGTTTTACCCTCCCAATCACAAAGAAAACCTGAGAGTCCTGTTATCCTGTCCACTCATATAGAAAAGCATGAGTCCTGATTTCTCTGCCCTGTCATAGAGGAAAACCTGAGAGTCCTGCATTCCCTGCCCACTCATATAGAAAGCCTGAGAGTCCTGCTTCCTCTGTCCAGTCATTGAGAAAGCCTGAGAGTCCTGATTCCTTCATCCACTCATAGAGAAAGCCTGAGAGTCCAGATTCCTTCATCCACTCATAGAGAAAGCCTGAGAGTCCAGATTCCTTCATCCACTCATAGAGAAAGCCTGAGAGTCCAGATTCCTTCATCCACTCATAGAGAAAGCCTGAGAGTCCTGATTCCTTCATCCACTCATAGAGAAAGCCTGAGAGTCCTGATTCCTTCATCCACTCATAGAGAAAGCCTGAGAGTCCTGATTCCTTCATCCACTCATAGAGAAAGCCTGAGAGTTCTGATTCCTTCATCCACTCATAGAGAAAGCCTGAGAGTCCTGATTCCTTCATCCACTCATAGAGAAAGCCTGAGAGTCCTGATTCCTTCATCCACTCATAGAGAAAGCCTGAGAGTCCTGATTCCTTCATCCACTCATAGAGAAAGCCTGAGAGTCCTGATTCCTTCATCCACTCATAGAGAAAGCCTGAGAGTCCTGATTCCTTCATCCACTCATAGAGAAAGCCTGAGAGTCCTGATTCCTTCATCCACTCATAGAAAAAGCCTGAGAGTCCTGATTCCTTCATCCACTCATAGAGAAAGCCTGAGAGTCCTGATTCCTTCATCCACTCATAGAGAGAGCCTGAGAGTCCTGATTCCTTCATCCACTCATAGAGAAAGCCTGAGAGTCCTGATTCCTTCATCCACTCATAGAGAAAGCCTGAGTGCCTAACTTTGAATGCTGTTAACCACAGCTCAGGCAAGATGGCCGCTCTCATAAACATGAACAGAAAATAGAACTAAAAAGAAAAATCAGGAAATAAAAACAAACCAGAAAAAAAGAATATCCATTTGGTTTTAATTATTCTAAAACATGTAGTTGCTACATTCCCTTTAAGCTCAGAAATGTATTTATGACCCATCACATGGATCATAGCTAGTGAGCTCAGCCACATGAATACAGTACAGTAGGCAGACTGCTCTGTCCGGTTCTATAGTTATACGTTATATCGAGGGTGAGGTCACACGTCTACTTCCCACCATTCTCCTCCAGTTACAGTATGTAATAAGCACGATATCTGCTGTGCAAACAGTGATACCTACTGATGTAATGTTTTCCCTATACAAATCTAGGTTCCTATGGAGATTCTTTCCAAATGGAAATCTGTGCACAAGTCTTTAAACAGGGAAGGTGACTTCCTGGTGGAGAGGACGCATGAGAAAACCGCCTCCAAGATATCTCACAGGCTGAAGACACTGAACAGTCGATGGACCAGATATGTAGGTTTATAAAAAGCTGAATAAGCATGAAAACATGAGAGCGGGATGGTGCTGATATTATTGTTACTTAAATTATTATAATGAGTGTTATTTAATGAGTATGAATGTAATAAATGGACATTCTTCTGATGACCTTGTCCTTGGACACATCAAACAAAAAAAGTGATGTTCAATGTTGATAACCGATTTAGGTGTTTTAAGAGATGATCTGATTGACTAGGCATCAATATTTCTTTTAACTGAGATTCCTCTCACCACCCTACAAATAAATTTGATATAGCAGCCACCTTACTTGCCAACTGTATATTGCTCATAAGGGCTCTTCAACATAACGTAATGGGGTCCTCCAGTTTCATAAAGACATTTTTTATCTGCCCAGTTTACCCCAGAAGCTGCATATTTTTACTCTATATTCATGTTTTTCATGTCAGCACTTTCCGTCCTCTGTTGTCAGCATAATTTCATCCTGGCAGGATGTTTACATGCAGGACTTCCTGTTTCTATCAGCTTCCTGCTAGGTTTTCCAATCAATCCCAGCATGCTTTGCTCTGTGATGTTTCTCAGGGCTTCCTATGCCTGCTACAATTGTTTTCTCTGCAGCAATCACGCCACTTCACCTCTCCTCTCCACGTTGGCTAGGCCAAAAACATTACAGAACAAAACATTCTGGGTTTGGTTAGAAAACCCAACAGGAAACAGGAAGTTCTGCATGTAAACATCTTACCAGAATGCAGTGATGCTGAGAACAGGGGAAAGAAAGTGCTGACATGAAACAGGTATATACACCAACGTTATGCTGTGGTTGATATACTCTGGGCACATAAAAAATTCATTATGAAATCAGAAAACCCCTTTAAATGGAAGCTGTCACTAGGTTTGGAGCCACTAAACCATCATCCTCTCCTTATATAGCTGGGCTTTATCCTTCTAAAGATGCCCCATTTCACAACAAGATATTTTGCCATAATTTTATGAAATAACTAATCTATTATCTGAGAGGAGTCCAGGAGAGGAGTCTGGCAGTTTCAGGTTCATGGTCATTGCGCAATAAAGTAAAGGGCAGTAAACATTGTTGTCCTTGGCTTATCTCCTGGACTCATAGATAAGTTTTTTTTGTTTGCTACATAATATCTTAATGTCCAGTTGTGACAGAGGCTTCTTTAGAAAGCCAAACCCCATCTGCATACAGGCATTCTAGACACATGCTTAGAGCCATCAATATCTATTTGGCGGGGGTCCAACACCTTGCACCCATGCCGATTAGCTGTTTCCAGGTAGCTCCAGCACTGGAATTGCATTTCTCCATCCACTGTGCAGTAGATGGAGGCGGTTTTTAGCATGGCTTTGAAGGTTGATTCATCCAGGTTAGTAGATAGTGGAACTATCCTGTTATACATGTTCCATTTAACACTAGCGCAGATGTACTGCATTATAGGCGTTAGGTACTGTAACTGACTGGTTTGTAATATCCTTTTTCTCTGTCTATTTATTTTCCTTAAGGTTAAGCAGTATAAAGAACAGAAGGAGGTCAGCAATGGCAATGACTCTACAGAAAACATTTCCAAGACTCAATCAGATATTTCTGCTCACTCCTTCAGTCTGTATATTCAGAGTTTACAGGTCAGAAAAGAGCTATACTCTCTTATAATTTATTATAGTCAATTATGGATGTATATAAAGGAGATAATCTAAGCGTGAGCACTCACTTTGTCCTGTAGATGAAGTGAAGGGGCTCATGCAAAATTTTAAAAAATTACATGCTGGCATGATTGCTGCCACTAGGTGGAGCTGATCCTACTGCATACTGTTTGTACATTGAACGGTAAGCTCCCTCTAGTGGTGGCTGTTAATTATTGATGATGGCAGTTGTATTGATTGATATGATAATAGCAGAAGAAGCATTGACACTCCTTGATTAAAAAGGGTTTTTTGAATAGAAATACAGCTGAGAAAATAATAAACTAATATTACTCTTCCAATATTGTCATTTCGCAGAAGAGCGGGGAAGATGCCAGAACAGCAGCAATTTACTCCGAAGTCCTCAGCCACCTTGAAGCAGGAGAGAAAGTTATCGAGGCTGCAGACAACTGGTCTGGGAAGGCTGAGCAGTTTCTGAGTGACCTTGATAAGAAGGAGAACACACAGGAGCCTTCAAGAGTAGACATTCAGGTAACATATCGCTGGTAATTGATGCACGTTTTAGAAGGTCCAGGTAGGTAGACATTGCGTTCCAACAGCTTTTCTGAGTTTAGAAATTTGATGGCGTATCCTAAGGACAGGACATCAATATCAGATCAGTGGAAGCCTGAATCTCTGACCCATGGCGCTTAGCGATTTAAAGGAGCCAAGGCACTCATGTGAACTTTGCAGCCTCCTCAATGTTCACATGGGTCCGTCTACCTTCAGGCCACCTTCTTAGTAACAGCAGTGCAGCTTGGTCTTATTGGCTTGAATTTATGAATGTGTTGATGCAAACCATGGATAGGCCGCAGTGCCCACACAACAGCCGATAGACGGGGATGCTGAGAGTCCGACCCCTACCAATCTTATCTCGATAGCCTATCCAGAGGATAGTCCATTGATATTCTTCTCCTGGAAAATCCCCTCTAATGCATTAACTTTATTACTATAAAGTAGCATTACGGTAGTACGAGGCATATCGCGTGGTTCCAATGGGGCCTTTAGAAGGAATCCTGCCCAGGTTAGCTCTTTGTTAAATGAGGAATGGAGCAATGGCTCAAGAGTCATATAAGAGGGAACGTATACCAGGCTCTTTTTTTCCTCTTTGGCAAAATCTGGTACCGTAGTGCTGGGCCTTGTCTAACCTGTGCTATAGGATCCCCTCTCTTCCACGTCAATCAGCATTGCTGGATTTTGCCCTGCTTACTTTGATGACTTTAAACCATAGAAAGACTATAGATTTAGGTGCCCTGTGCCTATACTCAGTGGTGTACATAGAGAAGTAAGGACCCCATGGCAAGGAACAAACCAGGCCCCCCACACAGGACAGAGGGGTTTCCACCTAAACCGTTTTCTGTGACCCTTGGGCCATTTTTCCACTGCCTCATTTGATAAAATTTGTTTCTTTAGAGGATAAAGTCCTGACCAAGTTTTCACCCCCAGTAGAAGAGGAGATGATCCCAACTAAGACTGGGCCCCCTCTTGCCCTGGGCCCCATAGCACTTGCATGGTCTGCCGCTATGGTAGTTACACCCCTGTCTATACTGTATATGTATTTGCCACCTTCAGAATTTGAACCCAGGACCTCAATGCAGTCAATAGACAGTGCCAGTCACTACTCAAGCAATGCAAAATCGGCATCTTCTGCATCTATCACTGGTTCACGGGAGCTAGTATGGATAGTAGAGGGTCCCTAGTGCTTCCCTTACTTCATACATGTTGAGTAGATGATGCCCCTTTAAGGCTCTCGGCTGTTATGTGCATTACTTGTGGTGTCAGCCATAATTAGCGTGTGATTAATCATCCAGAAAATATTTTTCCATGTTCTTCTTACACAATGCTGGTATTGTCTCCTCAGGATTTCTATCACGATGGGGTTTCTTGCCAGGAGCAGCTAGAGAAGACGGAAGTGAACGTGCAAGCGCTGACACAACTTCTCTACGGTCAGAAGGATTTCCAGCGCTTTGACTTAGACAGATGGAGGCACAATGTTGTCAAAAGCCGTGAGCGAGTTCAGGTAGATATATTTTTCAGCCCCGATCCGTTCATTGAAAATAGGGGCTCATTTACACCTGTGCATAAAAATATGGATCAAATACTTGTGTGCAATACTGATCTAATTTTTTTTTCAATTTGTTCTGTTTTTGTTCCATATTTTGTTGCCTACTTTTCATCCATATTTGTGAAAGAGATATTTCCATCTAGGAAATGTAAGTCGTATGAATATGTCAGATAGGTATGGGTCTCACTTTGAATATGTCAGATAGGTATGGGTCTCCCGTCTTTGTTGAGAACGGGGACACAAAGTGAACAGAGAGCACACCGCACAGTGTCCTTGAACTTCTGAGTGCACTTGGCTATTTTCGGAAATACACTAGCAGTGAATGGAGAGCAAGCAGCGCATGCGCTGTATCTCCTCGACCACTTCATCATAGCAGTGAATAAAGCGCGCAGATTTCTCTCACTTCACCTCAGGATCCTGTTCTGGAGATAAGAGCTGGTCCTAGAGGTGAAACACGCATCTGTTGGACATTTATAGCATATCCCAGCCAACAGTTTTGGAGACTAAGGGGGTCATTTATCAAGCTGAAATATGCCAAAATGAGACAACAGGCCTGTTTCATTTACTATTTTTACGCCTGTTTCAGGCGTAGAAAAAGGTCTAAATATAAGACAGCTAGGAAGCTGCCTTACATTTAGAAGTGGCGGAGGATATGCCAAAATTATGAAGAGACCAGCGCCTCTTCATAACTTCGGTGGATCCACCACCAGCCATAGGGTTTTATTAAGGCCGGCGTCTAAAACGCCGATCTTAATAAATGACCCCCTAAATCACTCTATGGGGCAGAGTTGCAATACTACACACAGCCCACAGACAAGGGGGCAGCTGCTTTTGGGAAAATAGACTCTTTTTTTCCCTAATTAAAGCATTAGGAGTTGTGGTGTCAAATAGTTGCACATTTTTGCACAAGCACTGCTTTGCCCATATTTTTGCAACTTTTTGCTCCTCTTCCACACTTGCCTCCTTTGTTAAAAGTGGGCATAGCCTGAGCAGGAAGGGGCAGGGCTTAAACAGCCTGACACATTTACTATTACTTCCGCCAGTTTTGTGGCTCAACTAAAGCCTAGAAGAAGCTGGTGCACAGACCTGCCAATATGCACCAATATTATTAAGAAGCGTGCACCACTGAATAATTTTGCAGCATCTCACGTCGTTGCCAATGATATCAAGACTTCCATTACAAACACCAGTCTTAAAAAATCACCCCCAGTGACTTTCTGTATACCCTATGAGGTCATATAGATACGACAGAGGTTGGTCACACCTCCCCCAGGACCCCCTTCATCAGTTTCGAACAGCTCAGTCTTCCTCTGGTGTATTCTACCCAACCACCTTGACCATTCATATGAGTGGCTGGAATGTAATAATACTATAGTAATGTAATACTACTAGTACGTTCCCCTGCTCTGGATAGTGCAAGTCAAAAGCATAGCTGATCCAACTTCCCCTTGTAAAAATCATCTGTTCCCTGGGATTTCAGAATCAGACCTTCAGTGATGAGGTGATCGCCAGGCGAGGTTCATGGGACTTCATGATGAGACAACTCAAGTGTTTCATATTGATGACCTTTCCTCCAGATAGGTCATCATCAGATCGGCAGGGTGTCCGACACCCATTAATCCAGCAAATCAGCTATTTGAGGGAGATGCAGCAGCCAGTGAGCGTGGACTAGGCAAGGTTCAGTCCCTTTCAAGTGAATGGACTGCAATACCAAGCTCTGCTCCACTTGAATGGGACTGAGCTTCACCTAGGCCATGTGACTGAAGAACGTGACATCACTGGCCTAGGTTGAGGCTGCAGCCCTCGGCAGCCTCTTCAAACAGTTGCGCGGCATGGATGTCAGGAGTCGGCTCCCCCGCCAATTTGATATTGATGACCTATGCTATATTGTTACAATGTATCATTGATGGTAACATTCAGTCTAGGCTCTTTAGCTCTCAGAGGATAGCCTAGATTGAGTCGGCAAGAGGTGGGTGACATAGACAGCTTGGTGGGAGTCATTTATTTTGTAATACCTATAGATGAATGTGATGTTTTTATAAATTGTGACCCTCTCATCACTAATCCCACCATTTTAGGATGTCGTCTCTAGAATGAGTTTGGTCCTGCACCCCCCAGAACAAAGTTTGTCCGAAGAAGACATAAAAAAGAACTTTGAGAGTTCAAAGAGCAACCTGGAAACCTATATAACAAAAGCACTGAGCCTGCTGGGACAGAGGGTAACCCCGGAGGAGTTCATCGCACAGTATGAGGTCTGTGCTCCTCTTCGTTGTGGCCTCCATTGTGTTCATGTTACTACGATTTACGTCTAATGTGATCCAGTAACAAAGTTAGTGGCGTAAATCTCGTTGCCTGGTGCTAGGTCTGCCCAAGATGATGAACCTTGTTCCCTGTTATAAAAGAACTCAATTTAAATTGAACATTTTATCTTAAATCACATTAAAGCCGAGCCTGCTATCAGTCATGGTCTGGGATAAGTGACATATCTATCATTTTTCACACTGGTGGTTTAGTTGCTTGGAGTCTCTAATCATTCTCTCCTTGCTCTAATAGAAATCAGCTTTCCTTGCAAAGACTTAAGGCCCCTTTATGCTGGACGAACATCGGTTAGATAATCGCTAAAAAGCCTTCGTACTAACACTCGTTAGCGATAATCTGCTGGTGTAAAGGTGCTGCCAATTACCCGATGGATGAGCGAAACGCTAATTCATCAGGTAATATGATCGCTTGTGCGGTCACCAAAAGCGTGAAGATCATGCCGTCTAAACGGCACTCTGCTGCCAGCAAGCAATGATTCTGTATGGGGGCGAGTGATGGCATTAGCGATTGCTCCTCCCCGTACTGTGGAGGAGATCATTGCATGTAAGTGCAGGGTCTCCTTCACTGATGAGCAAGCGTTTGCCGGAAAGGAACGCTTCCTTTCCGTCAATCGTCTGCTTAATCTATCAGTGTAAAGAGGGCTTAGTGAGTTAGTGGTGGGGCAGTGCTGCTATACAGCAGCCAGTCTGAATAAGCAGAGATTCAGTTGAAAGAATTGAGAAGAACTACATGTGGCGGATGCACACATGTTTTCTGATGCATGTTTGGGATCTGCCTGCCTATTCAATGGGGCTACCAAACAGAAATGTCCAAATGTCTCTTCTTGACTTGGGTTGGAAATCTACATGGAAATCCTCCATAGCTAAATGAACGACATTCCCTCATAACAATGGGAAGGGGGGGGGGGTCCTTGTGGTATTTGGCGCTAGATAAGGTATCATGGCGCATTTAGACATGCCGAGTGAGCAAGCAATTATCAGGAAGGAGCTGCCAGCTCATCAGTGGCGGTAAGAGCAGCATTTACATGCAGTGATCCCCGCCATACTGCAATCACTCGTCTTCATACAGATTCATTGTTTATAGGCAGCAGACCTCTTTTTACACAGCACAATCTGCTGGCCAGGAATAATGATTTAAAGGGCTTCTTCCATCTCGCGGTGTGGTGGCATATCACTAGGATATGCCACCAGTGTCTGATAGTTGTAGGCCACACCTCTGCATTTATCTGCAGAACAGGACCACCAAAGTGAACGAGGGCGCACCAAGCATGTGCGGCCCCCCCATTCACCTCTATAGGAGTAACAAAATTTCCGCTAGCTCCAAACTTTATAAAAGTGAATGGAGAGCATACCACGTCTGCGAGGTGCTCTCTCCTTCTCTATCTTGAGATAGATGTGGATCCCAAAGGTGGAACCTGCCCCTATCGGACATTGGTGGCATATCCTAGTGATATGCTGCCACAGTGGGAGATGCGCCAACCCCTTTAATGTGCTGCATGAAAGATCATTTCACCCAATGAATGAACATTTTGATCATTCATCAGGTGATCGGCAGCACATTAACACGGGCAGATTATTGGGAACGAGTGCTCATAATAACATTCATTCCCAATAATCTGCCTGACAAGCTGGCCATGTAAATCCACCATTAGCCACAGATTAGCCAAACCAGGTGACCACCAAACCAGCCATCCGGATAATCCAAAATGTGTGAACAGATCACAGCATTGCAGTCTCTAAACTGTTTGTTACAGCAAGTACATCCACTACAAAAAAGACCATTGTATTAGTGATTTATTATGGTCCTCCACCGACGTGTTCCTTACCATATATACAATATACTTGTGCTGAACCTCTTACCTTGTTACTTCAAAAAATGAGTTTTATTTTCTACTCTTCGCTAGACTTCCCTCAGTAAATTTGGAAGTCAAGACTTGGAACGTTTTCTAAAAGCCACTGAGCACATGAAGAACATTTCATCCTCTACGATGGAGAAGTCGATGGTGGAAAAAGTGAGCACTGATGTCAGGGATAGATGGAAGGTAATAGGAAAAGTTCCTCCTCCTCTATGGTCTTCTCGAGCTTTTATCTTGTATTTCTGTCATAAGAAAATAGTCACTGAAGTCGAGTTTTCTACGTTTACCACTCAAGGTTGTCCATGATGACTTGGAGGCTTATGTCAGTGAATTAAAAATGCATACAGAGAAGAAGAAATTTGATGAACTGATTTGTAGACTTGACAAGCAAATTTTGAAGGAGAAGAAGAGTGCTGATGTTGTGGACGTAGAGGAGCTCATCGGAGAGCATGAGGTAAGTTATCATTTTCAAGAAAAGAAAATTCTCTGAACCCACAATCCTCCTCTTTCTTGTCTGTATCTGGTATACTAAACCTGCCCATAGATGTTGGACTTCTTAAAGGAGTTGTCTCACCTCAGACCTTAGTGGCATATTGCTAGGATATGCCACCAATGTCAGATAGGTGTGCCATCAAGGGAAACCTGAAAAGAACAAGATCTTTCCTTGTGCCACTGTAAGGCTGGTCATACGTTTAAGATAGCTGTTGGCCAAACTCTTGTTTGGCCATCAGCTGTCACTACTGGTCCCCCTCATACGCATGCATACTCAACTCAGCCGAGCAAGCATGCATTCTCAGTAGGAAGAGGAGAAGCAGTTTCTTATGTCCCCCAAGAACAAAAGATTGGGAAGTAGACATTTCTCCTGACATATTAGATGGTTAGCCAGTCTTGCAGAAATTGGTGGTTTTGACCGACAAATATCTAATGTGCAGGACCACCTTAAAGTGGTTCTGCAAACCCAGTGTAATTACTGATAAGTTGCCTGGAGGAGAAAGTTTGTAATATATTTACCAACCCGAATTTGCACGGATCAACCTCTCTGAAAATCCAGCTTCCATCGACATCACGTCCTTTACCATTAAGTTTATTACAGAATTCTCCTACAGGATTGTTAAGTATTATTAAAGTGTGTTTTCGGGGTCCTCTGGGGCCTGAAGTAGAACCACAGGAGGTTGAATAACTCAGAACTCCCATAGAAGTGAATGGAGGGTGGCTATGCATGCCAGGCTGTTCTTTGTTCACTTCAGGGGTCCTGTACTGGAGATAGGAGTGGGTCGCTCATCTGAATGAGTCCTTATGATGGGTTTCTGTCTAACTAGTCAAACCTGAAGACATTTACTGTCAGTGGTTTTCAATAGACAGTCATTCACTGTAGCTAGTACAATTAGCTTTTGGTATAATCCTGTTTTTCTATTTAGTATGCCTTTTTTTACTAAGAGGAAGTGTTGGGAAAAGTAGCATAGAAATGTGGGGATTGGGGGATGGATAATGTTGGCAGCATGGTGGCATACTGGAGTCAGGGTTCCAAATCCCATCATGCTCAGTCATATTCTTCTGAATTTCCATTGAATACTTCAGTTTCATCCTAGTCTCCTAGGACAGGCTATAATTAAATGTTTTTTATGGACTTGTTTAACTTTATGATGTCCAATGTATGGAATGTTGAAATGTCCAGCACATCCAATCTGCAGGTACTGACCCTGTGATCCACTTCCCCAGGTTGCCTTCTCTGATCTCGGCTGTTTAGGAGAACTCAATCAGTGCCTACAGACAATGCAAACTTTGGATGACAGACTCGGGACAAGTGATGCTCCTACAACTTTCACTGCATTGATTACAGAATGCAAAAAAAAGAAGGAGGAACTTGTTAAAAATGGTGATGAAATTTACCTTCATCTGCAGTCTATTCTGGGAAAAAATAAAATTGACAAAAAAAAGTAAGTACCATGTTTCAGAGGCCTCGAATCAGGACATAGCTATAGGAAATAATGTAAAATTATGGTGAGATCTTAATCTGGCCTACCAGATCCACGCATCTAACAAAACTGACAGGGCTCAAGAACAAACCCTTATATGAAGGTTCCTGTGTAGTAGATGACTTATTCGTCACTTACCACTTTTGCCCAGTCCATGCTATAATGTCACTAGTACTCTAGCTCAGGGGCCCTTGAGCTAAGGTAGCCATACACAAACAAATACATAAGCAGAGCCTGAGGAGGAGGTGCGTGACACAGGGATTAAAAGAACATCTGAGAAGGAATCCCTGGGTCAGGCACTGCCTCCGTCTGCCCTTCATTAGGCATAACACAGTGTTTTTTTAGGTGGCCTTTCAGCTCACATAAGCATATGTTATTTCAGTAAAGAGGAGAGAATGAGAGGCCATACACCACTGCGCATCTCGAGGAGACACATACAGAATCAGACAGATAAAATCAAACCTGTCAAGGTTATGGTATTTCCAGTAGTAGCCTGATAGACGTCAGTCACACATCATCCATTTGTGTGCCTATTACACAACTCTGTGTGTGTATATATTCCTGTGAATTCTTAGATACGGGAATAAAATAGGCTCTAAAGGCATACATGAAATGAGTTTTCTAAGTAGTGGTAAAATAAATGCCTGTATGTATCATCTAACCCAGTGGATGTAATCAGTGGAGATGAGTTCTTTGTTATATGAATGGAAGTTTATACGTTCTCGCTTTCTGGCCTCCCCTAAAGTTCTTTAGTGTGCAGTACACATGTACAGTTACATCAGGTCTTAGTAATGCAACTTGGTACCAGTGTCCTGTGTATGCTCAGTATCTACATTACAAGGAATAAAAGGGAATAATGAAAGGGAAAGAACCACTGAAATAAAGATTGCCACACATGGAAATTCAAGAACATCTTTTCTGATCACTGTAGGTTGTTCTCTTCCTCTCCTAATCCACCCAGTTGTCAATTTATTTATAGACTTCTAATATGAATAACAGAGGGATAGCACAAAATACATTTATAAGAAAAGATGCTCCAGAATCGATATTTCATGGGGAATGCAAATAGTTACTAGAACATACATGTCAAGAGAGGTGAGAGGTCCTCTTTAACTATAAGTCTAAATATACTACTAACCTAAGTGCAGCTTGTTATATTTCTAGAGACTTGTGTGATAAGTAGGAGTCTGAGGAATGTTATTGGGGGAGGTCACGGTAGATTGATGACACAGAAGTAGGAGCTTGGTATGTTGAGTGACCATTCTTCATAGCTGACTGACATGTTCATAGTCATTGCATTCTGTTATGTAGAGTTCAATTTGCTTCATTCACTGACGTATATTAATGTAATATCGTATTTATAAACAATCACAAAATAATATTATTACTCATTTTTTTGCAGTCTTGCATCAGCTGAAAATGGAGTGAAGTCACCCCTTAACAAAACCGAGGAGGTAATGAATAAATATAGTGGATATAATACATAGCATAGCACCAATATGTAGTTTATATGTCACTTTCCTCATTGCTATAGGTATGTGAAACAGACTACATGCTGCAAGAAACCAACCTGGCCAAAGAAAATGGGTCAAATGGGTCAACCCTCGAAATGCTGCTACAGAGGTAAATCTGCTGTATGTTTTTTTGCCGGACAAGTTTTTTTAATGGCACCATAAAATATTGCATACAATGAAGTGGGAAGCTGGAAAAAAATTCAAAATGGGGTGGAATTAGAAATAAAATGCAATGGGTTTTGTTTTTATGTCATTCCTTGTACGGTAAAGCTGACCTGTTACCTTCATTCTATGGGTCAATATAATTACAGCGATACCACCTTTGTATAGTTTTTCATGAGTTTTAATACTGAAAAAAATAAAAACTATGCAAAAATTTTTTTTCTTTTTATCTCCATATCTTGACCCCCATAAGTATATTATAGTTACCTATACGGAGCTATGTGAGGGCTTATTTTTTGCGAGACAATCTTTACTTTTTACTGATATCATGTAACTTTTTGGAGTGTATGTAACTGTTTTAATTCAATTATTTGCAGAAGGTAAAGCGAAGAAAAAATTGGCCAATTTGACTTTTTTTCATTTGCCGTAAAGAATAAATACATCTATATTTTAAAAGTAAGGGGTGTTTTTGGATGCAGCAATGCGCATCGTATTTATTTTTTTATTGCATATGTATTTTTATTCTGGGTTTTTTTAAAAAAAATATTTTTGGGATTTTTAAAACTTTCTTTTATTTTTACATTTTTAAGTCACCCTAGGCGATTATAAGAAGCAGTTATTACATTTTTTCTGCAATAGCTCCATAGGAACTACAACTACAGCTTTCAATTTCAAGCAACGGCTCCCTCGATTGCCACACGAGGGAGCCGATCCAGCCTCCCTGGTTATTTACTTCTCAGGTGCTCTGGTCATATTTGACCACGGCATCTGAGGGATTAAATATCTGCAGTCGACATTATCGCCGATTGCAGACATTAGTCCCAGGTACCCAGTGGTTATGGTACCCACTCCTCTGTGGAGCGAGTGGAGCTAAAGTCCCACCGCCGACATATATAGTTATGTAGCGGTAGGGAAAAGCTTAAAGGGGTATTCCGGTTTTGCAGTTTTCAGCATCAGTTGACAGGAAACAAAAACTATTTTCCACATCTCCACTGCAGATATTTTCCGCCATGTTTGTTCCTTGTCATGATGACATCACATCTACATCTGAGGCGTGGCAAGGCTTGTAAGACTGCCCTGTAGACACATCTTCAATGACCTTACCTTTATGGGCAGTGTCCTGCTTATTGTCCTAGACCAGTAATGGCTAACCTCCAGCACTCCAGCTGTGGTGAAACTACGACTCCCAGCATGCTCCATTCATTTTTATGAAGTTCTGAGAACAGCCAAGCAAGTGTGCATCTTGGGAGTTGTAGTTTTACCACAGCTGGAGTGCCGGAGGTTAGCCATCACAGTCCTAGATCCTGCCCTGCAGATGTGATGTCATCGATGATGTCATTTTTTAGGGCCAGGTTTTTCCAGCAGACTTGGGTGAGTGATATTTGAGCTGGGAGGGGAAAGAGAGGCAGAGATCTAATGCCACAGAATCTTTCTGTGAGTCTTATTCCAGGATGTAAACACAAGACGCAGGTCACAGATCGCAGTTACGCTGGAGGAGTCAACATGCCCTCAGACCTTCATCATCTGTCTTATCTAATGCAGTAAGGCTGAATGCTGGGGATATTCTTTTTTTTTCATGAAACCCCTTAATGCAACCTGATGTGGAAATGATAACTAGTCAATTGGTTCACATCTCATCACGTTTTGCTACCATCCTTATAAGTTCTTATAAGTCTTTGTCTTACTTTTTCCCCTTTAGATATGAAGCAAACAAAAGTGATCTAGAATTGCTATTACAAAGCTCAAGAGAAAAACTGGTCGCCGAAAGCCCGAAGGAAGTCCAGGAAGTGAAGGAGCTTCAGAGTAATCTTCATGAACTGCAGGTAAAAAACATCAAGTTCAATCTGGTACTTAAAGGGGTTGTCTCATCTGAGACATTGGTGGCATAGCGCTAGGATATGCCACCGATGTCAGATACATGTGGGTCTCTCCTCTGGGACCTGCACATATCTCCTCATCGGACCAGAGAAAGTGAAGGAGAGAGCACTTTGCATGCACGGCATGCTCTTCAATCATTTCTATGGGAGGAAATTTTTGGAAGTCCCTTGGAAATGAATGGAGAGTACGCCATGCAAGCGTGGCCACTGCTCCATTCTCTTCTTTGGTACTGCTGGAGATATCTGAGCCAGCGCTCGGCTATTTTCACCAGCCCCATAGAAATGAATGGCTGTTCTCCACTCACTTCAGGGATCCCATTCTGGAGATAGGTCCCACCTCTGGGATCTGTACCTATCTGACATTGGTGTCACAACACAACAGAAACTATAGAAGAAATCAAGTTAAAGTTTGTTGCAACCATGATTAAGCGGCAAGTTAATATTTACTACATCTGTATGTACAACCCTAACAATCTAGTCAGGTGGACAAACCAAGCAAAGAACGGTGTCTTATCGTCTTGGCATCTTTGCAAGGGTCATTGCTGCTGGAGCATCTCTGGAGAGGAGTTCGGTCATGTCACCCATGTTGCCCTGATGTTGGGTACAGGCCCCAGATCATATTTGTGACAATATATTTTTTTTAGAATTTCTCCTGCAGGAACTATCTGAGCCATGTAAAATATCCCACTGTTTAAGTAAATGCTACTGTTGGGAATCCAAGACACAGAGGAAACCCTGTTTGGAATTGTAAAACACTGAGGAATATGTTGGTGCCATATAAAAAATCATGGCCAGGGTCAGCCTAGTGAGAGACCATGGCCAATTAACCCCTTAGATGCCGCAGTCAATAAACAGCATCTGAGTAGCTTGACAGAGGCAGTAGGCGCCCTCTGTCCGCCCACAGGTGACCTGTCACATGACAATGAAGTTCCAGTGGGCTACAATAGCAGTCAGGGGCCTAACATGACTCAGACAATGTTAGCCTACGATAGGCCCTGCCTAGTGACACATTACTTGAAATGCTTAAAGTGCAGATAATTAGTAATGGTTGTTAATTGGAACATGCATTGTAGATTTTACTGGATCAAGTAAACAGAAGCTGGACAGAGTTTGAAACCACATCACAGAAAGTGGAGAGGCTTCTGCACGGGACTGAGAAGAAGAAGGTTTCTGAGACCAGACACGCCCTGCAGTATTCCTTGTTAATTGTTTCTGAGGAAATTAAAAGCAGGTTAGTGAAATACCTTGCTAATTAGCACTATGAAGAATGTAGTCATGACCATTCCCACCACTAAATGGCTGGGTTTTTGTTTTTGTTTTTCTAACGTACAGATGCTACATGATTGCAATTTACTCATTTTTTTTTCAATTGATCTTTATTAAAAAATATTGAGCCATTCTGTCACAAAGGGTTAACTGTTTTTCTAGCTGTGTGACTGGTACTTTCACTTTGTGCCATCATCTAATAAACCTTATCTCCAATTTACTAAGAGGTAATGAACACTTATTTAAGGCACATTCTTATCAGTAAGATAATAACTGAGCTATAATGAGTGTAGCAGAGATAAGAAGCCATGAGGTGAGCTGGCTGCCGTTCTTAATAAAGGCCCATAGCTGGCGGTGGTTCCACCGAAGTTATGAAGAGGCGCAGGCCTCTCCATAACTTCGGCGCATCCACTGTCCGTACTAATTGTAAGACAGCTTCCGAGCTGTCTTACATTATGACCTTCTTCTAAGCCTAAAAATGTAGAAAAGGCATAGAAAATGCCGGCCCTTCCCCGCCCACAATTTTAGACCTGGCTTGAGCGGAGCAAAGTCGCAGCTGTCGGCACAACTAACTGTTGCGCCGTCATCTGCGCCCGAAATACGCCTAATTTAGGCATATTTCAGCTTAGTAAATGACCCCCAAAATTCAGATCTTGCTACCAGAGCATCTCAAAGGCTCCATATTTTGTTTAATAAAGACCAATTTAAAAAAGTTAATTTATCACAAAGTGAGTACAATGCAATAACAAAAAAATTGCCCCAAAGGTATACATAGCCTTCAAAGCAATTCAATTCTGGCAAATGGAGGGTCTGTGACTAGCTTTAGACCTTTAGGCCCAAAGACAATAGCAGTGTTGGCCTTAACCTCTTTTTTGGCACCCAGAGTCACATATCATTGTGTGTAACGAATTCAGTTGAGAATGGTGGATCCTAACAGGTGATGAAGGATGCAGATCGTGCCTTCCATCCATGTGAATTGAATCCTCATAATGTGCTTGTTGTTTTAGAATCCAATCTCTGAGCACCACAATAAATGTCCTCCTGCCCATCGAGGAAGAAGTATCTTTATTATGTGAATCAAGCGGACAGACTCCAGACCGCGGGATCGAACAATTCACAATTTCCAACATTGCTTCCGTATATCAAGATCTGAAGGTAAGTAGATGTTTGTGTCAATGCAGACTTGCCATAGATGCAGCTCACCGGGCTACTAAGGGGCCTTAGGGAGACACACTGGTGCTCCCGTGGTGACACTTCCCTGGCCCCATTGCTCTCTTTGTTATGGGTTCCAGCAATGACATGTCAACATATCACCATCACAACCAATTAATGGCGGCAGCAGTCGCATGTCGACCTGCTATGTCATTGTTGGAGCTGGGTAAGCAAAGACTTGCAGGGGGCAGGAAGCATCGGCTCAGGAGCGCCAGTAGGTGGGTGAGAAAAATAATAAAAATATGGCTGCACAACATCCAGTAGGTGGGTGAGGGGAGTAGTTCTCTTTTTGTTATTTTATACCTTTGTCACCTGCTTTTAAAAAAACTTGTGGGGTTAGAAAACCCTTTAAATAGGTGACCACCTCTCAACATTTAGGGCATATCGCTAGGATATGTTATAAATGTCAGATGGGTGCAGGTCCCACCTTTGATACTTGCTGCTATCACCAGAACGGGGCGCATGCTCCGCGTCCTCTCCATTCACTGCTATCTCTCTGAATGGAGCCGTGGCCACGTTTGCACGGTGCATTGTCCATTCATTTCTATGCGACCTCTGATAGAAGTAAATGGAGAGCACGCCACACATGCACAGTGTGCTGTCCTTCACTTTAGGGACCCAGTTCTGGAGATAGGTGTGGATCCCACAGTTGGGACCTGCACTGAGACAACCCGTTAAGTCTTTTTTTTCTTCTTTATTAGATAAAATGTATTGTTAAAAAGGACCTGTCACCAAAAAATGCAATGCAATCTGAAAGCACCGTGCTATAGAGCAGGAGAAGCTGAGTGGATTGATATATAGTTTTGTAGGAAAGGATTCAGTAAAACCTGCAACTTATACATATCTATATTTGCTTTTTTCACTTCCTGTGAACAGGTATAGGTACATGAGGGAGGTGTTATCAGTGATTGATGGTACTGTGTGTATAAGTGTGCATAGGAGATAGCTGTCAATCACTGATAACTCCTCCTCCCTGTACCGATAGCTGTTCATAGAGCTGCAGATAGACATGTAAAAATTACACATTTTTCTGAACCTTTTCCCTATCTATCTGCCCAGCTTCTCCTGCTCTATAACATGCTGCCTGCCTTGCCCTATGCGATACAGAGCAGGGCAAGGGAGAGCATTGGAGCAAGAAATCTTAGAGGGGTTGCCTGTGTGAAAAAGTGGATATGTCCAGGTTCAGCTCTTAAACTGGACAACCCCTTTAAGGGCCAAGGATCTGGGTAATTCGTATGAACACCCATTCCCAATAATTCTTCCGTGTAAAGACACCAACAACCGCCCGACAAATGAAAGCTCATCTGGGTTATTGCTTTTTTCATCTAAAATTGTTTTTGGGCAGCAGAACGCCATACAGAGGAGATAACTGCAGCAGAATGAGCTGGCAATGATCAGAAATGAATGGTGACTTCCCGATCATTGCCCTGAGTATCGGCCCACGTAAAAGGGTCCTTACAAGTGAAGCCTTATCACAGGAGAAATCTCCTTCTACTATTTAACCTTTTTGGATAATGTGAATGAAAGCAGCTCGCTAATTACAACATCACAATAGCATACAGAAACTACTCTCCATGGCTCTCTAAACCATATCGGCCCTGTCTAATATTACGATATGTTTTAGAAGGGGTCAAGAAAAATTCCAAGAATATCTGTCACCCCTCCTGATATGTCTCGGTTTTAGTAACTACTTGTATTCTCCATAAAAATAACAATTCGGAAGAATAAAAACTGTGTTTTTTTACTGTTCTTCTGTTATTTCTCCCATAAATATATGACTTAAATGGGATGCTCATGAAGAATACATATGTTTATAGATAGTTACTACAATTTCTTTTCTTTTCTTACGTAGGATGTGCAGAGTTCAGTGAAAGACCATATTCGACAGTGTCACAGCCTGGAATCCACCACCGAGGTCGTCGATCCATCGAGTCCAGTAGATGCGCTGGCTGTCCAGTCTGTCGTGCATCAATACAAAACTAAATTAGAGGCCACAAATGAGATAATGAAAGAACGAGAGGTTCTTCTGAAAGCTCTGGAAGCATTTATATCTTCTCTGGCTGCAACAAAGCTGGCCATCCAGTCTGAAGCTAGAGCGCTTGGAAATGACAAAACTGCTCTACTGCAAAAGCAGAAGAACCTTGACCAACTACGTGAGGACGTTTACAGACTGAGACAAGATGCTGAGAGACTGGACAGACATCTAGAAGCAGCAGAGATCTTCCTGGAAGACCCAGAACGAGGAGGACCAACATCATGCCAGAAAATGCTTGATGGGTTCTTTGAAAAGATAGAAGTGGTAGAACAATCCATTTTGGTGGAGTTAAGAAATGTGGAAATCAGAGCGGCTTCTGGAGGACAACCATTAAATGGGGCGATAGATCATTCCACGCAAAGTGAGATGGAGCAGTTCACAGTATCAAAGATAGACACAGTTTTGCAAGAGATTAAGGTACTGTTATTGTGTGTAATGGCCTACTTTGACTAATGTGATTGCACCTAGACCTTGTCCTGAAATGTGACAAAATTTGGCACAATTTGGTGCATCTAGTTTTCATTTGCGCTGCGCCTTGCTCCCCAAGGGTGCATGAATTAACCTGAACAGGAAGGTGATGATTTGACATGTTCGTCCAGAATTGCTCTGAAATCATGGCACAGATTTCTGTTGCAAGTTAAGCCAACCGATGGGTGGTATGAAGTTAGACCAAAATGTCTCTCCTTGCCTCATAATTATCATCTAGGCTGAGCCCCTGTGATAAATCTGGTCCAAGTTCTAAAATATTCGCATGACCACAAGTTGCAGACAAGTCCCACAAGTGTTTTTGGTCATGTGACTTTTTGGAGCCGTGTAGCCCTAGCCGCAGCTGACACCCCATTTGAGCATTTGGGAGCGCCCAAAATTAAAGCTAGATCATAATACCAAATAACTGATTGTATAGTGGCATATTCACCCATACGAACCACATGGTGAATCTTTCCCATGTAGGACACATATGTTTGGTTTTAGAGACCTTGGTTTGCCATCTCGAATATCATATAGAAGTGGTGCCCAATGGAGAGGAACTTAGTAAGACCAGTGTTGCCCTTGCACCAGTCTTGCACCAGTCCAACCAGTCTTACACCAATATGCTGGTGTAAAATGCACCATATTTATTAAGAGACACATGTCACTTAAACATTCTCTCATCTTGTTAATTCTGTGCACCAGAGATGGAAATCTACACCAGCTAGGAGCTACTGAATATTTCTGGTGGAATTTACACCATATTTCTGGGGCAAATAATATTAAACTTGTTTGGCCGCATTGTTCCCTCGCCCCCTGCACTTGCCCCATTCAGTTTCAGTTTCATTCCAAAAATTTCAGCACCAATGCTGCTTGGGCATAAATTTGCAACTTCTTGATGCCGTTAACTTCCCTCCAATGTGTTATTGAGCTAAGACCACAGTTGGGCTCTTCATACGTTTCTTGTTAGTGGAGAAAAGATATTGTTGTATGCCTACTACTCAGATACCATGCAATGTCCATCCTTACTTTTATACATAGAACAAAAGGTTTTGATGAGCCGCCCTCATTGTGTTTGGCTTCTTGATGCATGCTGATTACACGGTGATGGCACTCAATGTTATCATTCAGCATAAGACTGAACAAAATAAAACGATTTTGCTTTCTCTTTACAGGATGCCCAGAGCACCTTTGACTTTGAGATCCAACATCTGGATGATTTGGACACCTCATCCACTGAATCCATCACGAAATACAAGACCGAGCTTCAAGAGACAAGTGAAGCAATGAAAGAACGAGAGACAACTCTTCAATCCCTGGGAGCATTTCTGTCTACTCTTAAAGCAACAAAAATGTCCATTGAAGCTGGATTCCCAGTACCGGGCATGGACAGGACCACCCTGCAGGAGAAGCAGCTCAGGCTTGAGTCTTTAGAAAAGGATGTCTATCTTCTGGGTCAAGAAGCTGAGAAGCTCGATGACTGTATGCAAGCTGCTGGGATTCTCCTAGAAGATCCAGAAAATGGAGGGGAAACTTCATGTAAGAAAATGATAAGCGGTTTCTTTGAGAAGTTAGAAAGTGCCCAGCAAGCTGTCCAGAGAGAACATCAGAAGCTTCAGGAGACAGAGACCTTCGAGCAACTGAACAAGCGTCTGAAAGACTTGAGCAAAAATATCGAAGATATTCAGGATCAAGCTGATAAAATTGGGCTTCGAGATCCAACTATTCATGGTGTGCAACAGCGGTATGTAAGGATACTAGCTTGTACGTATACAATGCTTGTGACATGGTATCAGAATATCTGAGCTAGGCCATATCCAGATGGCCATAACATGGCTTGGCAAAGATGCTATATATTTAGTGCCAAAAATGGAACCGGATCATGTCAAGACAAACTTGGTAAAACGTTTCCAAAAGGTTTATTATTTAAATGGGTTGAGCGAATCTGGTTCAGATTGCTGTATCGGAATGCGATTCTTTTTAAAACTAAGTTAATAACATGGGCTCCTTCCTACTGTAAAATGTATGTCTTCCGCTGAGGTCTTTCTGAAGTTTCTGCAAATATTTTTAGACTTACTTCGTCTGATTGGCTCATCCCTAGTCACCATCTTAGGCATTTTTGGCATAACCAGATAATATACTATAAATGCCTGATAGGTGCAAGTCCCACCTCAGGGACCTTAGAGAGGTTATCCAGGAATTTATATTCGGAGGATAGGTCATCAGTATCAGATCGGTGGGAGTCCAAAACCCAAGACCCTCGCCGATCAACTGTTAGAAGAGGTTGGGTGTGGCGGCCTTTTCCCAGGCCATGTGAGGTCATGTCACCATACATGAGAGTTCCTAGACTGACACATGCTCCATACACTTGAATAGAGATGTGGGCGCACTTGGATAAGATGTCTAGTAAAAAGAAAGACATTAGGTTGGCAACCGTGAAACAGCAGTGGTGGCATTTTGTAAGGCACAGAGTAGTGTGGTGGTTCTTGTCAGAACATTCAAACTTGGTCAAAAAGATCCTACATTCATAAATTCTTTCAGTGAAGAACCATGTTACAATTAGATTAGCTCCATGAAGAACCTCAAAACCTAAAAATGTCTGGAGGCAGCAACATGCCTGGACAGCAAAAGAACAGTGTGCCCCCAAAAATTCCTCCTGAAAATCTTCCATGTCTAGATCTAGCCTTAGTGCTGCAATCACTAGCGTTAACATGGTCCACCAGTCAAGTTTGTTGGACCATTTTTAGGACTGAAGGATCTCTTCAAAATGTACTATTGTTTTGTATGGTGTTATTATTAAATTTTGTATATAATATTATGTTATAATAGTTTTTTATCTCTATTTTATTTTAGCATGAAATCTTTGATAACCCTGGAGAAAAAGTTGGAGACTTTTGACCAAGAAAAGAAATCCATATCTGATGCCTTTCAAGAGGTTTTTCAAAGTTCACAAAGAAAAGATTTGACTGGGTGTCAGGAGTGTGAGGAATTGTGGGAGGACACAAAGCAGTACCTTGCCCATAGGTAAGGGCTGCCTACGGCTATATGCATGTTCTTGAACCTTGATGATCTTTGTGAGACATTTAACATTATATGGGTTTCCAATTTCCGACTTTTATGACATGTCCACACTTACCCCCAGAACAGGGGTCAGCAGGTTTCCCCTATTTCACCGGTTGTGGTGGCCGATGACCACCGCATCCAGGCAGAGAATAAATGGAGAGGTGCTAAGGCATATGCCCGGCTCCCACCATTCATTTCTGTGGTTGATATGGAAACAGTTTAGCATGCTTGCTCCACTAACTCCCATAGAAGTGAATGGAGAGAGTCATGCAGATGTGGGTCAGATCACTGATCATTCACTGTCTGGATGCGGCAAGGTGACACTGAGATTGACGGACTACCATTCTGGAGATAATTGTTAGACACAGAGGTGGGAACCATATCTATCAGACATATATAACGTGCCTTCTGTATATGCCATACATTTCTAACCCCTTTAATGTTAGGGTGTTGCTATTGTTACAATGAAGCAGAGGTATTTTTTATGTTTTTGACTTTGCTTTTTTTTATTTTTACATCATGTATTTAGAGAACATTTTCTTCTTTTCCAGCAAAGAGGAGTGTGAAGTGATAATCGAACTCCTTCGCAAGTTCCAGCATTACAGGACAACTCTGACTTCTTTGATTCAGAAAACAGAGACTACAATTTCTCATCATTCATCCTACATTGGAAAAGACAACCTTCACAAAAGGATGATGAAGGTAGTGTTATCAGGCGGTGTTGTGTTGACAGGCGGTTGGGCTGATCGGAAACTCATCATTAGGGTTGTCACTTGGGACATTAATATTGATGACCTATCCTTGGGATAAGTCAGTAGTGATGCTTGCAATGCCCAGCCTAGGCCTAGCATAACACTGCCTCCCCCTTCCTGAAATTAGCTCTTTGAACCAAATTTTTTACATGATTATTTTATTGGGGATTTCAATAACATATTAGTAGGCACTAGTAGGGTCTTAAAGGGGTTGTCCAAGTTATTTTTTTGTTCTTTATATGTTTCTAACTTGTCAGGTATAACAACTTTCCCATATACTTTGTGTTTCTAAAGCTGCTGGTTTCTCAGAGATGACTGAGGGTCACATGACCTGTGATGTCAGCTTATCTCCCTGGTCTGTGATGTTTCGTGTACAAGCCTCAGAGTTCAGATAACAGTCTGTACACGAGAAGTCACTGGCCACGCCCCTTTTCTTTGCCGGGCTCCTGCTATCTGCTCTCTCCCTGGATTCCTTCAGATAAAACATTAACCCCTTCAGCCAGAACACACTGAGGGCTCAAGGCTTTACAACAAATAGTAGCTGCAGCAGTGAGAGGAGACAAATGCTGGGTAAGGAGCTATAGAGGAATTGTACAAGAACAGGTAGTGAGAATTTCCTGTGTGTATCAGCAGTGTCATTGTACAGCTGGGACTTGTAGTCCTACACAAACAACATGCTGCTCAGTATCCCAGCAGGCAGACGTACTCACAGCACTTATATTCACTGTCTTTGCAGAGAAGGGGAAGGGGGAGGGGCAGAGATTGTTATTACTGCATGTAAACAAAGGCCAGAAGAGAATCAGGGAAATGAGGAAATATAGATTTTTTTTTTGCCTAAAACGTGCTGAACTTAGTTATATATTGCTACCCATCAGATTTACAGTGATATTTTTTTTTTTCCATAACTTGGACAACCCCTTTAAAAAAAAGCCATCCATGTAAAATGACAAAAAAACCTTAAAACAAGCTAGTTCCTGTTCAGTTGTCTGTGGAGGGTTCGGCTAAAGCTGGTGCTTGCTTCAGTAACACGTATACTAAAACTGGAATGATACAGACAAGATTAGCAAAGCTAGAGTTGGACACTTGCTGGGCCGAAAGCTATATCCCCCAACCTTCTCATGTGCACACTTGGCATGTTAAGTTAGTAGAGGAGAGAGGCAAGCTACTGCCATGTAGTTGTTGAAATCCACCATGACTGATCCTCATTTCGTCCGGCATCATATATATGAGATTGGGGAACAGATCTGAAGCCCATCTACATTCTGCTGACATGGCAGCTTAAATCGGTATTCCCATCCGGGAACATTTATGCCCAGAAGGACCCACTCCTATCCCAAGAATGGGCCCATGCATGTGTGCCCACCCTCCATTTGATGCTATGGGACTTCCGAAAATAGCCAAGTGCTGGCTCAGCTATTTTCAAAAAGTCCCATGCGAGGTGTGCTCTCCGTTCACTTCGGCGGCCCCATTCTTGAGATAGCAGTGGGTCCCAGAGGTGGGATCCACACTTATCAGACATTGTGGCATATCCTTTTGATATGCCCTAAATGTTGGGATGGGATGACCCCCTTATCTGTAGAAGCAGAGTGCACAGGAAGCAAAGATGTAGAAAAGGATGACGCTAGGTCAGACTAGTGAATATGCAACCTTGATGTCGCCATTTTTGCCCATGTGGTCATTGAGAGAGTACATGGGGGTGTCATAAACACAATGAAAAGTGGAGTATGGTGCACGCTGCATGGGGGAAATATATGGCCTCCGCCTGTATTTTGGGTGCTGATGATTCTATCATCTCTACTCTTTCTAGAAACCAAATCCACAATTTGACACTAGGTGTCTCAGTCTCCTTAAAAAACAAACACGAATGACTGCAATTCTCACTTCTAAGTGCAGACGGCCATCCTTAACTGGATTCGATTTACTATATTGATCGCGTTTTCAGTTTTTTTCCCCTCAAACTGATTTGTACGGTTTTCACATCTTTTAATCTATTTTTATTGCAGGTCCAAGAGCTGAAGCAGGAGATTGAGGAACACGCCGAAAATGTAGACGAGATAAACACCATCTGCAAAAAGCTGCAGTTTCAGATCAGTAAGATAAAAAGATTTGAAGATGCGCCATTCCAGGCGGAAGCCAATACCCTCATCGACAAGTGGTTAGACGTAGGTATCCTTCATTAGAACTTACCAAGGGGGATCAAAGTGTGGAGGACTTGCCTGAAACAATAAAACAGAATTCTACTGTTCATTTTCATGCTCACTGGAGCTATGGGCAACTCCGCCACATGCAATGCACAACATAGAACTTCAGATACATTCAGTAACAGCAGATTAAGTGAAATTTTCTGACACCAGTAATGAAGATGGAGGCAGGATGGTTGGCTGCTGCTAAGCATTTAGGTCATACTGGCCTAGTAATGTTCTGGGTGATAGGTGTCTTTGCTGTAGTCCCTCACCTTGCAGCAGTGTCTGGAAATACTGGTTATAGCTGTTCATTATGCTGTCAAACTTCACAAGACTTCAGTTGAGGAGTGGAGAATAAGTGATCACTCTGGAGAATCCGTACCAGGAGCAGGAGCTCAAGCAGTGTGCTCCCTCTCCTCACTGTTTCTGGACAGGAAATCCCCCTCCTGACAGGAAGCAGGACCAGCTCACTCCTACCGAGAGGAGGAGGGTAGTTAACCCTGTTCCTGCCAACCATTGCCAACCGTACCTTACTGATAACCACAGACATAAAATACAATACAAAATACATAACAATATAATACACAACTATGGTATATACACAACTAACCCTAACAGTCAGTCAGTTTGGAAGAGATGAACTGTGTGTTGTGGAAGATACCACTGATATTGAGGAGGTTCTGGCTACGCTTAGAGACTGTGAAATCAGTTACACATTATTGGTCTAAGTGGATATCAAAGTAAAAATAAATAGACAAACGGTTAATACAAAAAACTTTTTTTTCTTTTAATTTTCCAGTTTAATTGCTTAATGTTATGTAAAAGATGAAAATACTCTGTAATCTGTAATACATACACAGTATAACATCAGCTTATCATGTTTCAATGTCTGACTTTCTGTTCTATTTTGTGAAATATCCTTCAGGTATGTGAAAAACTTGACGGCTATAATGAAAACCTAAAAAGTGCTGTCTGCTTATGGAACAAAGTTCTTCATCTATCACAAGAGTTAGAGCCATGGATGGAAGGGACAGTCAAGTGCCTTCAAAGTGCAAACCTCACAAGCGATGATGTCCGATTGCTCCATGTAAGTTTTTCATTATATGACTTAAAAGTAAATGATTGGTAAGAATTTTCACTTAATTTTCAGTTTATTTTTACTTTGGGAATCGTGAATAATAAAAAAAATCTGCTTCTACGTGGAAACTATCAACAAGTAGGTCAACTGTTTGATGGATCTCATTACTTATATTCTGTTCCTCTGTTAAGTTTTTTGAACGCGCTTTCAACAAATGACAATCCGTATAGGCTGGTTAATACATGATTACTTACACTGGGTAATCACATAAACAGGACTATGTTAATTAAGACTGTGTTCAGACATTGTGGTTTTAACACGTTCTCAATCATGGTTTTATAACTTGGGAACTGCAAACAACAAAATCTTACTTGTATTTTGTATTTTTAACAGGTAGTTTGTAAGTTGTGATTATACAGTTTTTTTCTGTTGCTGTTTTTTAATATTATCTTATGTCCTTTCTGATGCATTAATTAAACTGTATATTTTATTCTGCTGACAAGAACTGAGAAAACTGCAAAAATAATGGAAATGTGCCCTAAGTTGTTAAAGGGAACCTGTCATCTCTGAAACACCCCCTAAACTAGAGTAAGTGTTGTATAGTGTAAGTGATGCTGAATCCGAATATGAAAGTTTTATCTTCATACTCACTTCCATTCCGACGCTGTGCTCCCACAAACCAGCAGTAAAATGCACTCACTGGACTCTTCTTTGAGTCCTTTCCATTATGTGAGTGAGCACCGGAGTCCAGTGAGTACATTTTACTGCAGGTTTGTGGGAGCACAGCGTCAGAATGGAAGTGAGTATGAAGATAAAACTTACATATTCGGATTCAGCACCACTTACACTATACACCGTTTACTGTAGTTCACGGGGTGTTTTGGAGATGACAGGTTCACTTTAAGTTGTTTCTTTTATCCGCTCAGACTACCCCAAACACTGCATATTTTTGTCCCATTAACCTCTCTTTGATGTCAGCACTTTCCTTCCCCTGTTCTCAGCATCACTGCATTTTGGCAGGATGTTTACATGCAGAACTTCCTGTTTTCAGCAGCTTCCTGCTGGGTTTTCTACCCAAACTCAGCATGCTTTGCTCTGTAATTGTTCTCCACTCCACCTGCCACACTGTTCTCTCTGCAGTAGTCACACCCCCTACACCTCCTCTCTGTTAGCTAGGAGGAGCAAGCCCTGTGAAACACTACAATGCAAAGCATGGTGGGTTTGGTTAGAAAACCGAGTAGGAAGCTGAGGGCTCATGTGAAACCTTATCTCTGATCTTTAAAGGTTATAGACATCTTTGGGAAATTTATTTTATGATTTAATTTTACTCATTTTGGGCTAAAAATCATATTTTCAATTGGTCTAATGCTTAAAAATTCTCAGCCGTTCAGATATCCGTTTCAGATACAGGTGTTAAAAAATCTATCTGTTTGCAGAGTATCACTTCCCAGTCCTGTCAGTTGAGGGCTCATTTTAAACCTTATCTCTGATCTCCTGACCTCATAAACACTTATTTAAACCATATTCTTATTAGTTTGCTATTTTTTTTAGCTATAATAAGTGTTTATAAGGTCAGGAGATCAGAGATAAGGCTTTGCATGAGTCGTCAGCTGAAGGGACTCAGAACTGATACTCTGCAAACAGACTGATTATTGACCCCTGTATATCCAAAATGGCTAAAAATTTTAGTAAAGACCAATTGAAAAATGATTTTTAGCCCTAAACGAATAAAATGCAATCATAAAAATTGCCCCAAAGGTGTCTATAGCTTTTAACAAGAATTCTTTTACATTTTGCAGAAATCTTTACAACTTGTAACCAACAGCCATCGCATCACGTACTGTGGTCACATCACAAGGTCAAGTGGCCTCATTGACTAATACCTTTACCTTTTTTATAAACCATACAGACCCACATCCCTTTCACAACAGTACATTGAGAGCATTGAATAGAAACGCATAGCAAGAGTTCATTCACCCATTGTAATTATGCTAATGAGTCAAGAACAAATAATTCTCTGTGAGTCTAATTGCATATACTGGTGAGGATTTTCAGAAGCCAATCCTATACGACTACAAATTTAAATTTAACAAATTATGTAAAAAAAATAAAATAAAATTATCATTTTGCTTTGCTTCAGACCGAGCTCCAGAATCAAGAGAAACATCTAGAGGAAATCAATAAGAAATCCACAGAAATACAGAAACTTTTACAGACTGATGAACTTCCCTTTGAACTACAGGTAAAAAAAAAAGTATATTTCACAACCAGGAGCCCATATCTAAGAAAGTAGTGACTGTGCGTCAGTTTCTCTCCTGTTCCTTGGTATTATGGGCTGCAATGCGCCATATTTACACTGTTGTAGATTGCAGTTATCCAGTACTATTGTGCTGCATTTATATCTAAATCATTATACACCACAGTTTAAAGGAACACTCCAGGCATTACTGATATGCCGTGCTGTGACTAGAGTTATAAAACTCCCCTGACTTACAGTGTCTAAACTATCTGTGTGTCCTGTGTGCAGAATCTCCAGTGTATCCTATGAAAGGCAACTTCACACTGCTGCCTCCTGCTTATAAAGGTGCATTTACACACTCCGAAGAGAAGCCGATTGTCGGGAAGGAAGAATTCCTTCACAACAGTCGGCTGCTCGCTGAGTGGAGGTCAAGTGCTTCATTTACATGCAGGGATCACCTCCACAGTATGAGGACGAGTGATGGTTGTAGCTATTGCTTGTCCCCATACAAAATCATTGCTCCTAGGGAGCAGACTGCTGTTTAGACACCACGATCTGCTGCCCGGGAACTATAATTTAGGTGTCATTTCACCCGATGAATGAGCGGCACTTTTAGAAGGGCAGATTATCAGGAATGAGCGTTCACAATGATCGGGCTGTGTAAATCCACTCTAAGACTGGACAGAGGGAAATCAATCAAAAGCAGAAGACAGGGGAGACAGGCTGAAGCTGCATCTTGTCTCATCTAGGTCACTCGCTGTCCTTAGATAAGACTCAGAACAGAATACCGTAAGTGCAGTGTGATGAGGTGCCCTTTGGGAGGACCCTTTGTCCATAGCATGATACAGAGATTCTGTCTTTGCTGTCCTGTTAATACTTGTAGGGTGTTCCTTTAACGTAGTTTCAAAAATAATATTCACAATTGATTTTTAACCTTTTTATCCTTTATAATTCAGGTCATAAAGACCTCACTGGGGAATAAATTCACTGCAATATCTGCTATTGTGACCGAAAAATCTGAAAGTGCGGATTTATCAGCATTGGATTCAACAGATAGCAGTTTGGTGGCTGCAGAATTACCACAGATTACAAGATATGAGGTAAATCCTACGTGTATACATGTCCGTGCACTAATATTCATGACCTGTGTTTACATATAGCAGCATTAACTCCGGCAGAGGCTAAAATCATGGCATTGCCACACTGACGAGATGTGATTCCATCAGCTAAATGCAAATGTAATAACTGGGGTCATATGGGCGGTGTCGCAGCCTTGCAGAGTCAGGGAGTCCTCCCTATAAGCACACCTCCTTCAGGCTGATGGATATTCCACCCTGGGCTCTGATGTTAGCGCTTGCGATTCTAAAATTCCAGTAAGGGCGATGTCAATCAGCCCGGAGGAGGTATGCTTACAAAGAGGGCTCTTTGACTCTGCAAGGCTGCGGCACCGCCCACATGACTCCAGGCATTTTGCATACACCACTGTTAGGGCTCATGCACGTGACCGTATGCATGTTGCAGCCCGCCAAACATGGATCCGCAAATGAAACAGATGACATCTGTGTGATGTCCATGTTGCATCCGTTTTCTTTTTTTGAGGATCCATTGTAACAAAGCCTCTCCTTGTCTGCAAAACGGACAAGAATAGGACATCTTCTATTTTTTTGCGGAACAGACGGAATGCACACAGAGTACTTTACTTTTTTGCAGACTCATTGATGTGAATGGTTCTACATACAGCCCGCAAAAAAACGGAATGGACACGGATACAAAATTAGTTTGTGTGCATGCGCCCTTAAACAGTGACGTACATAGAGAAGTAAGGGTCCAATAGCAAGGATCAAACCAGGCCCCTAACACGGGCCAGAAGGGTTTCTACCTAAACCCCTTTCAATGACACTTGGGCCATTTTTCCCCTGCCTCATTTACTAAAAGTTGTTCCTTTAGAGGGCAGAGTCCTGACCAACTTTTCACCTCCAGTAGAAGAGGAGATGATCCCAACTAAGACTGGGCCCCCTCTTGCCCTGGGCCCCATAGCAGTCGCATGGTCTGCCGCTATGGTAGTTACGCCCCTGCTCTTAAACTAGTCTTTTTGAAATGATGATTCAGTTCTAGGCGTCAGCTAATCAAAAATGAAATCCTCAGCCCAGTGACAAATTTGCATGCAACTCATGGGTATTTTGATACTGATTTTGCAGCTGCAAATTACTACTTATTACTTATCCTAAAGACTTGTTCACATGGCGGATTTTCCAGATGGATCTCGGCGCATATTACTCACCAAAATCCACTTGCAATTCGCTCTCAATCTGCCTCCCACTGGCCTGAATTCCGTGTGAAAGTTTCCAATGATATCAGTGGCTTGCCTAAGGATACGTTCACATGGCAGATTTTGTCATTGGGAAAATCCACTGTGAAATCCGCTTCAAAAATCCAAGGCTGATGATCTTCTAGTTTCTGTCAGGGTTTTGGAATTTTATGAAGGTTGCCTTAAAGGGATATTCACATAATGCTCATTGATGGCCTACTGCTAGATATGCAGTTATGTCCAAAGATGGGAATACTCCTTGATTCTCAAAGCTATCTAATGTCTACGTTCTCACCCTGGGTATGCATGCCATGTGTCTAGGGCTGTGATGGCTAACCTCCGGCACGCCAGCTGTGGTAAAACTACAACTCCCAAGATGTCCCCTTGCTTGGCTGGTCTCAGAACTCCATAGAAATGAATGGAGCATGCTGGGAGTCGTAGTTTCACCACAGCTGGAGGTTAGCCATCACTGGTCTAGGGGGTGCCCTCTCACATACTTTTATTCTCAGCATAGTGAAGGGTACTTGGCTAAGGAACATTGAAAATGTTCTAATTTTATGGGACAGTGAATGCAAGCTATTGTTTCCTGCTATCAGTCCCTTCAAGGTAGGAAGCGTGGTTGACTGTTATGTACTTCAATAGAATGTTACCCTAAAGTCCACCAAAAATGATTACTGCTTCATGTGTTTTTTTGCTGTCCAGTTTGTCACTTTTTCAGTACATTTTTATACTTACTAGCCTGTTAACGGAGAGCCACAAGCTCAGACACAACTGGAGACCCCTGGTATGGAGGTGGAGGTAGCGGCTGAGGCTCCACCGAAAGAGAGACAGCCAAGTCCTGCCACAACTCTGGTGGAGGAACCCGAAAGGTACTAAACCTATTGTAGATTGTCTTGTTGTTATATAAATACCTGCATCTTATGTTCACTAATACGAACATTGCTCTTTCACGTAGGGCTGACGTTCAGGAGGAACCACAAGGAGAAGAAAGGAATGAATATTTAGAAGCTATAAGACCGAAGCTGGCAGAGCTACAGAAGAGACGGGAAAAGCTAAGTATGGCCCTTCAGCCTCGAATACAGGACAATGTAAAGCAGCTGGCCAGTTTCAGAGAGCTTCTCCAGGAAAGTCAGGACATGATGGGTGCATTAGAAGATTCAATGTCAAAGGAGTTATCTCCTGCTGCTTCTTACAGTCCTGGACTTCATGGTCACTGGCTAGAAATCAAGATGCTACTGGAAACATTCATTTTGGAATTGCAGGTAAGAATATTTTTTTTCTCTGCTGGTGGTGAGGTTGGCTGAATTTGCACCTTAAAGAGGCCCTTTCACCACTCCTGACATGCCTGTTTTAATAGCTCCATGCATTCCCCACGTACTAACAATTCTGGAACATCTATTCTATTATGGCTCCATGTTGTGCCATTCCTTTATTATTTGCACTAGAAGTTATGAATGAATTGCTATTTGCCTTCAGTAAAGGAACAGAGGGGAGGTGACCAGTTGGGGGTGTGTCCCTGCACAGTCTGACTCTATCCAATCAGTGCTGCCATGTTCAGACTGTGCAGGTACACGCCCCCAACTTGTTACCTCCCCTCTGTTCCCTTACTGAAGACAAATAGCAATTCATTCATAACTTCTAGTGCAAATAATAAAGGAATGGCACAACATACAGACATAAGAATAGATGTTCCAGACTTGTTATTACATCGGAAATGCATGAAGCTATTAAAACAGGTATGTCAGGAGTGATGAAAGGTCCTCTTTAAAGGGGTTATCCAACCCCTATAATGCAATATGTAGCAATTTTGGAGCATCTTAGTATCAAACCTCACCACCCGAAATTTAGCATCAAAAAGTTTTTTGAGCAAAGCCTCTTTTATCCAAGAAAATTGCAACTCTTTGCTCATGTACGCCATGCTTGCTATTTTTCAGAGAGACCAAGCTGGGTGTGAGAGGGGGAGGGCAGGACCTACGGGGGCTGACACATTTACTATTGTGTGCTCCAGAAAACTGCCATATAATAGAATTCTTTTCTGGTGCATGGCCCACCCGAGATGCGACAAAATAATGAAGTGGTGTGCACCTCTTAATAATTTTATTGCACCTTACGCCAGTGGACTTTGTACTAAGACCGATCTTAGTAGAACTGCCCCTCTGTGCTGTGCTGTTCCTCTGTCATTCCTCCTGAATAAATGGACAACTAGCTACTACCAGTAGGAGATGCATCACTACACAGTTTGACGGTATCAGATGAGGAAGTGCAGAGAGACACACACAAACAGTGTTTATAGATGTCTATAGAGAGGGGATGGAAGGAATGAGCTGCTATAGGGAAAAATAAGCATTTTCTTTGATAAGATATATTACAAAGTTTCCTATATTTACCAGTACTATTGATTGAAAGGATAGTGACCATTTAAGGGAATGAAATGCTGTAGATTTTTTTACTGTAAATTTTCTTATATTCACCAGTACTATTGAGTTATTCTAAATATTGTACGTTGAAAGGCTAGTGATTTTTTTTACTGTAAATTATATGACATGTGGATGTAACCTTAAAGCGGTTATCCAACCCATATAATGCTCCTCAAAATGCCCGGGCCCCTCATACTGGTCATATTTACCCCTCTCCCCAGAACCCGAGTCGCTTCGGAGGCTCACACGGCCGCTGCTGCATCACCCAGTCGCGCGGATCAAAACATCTGGGGGGGAGGGGGGTCAGTCAATAGTAGGCCGTGCCGGGAACGAGCCTCCGTAGTATTGCAACGCTGATGATGTTTTGATCCGCACGATGTGGAGATGCAGCAGGGTAAATAAGTACCAGTATGAGGGGTCCGGGCATTTTGAGGAGCATTATATAGGTTGGATAACCGCTTTAAGGTTACATCCACGTGTGATATAATTTACAGTAAAAAAAAATCAACAGCATTTCAGTTCCTTAAAGGGGTTGTCTAACTTCAGTAAGTGGCATTTATCATGTAGAGAAAGTTAATACAAGGCACTTACTAATGTATTGTGATTCTCCATATTGCTTCCTTTGCTGGCTGGATTCATTTTTGCACAATATAGGAAAAAACACTAGCCTATATGCGCTCCCATGGTTCCCGCCACCAGAAGCTGATGCTTTTCCCTACAGTGTGCAAGCAGGACCACCACTGATGGACTGCAGGGTGGTCTGTAACCATGGAAATGAGCAGTGTATAATATGATGGAAAATTTAATCCAGCCAGCAAAGGAAGCAATATGGACAATCACAATACATTAGTAAGTGGCTTGTATTCACTTCCTCTACATGATAAATGCAACTTACTGAAGTGAGACAACCCCTTTAAATGGTCACTAGCCTTTCAACATACAATATTTTGAATAAATCAATAGTACTGGTGAATATAAGAAACTTTGTAATATATATTATGAAAGAAAAGGCTTCTTTCTCTCTCTAGCAGCTCATTTCTTTTATCCCCTCTATGTATGCATCTATAAAGACTGTTTGTGTGTGTCTCTCTGCACTTCCTCATCTGATACCGTCAAACTGTGTAGTGATGCATCTCCTACTGGTAGTTGCCAGTTGTCCATTTATTCATACGTTTTCAGGAGAAATGGCAGAGGAACAGCACAACACAGAGGGGCAGTTCTACTAAGATCATTTTTATTACAAAGTCCACTGGCGTAAGGTGCAACAAAATTATTAAGAAGTGCGCGCCACTTTATTATTTTGTCACATCTCGAGACAGGGGCGGACTGAGAATTTAAACTGGCCCTGGAAAAAATATAAAAAGTGGCCCCATTTTGTAGTTGGGTCCAAATTGATGGAAGGCAGGGCCACTAAAACCATTTTGTGGCAGATTATACCATCCCAACAGAGCCAAATACCACAGTCCATCACAGAATACGGCCCACAGCACAAAATATATCCCCAAAAACCTCCACTGGCCGGCTGTGAGGAGGGCTCAGGCGGCCCCCTGGTCATTGGCCCACCTGGAAATTTCCCTGTAAGGTCTATGGCCAATCTGCCCCGTCTCGAGAGGACCTTGCACTACAAAAGAATTCTATTATACAGCAATTTTCTGAAGCACACAATAGTAAATTTGTGATGGCGACATGATCAAAGGGAATTTTTGGTTCTCCCGTCCCCTCTCACACCCTGGTGTAGAGGATTGATACTAAGATGCTCCAGAATTTCTATATTATGGGAAACCCATATCTGTTCTATCACTGTGCAAACGCCTTGCAGAAACTATGTGGTTCCCGTTACGTACTATTACTCCACGATGCCAAGCAATGACTAGACAGAACTGGAGACAACTAGACATAAGAAGTCAAGTCAAGAACTTATATTTACTGGTGATGTATTTACATCTTAGATGGACATCCCCTTTAGAATGGATTTTCGGTGGTGCCCCGATCTGCTGTGTGCTGGAGGAATACATAATGGCAGACACCTATAGAATAAACGCTCACCCAATTATTCCTTCTTCTTATTTCTAGGATACAATGCAGTTACTGGAAAGTCGCCTCGAAGGACAGCGGCAATATGAAAGTCTCTCCGCCACCCTGAATAACAAAATGACAAGTTTTTATGAAGAGCTTCTTAATTTTAGCCACTCATCACGGGAAAACGCACCGTGCGAGCTGAAGAGACAGAAATTACAGGTGCAATTGTCTGTGATAATACCTTTCTCAATAGAACATTGCTCAATTAGGAAGGCTCCTGGATATATAACCTTTGAAATGCACTATATTCAGGGAGAAAATTGTCTTGAAACAGGGGTAGTTTAATTTTTTTTTTTGTACCAGAGTAGCCCTTTTTGCAATGCAACTCGGGTCATTGCTCGTCAGGTAGAAAGCTTATAAGAAAGTCACAAAGGGAGATTCTAATGTCTCATACTCGCGGAAAAGAACATGGGAGCAGCCAATCTGTCCAAATTCTACCTGAAATGGAGCAGTTATCCTCTTCTGCTTTTCAGCTGGACCCTAACACATTTTCTATGTAAATCGAAAATCCTCAGCGTTTCCTCTTTCTTTGCTTCCTCTCCTTTCACTTATTTCTCTGGGAGGTTGGCATTTAGTTTTTTTTTTATTATTCTGCGCAACATTTTTATTATATTTTAATTTCTTCAAAATTTTCTTTATTTTATATCACTTCCTTTTTTATGCAGACCTCACTTTATAACTTTTTTTTTATCTTTGTTATTGTCGCATTATCATTTTTTGCCTTTTTTTATTTTGTATATCGGAAATTCCACTCAGTTCTTACCATTGCATTACACGAAACAATGCATCCCGCTCAATCATCTCATAACTAAACGAACTGGGATTCGAAGAAGCCTACTTCGCAGTACTTAGCGGAGGTATAAATTGAAGCTTCTTGGCCCTGATGATAAATCGGTAACGGGTCCTTCAACGACCATCGTCATTTATAATACTGATGTCTTCTAATGTGGTAGAAGGACTCTTGATTCCTCTCAGGTGTGACTGCTGCATCTGCACCCCTATACTTGCTAAAAACTGACCTAATCCCTGATTGTGGGATCACAAGAGTTAATTTAACCCCTTAATGGCTTCCCGCTGATTTTTGGCATTGCTATTTTAGAAGGGGCACTTCTGAGAGTACTCGTGCTCAAAAATATACCTTTGGTTCTTATAGAAGCCTTTTGCTGCACAGCCAGGATCGGAGGTAGCTCCAATCCCAACTGTTAACCCTTTGAGTGTTGCAGTCTGTGACAGTGGCATGGTCAAAAGCAGGGGCGTAACTAAAGGCTCATGGGCCCTGCTGCAAGACTTCAGCTTGGGCCCCCTTCCCACAAGGGCAGGGAAGCACAAAGCCTTTGTACTTCCTAAAGGCAAAAATTGAAACAGACCCCCATGCCTAATTTTTGACCTAACCCCTTCCCACCAGCCAGAGGTGTAACTTGACCAGTATGCACTTTCTATAATACCAGTGTCTTCTTATGTGGCACAAGGGTCTTTGGGCCCCCTCAGGATCTTGGGCCTGGTAGCGACTGCAACCTCTGCACCCCCTATAGCTACGCCCCTGGTCAAAAGGGATTTCCCTCTCTGATTGGATCCCAGTGATCTGATTGGGGGCTGGCGAGTCCTCTGCAGGCAGCTCTGGGGAACTGGAAAGGACCCCATGATGTCAAGGGGCGCCATATAAACACTGAGCATAATCTATTAGCATACAGGAGTATGCTAATACATTATAAAATACCTTTGTAAGACACTAATTCCTTAATAGGATTTGAAAAAGTGTAATAATACATTTTATTAAACATTTTTTAAAAAGTAGCAAAAATAATAAGCTATTGTTTTATATAAAAATACATGTTATTGTGCATACATTACATAAAAGAAAAACTACACTTACTAGCTATCCACTTGACCAAAATAATCTGAACAACTCATTTAACAGGCTATTCAGTGTAAAATATGTACAGTGTAAAAAGTTAAAAAATCTATGTCAAAGATCACTTTTTCTATATTTGCGATGCAAAAAAATGTATATAAATTATAAACTAATTTATATGTACTCTCAAACAGCAAAAAAAAAACAGACATTTCTTCTGTGTAAAACTAGGCCTTATACAGCCATGTCAATGAAAAAATTAAAAAGTTATGGCTACTTAAACATAGGAAAAAACTGAAAAAAAAAACAAATAGCTGCTCATTAAGGGGTTAAAGGGTTTTTCTGCGACTTTTATACTGATGACTTATCCTCTGCATAGGTCAGGTGGAGGTCCGACACCTGGGACCCCCGCCGATCAGCTATTAGAGAAGGCACCGGTGCTCAGAGTAGTGCTGCGGCCTTCTCTCTGTTCACCAAGCACAGCGCCGTACATTGTATAGTGGTTGTATCGCAGCTCAGCTCCATTCACCTACACTGAGAGTCCTCCAGTCCTTTCAACGCTTCCCAGCAGCAAGACATGGGTAGTTATGTGATTTTTCATTAGTATGGGTCTGATTGCCATTTTCCTTCTCCCTGCCCTGGGTTTGGTCAAGTATGCATGTTTATCACCATAGAGAAAGGATAAGCCAGCTACAAGATACCTGTGGATCTGTCTTAAATGTCTGAAATAGGAATACCCCTTTAATGTAATGCTATTAGAAAAAAATACTGTAAAAGGGTTGTCTGCCTTATAAAATACCTTAGGGATGGAGGTCTCATGTTTAGGATCCTTCTCTATTAGCCAGACATGGGTGCTCCTACAAAGAGCATCTCTTGCTCTGAAGGATCCGACACATCCTTTTTTTTTTTTTTAAACAATTTTTTATTTGACACATTCATATATTACACGGACAGCCCATTGATTTCAAATGGAACATTGCAATGCTTCATTTCCCCTTTGGAGGCGCTGCAGGTAAAGTGAATACTTGCTTCTGGGTTACCTAACAGAGTATAGCTTATTCAGGGGCGTAGCTATAGGGGGTGCAGGGGTAGCAGTCGCTACTGGGCCCAGGAGCCTGAGGGGGCCCAAAGTCTCTTGAGCCACATAAGAAGACACACAGAGCACTAAGGGTAGGGGGACCCAAGCTGAACTTTTGCACCAGAGCCCATGAGTCTTTAGCTACGCCCCTGAGCTTATTCTTAGGTTCTCCAGGAGTGGATGATCATCACTTATGATCATTTTTTTTGTCTGAGAGCCCTTCTAACGAAAAATGGATTGTCCGAAGCAGACAACAACTCTTTAACGTTAAGAACTTGTCCACTTGTTATATCATATAGACAGTAATAGTGTTTTTCTATGTTTTTGATATGTTTTTGACTTTGAGTTGACTTTTTCCTTTGCAATGTTTTTGTGTGTTGTAGGCATTGCGTGACCAATATGAAGGTTTGCGGAGTGATCTAGATCAGGTGTCTCGGGTAGCAGAAAATGTGAAGCATACGTCCTCTTCAAAGGGAGCTGCAAGGATCCAGGAGGCGATGGACATGATTCACAGCAAAATGAGAGGATACTTAGAGCGAATAGATCATCTGACGCAAGTGATAGAGCAGCCTCCTGTGATTGAGAAGCGCAAGGGGAAGAAGACCAAGAAAGGATCTAAGAAGAAGTTAGAGCATCAACGATCAGCAGAGGAAATTTCACTGAAAGCTGAGGACACCTTAGTGAAGGCCACAGTGTCATCTCTAGTACAGCCTTGTGTTCACACTACGGCCCAAACCACGGTGACTGCTTCTGTGCAGGATATAGTACAACCTTTAGCACAAGATACAGTGGATTTATCATTGCATCCTCAAGTGGAGAGCTCAGTACATTTGACAGAGGAACGTATGTCACAGTCTTCAGGAGAACCATCTGTACAATCTGCTCAGGATTTCTTTCAGCTTTCAGCAGGGGGGCCTGAAGACAAATCTACTTTGAAGAAGTTAGTACAGACTAGAGTGGAGGTTTTGGTTCAGCCGTCAGTGGAACTTTCAGGACAATCCTCTGTAGAACAATCTTTGCAGTCTACGCTAGAAAATTCAGTGCAGTTTGCAGTGGAAACCGTAGCACAGCCAATTCTGAAAACTTCAAAGCATTCTGAAGCTCAAGCCTCCGAGCTATCTGATATGAAATTAGCAGAGCAATCTGCAGTTGTACCTCCAGAACAAACTCATCTAAAACCGTTAGTGCAGCCCACTGAAGAACCATTAGTGCAGCCTACAGTGGATCCATCTATGCACCTGACAGAAGAACCATTAGTGCCGCCTACAATGGATCCATCTATGCATCCTTTAGAAAAACCGCTAGTGCAGCCTACAGAAGAATCATTAGTGCAGCCTCTAATTATAGAACCATCTATGCATCCTGCAGAAGATCCATTAGTGCAGCCTACTATAGAACTATCTGTACATCCTACAGTAGATCTGCTAGTGCAGGCTGCAGAAGAACAATCAGTGCAGGCTGCAGAAGAACAGTCAGTGCAGGCTGCAGAAGAACAGTCAGTGCAGGCTGCAGAAGAACAGTCAGTGCAGGCTGCAGAAGAACAGTCAGTGCAGGCTGCAGAAGAACAGTCAGTGCAGGCTTCAGAAGAACAGTCAGTCCCGCCTGCAGAAGAACAGTCAATGCAGCCTGCAGAAGAACAGTCAATGCAGCCTGCAGAAGAGCCGTCAGTGCGGCCGGCAGAAGAACAGTCAGTGCAGGCTGCAGAAGAACAGTCAGTGCAGGCTGCAAAAGAGCCATCAGTGCAGCCTACAATAGAATCATCTGTGCAGCCTAGAAAAGAACCATTAGAGCAGACTACAGAAGAACCCTTAGTGCAGCCTACAATAGAACCACCAAGGCATCCTAAAGATGTACCATTATTGCAGTCTACAATAGAACTATCTGTGCAGCATACAGGAGAACCGTCAGTGCATCCTATGGTAGATCTGTCAGTGCAGCCTGCAGGAGAACAACCAGTGCAACCTGCAGAAGAACATTATTCAGTGCAGTCTGAAGAAGAACAGTATTCAATGCAGCCTACAGCAGAACAGTCAATGCAGCCTGCAGAAGAACCATCAGTGTTGCCTACAGTAGAACAATCTAACCATCCTGCAGAAGAGCCGTTGGTGCAGGCTGCAGAAGAGCCGTCGGTGCAGCCTGCAGAAGAGCCGTCGGTGCAGCCTGCAGAAGGGCCGTCGGTGCAGCCTGCAGAAGGGCCGTCGGTGCAGCCTGCAGAAGGGCCGTCGGTGCAGCCTGCAGAAGGGCCGTCGGTGCAGCCTGCAGAAGGGCCGTCGGTGCAGCCTGCAGAAGGGCCGTCGGTGCAGCCTGCAGAAGGGCCGTCGGTGCAGCCTGCAGAAGGGCCGTCGGTGCAGCCTGCAGAAGGGCCGTCGGTGCAGCCTGAAGAGGAGCCGTCGGTGCAGCCTGAAGAGGAGCCGTCGGTGCAGCCTAAAGAGGAGCCGTCAGTGCAGCCTAAAGAGGAGCCGTCAGTGCAGCCTAAAGAGGAGCCGTCAGTGCAGCCTGAAGAAGAACAGTCAGTGCAGCATACAGTAGAACAATCTACACGGCCTGCAGAAGAGCCGTCTGTGCAATCTACAGAAGACTCATCAATGCAAATAGTGGAACTTTCAACACTTTCTGATGTTAAACATTTGGAAGAGTCTACCTCAGATCAATCTGTTGTAGCATCTTCAGTGGACTTTGAGCTGGAACCTTCAGTCCAATATGATATTTCAGTAATAGAACAAAACACAGTAGAAATACCAATACACCCTACAGTAAAGCCAACAGAAACAACTGCTGTTCATCATATGGAAACCTTGGTTCAGTCTATAGAAAATCATTTAGTGCAAAACATAGAACAACTTTCCTCAGGGTCTTCATCAAATCTTCCTACGCATGAATCAATATTACAATCTAAAGAACAGTCTGTATTGCAACCTTCTGTGCAGCCGACAAAAGAACTTAAAACGCAGTCTGCACCGGAGCATTCAAAGGAGGCACTCGTAGAAGCTTCAATGCAAATCACAGCAAAAACCGCTGCAGATCTCACTTCTGTTCAATCAGATTCTGTTCAAGACCCTTCAGTACAATCTGTGCTGGAAGCTGTAGGAAAACCTATAGATCCTTATACCCTGCAGCCCACAGACAAATCCGAATATCCATCTGTGCCGAAATCCACTGACACTGGGAAGGCAAAGGAAAAGAAATCTTCAAAAAGCAGAAAGAAAAAAAAGGTAACATCAGAACAAACAGGCTTTTTGTATTGATTCTTGTGTAAAAAAAAAAAAAAAAAAAAAAATGGATACCGGCATTTTCCCCTTTATTGGGATTTATGCCTGCTCTCTTCCTTAGTCAGGTCCTGAATTTGGCATTGGTGACTTCCAGTCCAAATTGACAAAAGGCAGCTCCAAATACCACAGTGCAGAAGAGTATACTGCCACCTCTGCCGCAGTATTCAACTGTATCACCGCCCTGAAAACGGTGACACAGTTCAATGCAGGAGGGCACTTACTGCCGCCGGCTAGGTGCGTAAGTATCTGAGCATTAAAGAGGTTCTGCAGGCTTTTACTATTGATAACTTATCCTCAGGATAGGTCATCAATATCAGATTAGCGGCAGTCCGACACCTGGCTACCCGGCCGATCAGCTGTATGAGGAGATCTCCCATTTCTCTTCCTGTTCACCGCTGCAAAAAGCGGACAGGAGGATAGGTCATCAATAGTTAAAACTCAGACAACCTCTTTAATTAACGTTGAGAGCATCAGATTATTATGTCCCTGGCTGGTGGCCGTGAGGAGGGCTTGATTGGCCCCCTGGGGATCTATGGCCAGTCCACCCCTGCACCCAATTCTGTAACGTGCTCCTTCAGTTTACTCCTCAATGCATAACTGTGCCTTACAGACTCACTGCAGGAATACTAAGGGTCTTCCCTAGGGCACTCCCCAGGGTCCGTCCAAAATGTTATCCAGTGACAGATACCAAGTACCAGTACCAAGCAATACCTGTATCAGCCCCCTTGGTGGGGATCAGTATAATAAACACTCTTAAATGGGAAAGCCTTGTGCCAATTTATCCATTTGTGCTCCCCCCATAATGAACCCATTTCTCAAATTATCCATATGATGGATTGTGATCTGCAAGGATACTTCAAGTTCAACATTTTGCCAATTCTTTTATCATCTTCTCGTTTCCCCTTCTTCCTTATAGTTAAATGCTGGATCAGCCGGAAAACAAACGGTGGAAAGCAAAGAGGTGAAAAAAGCCATAACATCAGTGCAAAAGACGGACACGAAGAGTCCCAGCGCGGAGGTAAGGATTGGTAATGACGTGTGCGGAGATGTAACCGGAAGCTCTTGGGCCCCTGACGCAAAATGTATGCTGCAGTACCCACCTACCATGTAAAATACTGGTAGAGAGTCCTTTGGGCCCCATCGTGCACTAGGATCCAGGGGCAGCTACAGTATATGCATCCCAGGGATATATGCATGTGCAGCGGGCCATCCCCCCAGGGCCCTATCCTCTACAAGGGAATATCGCCTCCAAGGTGTAGGATTGCCGAGTGGTGTATTTGGGGCCTAATATGTCTCTTGCGGTGGAGTGTCCTGATCAGCTGTTTGAAAAGGCAGCGGCACCGCAGGCCCAGTGACGTCACGAGTGATGTCACGACTAGTATCACTGGCCTGGGCGGGGCTAAGCTCCATTCAAGTGAACAGAGTTTAGCCCCGCCCAGGCCAGTGATACTAGTCGTGACATCACTAGGCCTGCGGTAAACACAGAGAAGGCCGCGGCGCTCCTGCAGCGCCGCTGCCTTCTCAAACAGCTGATCGGCAGGGGTCCCGGGTGTCGGACCGCCGCCAATCAGATGCTGATGATCTATCCAGAGGATCAGAACTGCAGACCCCCTTTAAGGTGACATCCAACGCAGCTTTACTTGAGTAGACTTGCATTTAAATAACAATCTTCTGGCTTTCTCTTGGCTTCCAGCAGGTTTTAGCATATAAACTTGGCAGGCAAACACACTTCTGCTCTATCTCTGTAGCTCACTGCTGTACCAACAATCTTTCTATAAACTTGGGTTTCTTACAATGGCTGCACTTTTCTCCTTGGTCTGACTTATCTTGGGCCAGGGAAACACCTCCTGGCTGCTGAGGCTCAATAATCCTGCTTCGCTGGCCAGCAGAGCTGAAGGTGCTCTGGCTGGCAGGGGCATGTACAGCAGAGACGTGCCCTGCACACCCTTCCCCTAGCACGGGGTACTCTAGACTGTCTAACTAGATTCCCACCCTTCCTGCAGGAAGTCAGAACAGTCCACTTCTCTCCAGAAGGGGGTCAGAATAGAATGGAAAGGTCCATTCTGAGTAACTGTACAGTAGCTCTGCCTTGTTTGCTGCCACCTGCTGGTACACCATGCACAATACATGGTAAAACAGTTGCATAACATTGTATAGATATACACATTTTTGCAGGTTCTGGAATAAAATGCATAGGGTGACATAGTGTTAGCCCATAGAAGACAGTAGCGGGCATAGGAGTGGTAACACCACTCTGGGGTATTACACATGGTTTCTATATGTTTCAATTCATAATCACATTAATCAGCTTAATCATTGTCTGGTTATATACTACAACTCCCAGCATTCCTGTACAGCCTACAGCTATTAGGGCATGCTGGGAGTTGTAGTTTTGCAACAGCTGGAGGGCTGCAGGTTGAGCATCCCTGCTTTAGGGTATACCTGGTAACAACCTCATGTGGCCTCTATATGGAGAACTTGACCCTTTAAAGCACACAGTATACAGTATGTACAATATACTGATGCATTCTACACACTGACCATGAGGGGGCAGCAAGTCCACTGCCACAGGATATATATTATATAATATATTTAGCCTTTTTCTGCACAACAACATCAGTAATATGTGGTATGCACAATGCGGGGGAATTTCTGATACACAGACAGCTCTATCCACTCTTGATAAAATGTACTGAACAAAAGACCTTGATGAGTAAATATAGCAGCAGGGAATAGACGCTACTCTGTCTTTATTGGCAGCCTTTGGCCCCTAAATGAGAGTGTTCCTGAGGATGATTACTACTGAGCTGTTAAAAGGCACAAAAATAGACGGGTTGTGTCTGGTATTCCAGCACTGCTCTATTCAAGTGGATGGGGCTGAGCTGCAATTCTGCACGCAACCTGTGAATGGGTATGGAGCTATTTCTGGAAGAACGCAGCAATTTTTTTTTTTTAATCCAGGACAACCCTTTAAGAGGACCTTTCACCACTCCTGACATTCCTGTTTAGTAGCATCATGCATTCTCCATGTAATAACAATCCTGGAGCATCTATTCTTATGTCTCTATGTTATGCTATATCATTCCTTTATTATTCCTACTAGAAGTTATGAATGAATTACTATTAGCCTTCAGTAAGGGTACAAAGGGGAGGTAACCAGTTGGGGGTGTGTACCTGCACGGACAGACACACCCTCAACTGGTTACCTCCCCTCTGTACCCTTACTGCAGACTGCTAGCAATTCATTCATCATTTCTAGTAGAAATAATAAAGGAATGGTACAACATAGAGACATAAGAATAGATGTTATTACATGGGAATGCATGAAGCTATTAAAACAGGCATGTCAGGAGAGGTGAAAGGTCCACTTTTACAAACGTGCATGTTGTTGCTGTTAGTCGGTTCCCGGCAATCCCATAGAATTCAATGGACAGCAAAGCACAGGCTTGGCTACACTCCATATGCAGCGAGCCCCTGAGGAACCGGAGCAGAAGAAGGGTGTGGTAGTGGCTCTGGCTGTTACAGTCAATCACAGTGGCTTTCCTAACACTGTTGCTCCTTGAAAGGAGAGGGCACCCTTTCTTTTCCTGGGTCATACCCTGGTTCTTGGGCTCCTGCCTAATTGTAGTTGGGGTGCACGTGATGTTAGGTGTTTGTATGGGTGCAGGACAGGACGTGTAGAGTGCAATGTCCAGCGTATGGTGCAGGAGTCATTAACTAGACCCGATTTAACAGAATAACTGTCTGTCTTTACTGAAGTGCAAATTAGGCGTTATAGTCCATCCTACAATAGCAAAAACACAGTTCCTTCAAAATACAGTGCAATTCCCCCCAGAAGATTTGAGCAAGGATGGAAATTATTGTACTCCTTCCGCTTTATCTTCCTGCAGAATCTATGGCTGGTTATCTCTTTACAACTGTGCCTTTAATTCACAGCTGAGGCGTTTAGGTTTTAAGATACAACTAGTCAAATGATGTCCAGTTGTGAAGGGTGTCTTAACGTCTTCCCCCTCAGTGCAGTAAAGTCTAAATATCTTAGATAGCAGGACACCTTACTGACTTCAGTGTTCAGCCGTGCAGATTTCTGAACCTTCTTATCTCTTTCTCTTTTTCTGTAGATCATCCAGAGATCGTTGCATCTCTGTAGCTTTAGTCCAATCTTGTGGGGAATAGAGTACAAGGAGTTGCCTCCTCTCCTTGCTAACTCCAGGCAAGCACCCTCCAGATTCATCAAGGTGTGGATCCAGGATCTACATCCAAACTTCCTGCAGGGGCTGTGTCATAGTTGATTAAAGGGGTTGCCTCACTTCAGCAAATACCATTTATCATGTAGACAAAGTTACTACAAGGCACTTACTAATGTATTGTGATTGTCCATATTGCCTCCTTTGCTGGCGGAATTCATTTTTCTATCACATTATACACTGCTCGTTTCCATGGTTATGACCACCCTACGATCCAGCAACGGTGGTCGTGCTTGCAGACAATATGAAAAAGGCACCAGCATATGCGTGCTCCCATGGTCCTGGTCACTAGAGAGGCCAGCGCTTTTTCCTGTAGTGTGCAAGCACGACCACCACTGCTGGATTACAGGCTGGCCGCAACCATGGAAATGAGCAGTGTATAATGTGATGGAAAAATGAATCCAGCCAGCAAAGGAAGAAATATGGACAATCACAATACATTAGTAGATGTCTTGTAGTAACTTTCTCTACATGATAAATGCCACTTGCTGAAGTGAGACAACCCCTTTAACTGCGTCACTTCCATCCATAACCATACTATGTATATATAGCCTAAAATTATATTAAAGGGGTATTCACATCACATACAAAGGGGGCATATCACTAGGATATGCCCCCATTGTCTGATAGGTGTGGGTCCCACAGATTTCCTGGGGTCCGTCCACCACCAAGCGCTTCTTCCATACAAGTAAATGTGAGTGCACCATGCACGTGCTGCCCATGCTCCCATTCATTTCTATGGGGCAGACGGAAATAGCCGAACCTAGTGATATGCCCCCATTGTATGTGATGGCAAAACCCCTTTAAATAACATGACAAGCAATAAACAGCACACAATTTGCAAATACTGCACATATAAACACCTTCTCACTGAGTTGTGCTGGGGTGGTGGTAGGGAACTCAGGATCTCCCTAGTCGTGATCAGGGACATTAACCGATAATGGCTCCAAGGGTCACGTTGTCTAAAATCGATGAAAGCTGTATCCAAATTTTTGGCATCCAGACCAAGAGAAATCAATATCATACTACAAAAAACAATCCACTTAGTGGAAGGGGATGTTATCTATATTTTATATTTTTTTCTGTGTATTTTAATTATTCCATGAGCTTTTTTTCACCGAATTGCAATGCGCCCAGTTCTGTCATTTTTAACTGTGTCTGGTTTTCCTGCAGCTGGAAAACATAATGTGATTGTATCCTATACAAAACCTAATCCTGTTCAGCCATCGCCTCCCTCATCTACTGTGTACTGTCCCTGACACAGTTTATAGACTCTCCTTCCATTAGGGTATAACTGTGCAGAATGCACAAAGCTGGCTGGCCGTTAATGCATTGGGAACAATATATAGAGAGAGGCAGACGGCCTTTTTATAAGATTATTTCTGGATTTCAGCACTGACCTAGTGTAACTTCACATAACTCTGCCCATTGTGCACTACACTAGTTACATACAAAATACTTAGTATATATACTTACCACTATATACTTACCACCCAGTTCCTGTACAGGCAATATACTGGGTGCTTTACAAAGAGTAGAGCAGTGCAGAGAGTGTAATTACACCCCATTTGTGGGGGCCAAAAGACCCTACCAGAAGACCCCAGTGCTGGATATACCAAGGTGTGTAGAAGTATTATTATTGCCATAATATTGTGCTTATTGTGTTGACTGTGGTTTTGGCAATCACCCCTCCTAGGTGGACCTGCAAAGGGAAGCATATTTACCTGCTCCCATTGCATCATATCAGTTGGTCACATGATGCAAGGGGGGCAGGTCACTGAAATTGAATGCAGAGGCGTCAAAGCAAATGATGGCAGTAGGGGAGTCGACTGAGGTAGCCAAGACCGACTGGGAGCAAGTAAGTATGCTTCTCTTTGCTGGTCTGACGCTCTCTCCCTATCTGCAGACAACTAGGAGTTCTAACTGTTCTGCTTTTATACAATTTCTAACTGAACTTGAACCTTCTAGTGGGATGGCTGGTGTGGAGAAGCACAGCCTAAACTGAAACAATGTTGCAATTTCAGTCTGTCATAGACTTGAATACACTTTCATTAAAAGTCTGTGGGAATGACTATGCAGTTTTTCCAGACATAAACAAGTCTTTAGATATAACAACAGAGCTAAATCAGATAGTCAAAAGGTCAGTGTGTCTGTTTTTTCCATCCAAAACTTTGCATAGTTTTTTATAGTAACTGCTCAGTACATATCTAGAAAGTCCCAAAGTCTCTCAGTATTCGCTGGCTATGGATTAATCCTTTACACAGTGCATTAGAGATACAGTGCATTAGCAGTGCAAATGAACAGGATATATTACGATAAACATATACAATGCAGTTAAACCATATAAAACGGTATAGATGTAATCAATGGCATAAATCACAGTGCAAGTCAAAGGCAGTCTGTCACCAACCTGACCAGTTTTAAACCGATCGCATAGTTCAGTGGGACACAAAGACATGACACAAATATTACATTTCTATCTGTAGTAGTTTTTATGATATGTTAGTCAGCCATCGCAAGTGTCCATGGGGCGGAAAGTATGCTGCACGTACCCGGGCCCCCTGTCTTACTTTCACCTATCTCCTCCCCTCAGAGTTCTCCGGCCAGCCCTGTGTCTGTGTGACATCATTTTTCCCTGTAGCCCAAACTCTCCGTCTCTGGGCATCGGCAATGGCTCACTAGCATATCATAAAAACTACTTTATTGGCAATTTGGAGGATCTAAAAAAAACTAAACAAAGGTAACATCCGTGTCCCACTGAACTATGTGATCTGTTTAAAGCCACCTACATCAGTAGTAAGTGCCTTGTATCAACTTTCTCTACATGATAAATGCCATTTGCTGAAGTGAGAGAAACCCTTTCATTTTTATCATTGTGCAACCAGATCCTATCATCAGCAAGATCTATTAGGTAAGTGGTCAGTTATCCCATAGGAAATAGACCTTAGTGGAAAGTGATAGGCCCAAAACTGCCCTCTAAATAGGGTATCGTCTTCTGGACCATTGGGGTCAGAGACTGGGTCTACTGGAGGATCTTCTAGTAGGACAATGCAACATGGTCCAAGGCAGTGGCATACGTAGAGAATTAAGGGCCCCATAGCATAGATCAAACCAGGCCCCCCACACAGGACACAAGGGTTTCTGCCTAAACCCTTTTCAATGACCCTTGGGCCATTTTTACACTGCCTCATTTTGCTAAAATTTGTTCTTTTAGAGGGTAGATTCCTGACCAAGTTTTCACCTCCAGTAGAAGAGGAGATGATCCCAAGTAAGACTGGGCCCCCTCTTGCCCTGTGCCCCGTAGCAGTCGCATGGTCTGCCGATATGGTAGTTACACCCCTGGGCCAAGGAACTGCATCCAAACACTAGCTCTTTCTGTGTCACCGTCATTATCACAGTTGCCGTACTTTATTTCGGAAATGAAGAAAGTTTCTCTATGGTTGAAAGTTCCCTCATTAATGTTATTTATTCCTCTGAATTGATGACAGAGCGCAGACGGTAAAAATGTTCGCAAGAAGCATTATGTAGATGTGACAGACAGCTCGAGAGACGTTGCTGAGGAAAAAGCATTAGAAGAAGCAAAAGCAGGATGGCAAGAGGCCAGTGGTCAAGTGCAGGCACTTCTACAGGACTGTAATTCCTACAGGAGGTAAGTACAGGTCACACCGCCGAGCAATCTGTGTGTTAAAAATATTAAATGCTCGGCATGGAGGATCTGCATAAAGAGTTCTTTAGAAAGTTTCCTGGGTGAATCACAGAGCCATTATCAAAATAATGAAACTGTCTCATTTGTGACATTCTACAAGTGAAGATAACCACCGGCTGCGGAGACAATTTTCCCTCCTGAAAGAGGGAGATTTTTTTTTGGGATGATTGGGGCCAAAATAAGATGTGGCTCTCTTGTGCTACATCGGCTTGCTTTTAACTCTGTCATCTCATGGAAAGAGTAGGCAAAAATCTTAAGCTGCAACTATCGAGTTAGGGGTCGTTTACACTGTGTTTTTTTCCCAGTGGAATTTTAGCACGGAAAGATTAAAAAAAGCCATAAAATGTATGGCACATTGATACTTTCTGACAATTTTTTCAAGCAGGGGCAAAAATTGACTATAGGACAAAAACACCAGAACCTGAGCATGCTGCAATTTAAAAAAAAATGCCTACCCAGTGCACTCTGCGCTTTTCCAAAAACTCCATAATGCTGCGTTTTTCAAAAAATGTCATAATCAGAGCATGCTGTGGTTTTCAAAAAATGCCATAACCAGAGCATGCTGCAGTTTTCAAAAAATGTCATGACGAGAGCATTCTGCAAGTTTAAAAAAAAATGCTATAATCGGAATGCGCTGCAAATTTTAAAAAATGCCGTAGCTAGATCATGCTGCGATTTTCAAAAATGGAGCATGCTGCAATTTTTAAAAAAATTTAAAAAAATTCCATGGACCCAAAAACCTAAGGCAAATAAAAAATAAAATACCACTTAAAAAACACTGTGTTTCATAAGTTCCCATATACTTAAAGCGAACATTTGGAGGAGGTGTTTTTTTTTCAGCTTGGATTGCCATAAAAGTAATTGATAGTATATCACTGGGATGTCATCACTTATAAATTAGTAAGGGTCAACTTCCAGGACCCTCACCAGTCCTTAAAGGGCATCTGTTACATGTGCACTTGACAGCTGAAGACATCTGTGTTGTTCCCATGTTCATATGTGCCCGCATTGCTGCAAAAAATGATGTTTTATTATATGCAAATGAGCCTCTAGGAGCAAAGGGGGCGTTACCATTACACCTAGAGGCTCTGCTCTCTCTGCAACTGTCGCTCCCTCTCCATTTTGATTGACAGGACCAGGCAGTGCAGACGTGATCACACCTTGATCCTGTCAAGCAAAGTCCAGAAGGTGCAGCAGTTTCAGAGAGAGCTGAGCCTCTAGGTATAATGACAACACCCCCGTTGCTCCTAGAGGCTCATTTGCATATATTAAAACATTATTTTTCTCAGCAATGTGGACACATATGAACATGGGACCAACACAGATGGCTTCAGCTGCCAAGAGCACATGTAACAGGTCAGCCAGTGTCATAGGTACAAATCTGCTGAGGGACTGGTGATGGTCCTGAAAGTTGACCCTTACTCAGGGGTGGGATTCAAATTTGTAACAGGTTCCCTACTCAACGACAGACACGCGGCATCATGACACATGTTTACATATACATACACTATATACTGTATATGCAACACATGTAAATACACCATATACATGGTACACATACATAAATACACCATATATACACTACACACACAAAACACCCAACTTTTAAAAAGTCTAAGGAGCCAAACCATGGAATGGAAGCACTCATCTGGAGAACCTGAGGGAAGTGGCTGAATCCCATGCCTGCCCTTACCAATCTAGTGATGACATGTCAGCGATATACTATCAATTACTATTATGGCATGTCACGCTGAAAAGGAACACTGAAAAGAAATTTTCGGAGGGATAAAATAGGTAATCAATATCAGATCGGTAGGGGTCTGACTCCGGGCACCCCTGGCGATCAGCTGTTTTTCGGCTGTGGCAGGCACTGTTGTATGAGCATTAGCAAATACCCCCTCTATATAGTGTTGTATAGTCTACCGTACCATTGTACACAACAAACCAAAATGTTATATCGATGCATATCCTTCTGGCACATACCATTTTGGCATACGCTGGGGGTAAATGGGGCGAACTAGTGAACAGAGTCTTAACCGGTACTGTGCAGAACTTAGACTGTGATCAACATATCATTAGCAGGATCAGATCCAGGGATATGTGAGGTTCCTTGTCAGTCCCTCCCTGTGCATACCCACACTGCTGAGGCTGCCCATACCCAGTGGGCCCTAATATCTACCCAGGTCTTCCTAGTGCTTTGATCATCTATATTATTACTGATTAACTATAATTGTTTTTCCTATTTTATCTATGTATTTTTTTCTTTCGCCGTCTGTCCGATTATTGGTCATCTGCATGTTATTTCTACTCAGTTCTCCCGAGACCCCAGTAAACGACGCGACGGTCAGCGCCAAAGACGCCCCTCATGTCTCAGGTCTGATAACCACAGTGGAGGAAAGGGCTGAAATGCTCCCAGACGATGGGGGAAGGCTTGTCACTTTACACAGGGTTCCGGTAAGTTCTCTGCCCGTGCCGCCTCTATTCTCCTGCTAGTGGCGCCATATAATTAGGGGTAGTTATATGTTTAAAGTCGACCTTTACTTTCTATTGGACTTCTTTCAATTTTCTTCTAATATTGTGGTGAAAAATTGTCCCAGTGTTCATAAATGTCAAGAGATCGGAGTCTGTCACCTATGCAAACACTGACACATTCAATTGGTACTTCTGCTTTATTGGTACTTATACAAAAAATATTCTGCATTTTTTAAACCAGTGCCTGGATCTGAATACATTTTTAAATGCATGTAAATAAAAATGTAGCATAGCCACTGTGTTATTCAATAAAATATATCTGTGTAGCGCCACCTGCTTTTTCTTATTTTTCATGTCCATCTCACTGAGGTGGGCGCACATGCTCACTGTTGGGTCATATGATGCTTGGGCACACGTCACCTCTGAGGCCTGTCATTGCCTGGAATGGAGGATGAGAGTGGTAGTGACTCTAACTGCAATAATTAACGCTTTACTTATTATTGTGCCTTGTAGGATATTGTCACTAATCAGGGGACCTCTGTTCGAAATGTTCCAGAACCAGAGCCTCTTGGTGTCCAAACAGAATCTGAAACATTATCAAAGGAACTTCAGCCTTATATCGCAGTTTACCAGCAGGAGGCGCTGGAGGTTTTCTCACAAATTTCACTGATGTTGGGAGAGGAGGTGTTGCAAGCAAAACCTCTGGAAAAGATTGCCAGCAATTTTAAGGTGAGTCTCGTACCATACATATACTGTATGCATACAATATGGTACCTGTACACAGATATATAGGTACAAAAAGGTATGGCATAAATAATTCCACTGGAAGGTAAAAATTCTCCATGTCATAGGTGAAGACTTTTTGGAAAAGATATTGACCAGTGTCACCTTTGGGTTCGTACACAGTGAAAATATTCATATTGTACGTTGGAGAACAAGGATAGCCTGAGCATGACAAATGACAAATATGTGCCTTAAAGGGGTTGTCCAAGATTACAAAAACATGGCTGCGGTCTTTCCAAAATAGCGCCATACCTATCCTCAGGTTGTGTCTGGTATTGCTGCTCAGCTCCAGTGAAGTGGATGGGACTGAGCTGCACTACCAGTTACCACCAGTCACCACCTGTGGACAGGTGTAATGGTATGTTTGGAAGAAAGCAGCCATGTTTTTCTAATCCTGGACAACAGCGCCTGCGCAGAGATATCTCTGGCTTCAACAGTGCACTGGATACTGCTGGAGGTGGCTTGATATAACATACCCGACATGTGTGATGTCAATCACGTCAAGAGGGGGACTGGCCAGGGTCACTATTCAGGAGAGCTTACAGGTCATTGTAATACTTCCTTCTATCTTCATTCTGTCATTAAAGGGGTAGTCCAGGATTAGAACTACAACACATGGCTGTTTTACTCCAAAAACAGCCTGTCCATGGTGATATGCATGGTATTGCAGCTTAGCTCCATTGAAGTGAATGAGGCTAAGGTGTAGTACCACACACAACCTGTAGACAGGGGTGATGCTGTTTTTTTTGGAAGAAAGCAGGAATCTTTTTCTAGTCCTGGATAATTTCTTTAAATGAGCACTGATCGGCATTGTAGCATATCATACATATAAATGGGGAGTTCGTACTGTAGGGGGATGAATGGTCATTAGAATGATCATTCATTCCCATACAGTTTGCATATTATCAATAGCACACCCCTTGTTTATTAGAAGATGGTCAGTATGCATAGTACATGATGGAACTGAAATCTTTCATAGGGAATCCAGTCTGAATAAAGGGGTGGTCTTCTCGTATAGATGGCTGTTTAGAAAATCTTTGCTACATCTTGCCCTGACTACGACAACAACCTGTTATGCAAATACATATCAGAAGATTTCATGGGTGCATCGAGAAGAAATGTCAATTTATGACCTTTTATATTGTTATATGACCCTTCTCACCTATAAAATACTTCCTTCTGTTTTCAACTCATAAGCTGCCAATGATAGGACTAAGTAAGTAGTGTTAGTGGGGGGAGAGGGGGGGGTCACCACATAAGATTCTATACGGCATGTCTTTTCCTTTATTCTACTGCTTGTTCCAATAATTTTCCAAACAATATTCCATCATTTTCAAACTGATTCATCTGAAAATGAGAGAGTGAAATAATTGTCATGAGGAATCATCCATAGTGTGAACAGTCACCTTTTTTTTTTATTGCATCACCTTTGAAGGGATGTTGCATCCGATAATATACGTTTGAAATTATTTAACGTCTTGATGCAACGTCTTTTCCTTGGAATTTTCCATGGCTTTTTCATATCATACATTCACCAAGCGTTAGTTTTTTGGAAATACACACACACAATGGTTTGCAGTTTTTTTCCAATGTGAATGTTACTGTCTTGTTTTGCAGCTCGACTATGTTCGAGAAGAGAAGAAAACGCAGCCTGATAAGAGCCAACAGGAGTGCTACATGGAAGACCTGAAGAAGAACATTAAGAGGTTTTCCAAAGGACCGATCCAATTAAATGTGATGGAACTAGACCAAGAGATTCAAGAGATCGAGGTATATTGTGGTTACAGATAGGGGTTGCAGGAATGATAGAATTAATCTCAACAAAAAGTAAGACTGGTCAGACATGTTTCTGCTGTACCTGTCGATTCCAGCAGGATCGTCTGGCAATCTAATGTCTATGGGGTTCCCCCGACCCACCTGCAACAACTGCTATCAGAGGATGTTGGATTTTAAGAGTATGGTCTACTAGAGGATCCATGGCAATAGTCCAAGGCAAACACTTGAGAATAAGTAGCATGCTACTTATTTTTACAGATTTTTTTTTCCATGGCACTTTGTGCCTAAAACCATACAAACCCCACAATCACCTGATCCCTGTCTATAAGACTGTCCCTCAATATCAAATTCAGTGCAATCACAATATTTTCTTATCTTTTTCTTTTTAGAAACTTTATGACATGACAAATCTAGAAGATTCATCATTTCAACGACAGCCACGAGATGTAGAAAATTCTGAGATTTCACCGTCAGACCTTAAAGACCTCCTAAATAGGCTGATGGCACTGAAAACTGAAAAGCAAAAACTGCGTCAAGAACTCATGAATTTCCAGAATGCTCTGAGTGCAGTCAGACTATCATACCAAATGTTATCCAAAGAGAAGGAAAATCTCAAAATGTAAGAAGCCAAAACCCCATTTATAGGATTACTGTTTGGATATTATGGTTTCAGCAGGAGCTTGCCTATGGAAGGAGGTGGTTTATTTTCATTACATGTGAAATACAAATAAATCTCTATGTAGATAACTAAGTTGGCTCTCCAGTTTAGATTTAGATTTAGATGGTAGTCTTCTGTTTGGGATGCACCACAGATGACAGTTGATTGTCAAGGTTCTTAGCCCGGGGTAGGGATATTTTATACTTGACTTAATACAAATGTAGGTACCTATCTAACAATTAAGTTAAATGCCTATCTCTGAACTCCCTTCCCCAAAACACACTTCTTGACCTCGTCCCACCTGGATGTGGTGACCAGAGGTGGTTGGAACTATGGGAACAGCCAAGAGGGCTGTGCTACATTTTCTGTTGCTCCTATACAAGTATCTATAACACATTTATAATTTATCCTGAGTAAATGTAGGTTAGGGCCCATTGTTAATCTTTAATCTGCCACCCTGTCAACAGGACCGATGAAGAGATCCATATTCACCTGGTTCCTGTTGCTCGCTCCCGGTTTCTTGGCTCCTGGGCTCTTTTCAGTGGACCTTGTGTGAGTTTTCTGCATAATTGGGGGTCATGTACTCTTCTGCAGCCAATGACTGGCCACATGTCACCACTGAGGCCAGTGATTGGCTGCAAAGATACATGTGATCTAGTCCATGCAGGGAGTTGACAGATGGGGACTGGAAGTCAAGTGAAGACAGCCCAGGTGTCATGGAGCTCTGAATGGCAAGGACCAGGATAATATGTATTCCCCCACAAGTTCCAATGGCTTGGGGCAGAGTTAAAAAAAAAAACTGGGTTCTCTCTAATGAGCTATTGGAGAGCAAGAAACCTATGTATGCCAATGTGGAACATCTATCAGTAAGTACAGTATATTTTAGGGTTTTATTTAACTCTAGTCATCTTTCTATTCCAGGTCATCTACTGAAGGTCACCAAAGATATCTGGATAAATTGGGAGAGTTCCTTGATATACTAGCCAAAGAAAAAGATACCTTAAAAGTGTTGATAGCTCAGCAGTCCAACATTGGAGGCTGTGGAATATCATGGAAAGGCAAGGATGAAATAGATGTAGATATCAGACAACTTGAAGCATTTTGGGAACAAATGGAACTCAACATTCATCGAGAACGTGATCGGCTGGTGAAAGAAACAGAGGAACTTCAGTTTCTTCAGCAGAAAGCTGACCACCTCCAAAGTATCATTCAAGTCCAACAAGACTTACTTGATCAACCAACTCCCTCTCCAGAAGATATAGTGAAAGCATCTTTACTTCTCTCTGCTGATCTAGAAGCCATCAAACATCTGTGCTCCTCGTTGAGGAATGCTTGTGACTTGCAAATCAAGAGGTCTTGGGGTGCCAATGAATGTAGGACTCTGGAATGTTCTTTAGATAACCTACAAAAATCTTTGGAAAATCTAGAGGAACGAGTGAAGGACCAACAGTTGACTCGGTGTCAAACCCCAGACGCTTTGCTAGATCAATACCTATTCCTACAACCTTTATATGACTCCCACATCTGGATCAAGAAATTACAAAATACGATCACGTTTGATCAGGCTATCGCCCTTCTGCCAGGAGATGTAGAGCAGCAGATCGCAACTTCCAAAAACGTGCACCAAGAAATTTTGGACAGGAAGTCTACTGTCAACTCTGTTATTGAGAAGTCAAAACACATATCACAAGGGATCGATCCAACAGCATTCAAAGATATTTGCTCTTTCTTCCAACAATTGCAGGAATTATATCAGGAAGAAATAATGCAATCGGTTGGCCGATTGCAAAAGCTCGAATCTGGGCTGGAAAAGAGGAGAGCACTTTTTTCAGAAATTGAAAAGCTGAAAGAATTACTGCTCTGTCTAGAAAAAGAAGCAACTCCAGTCAAAAGAGGAATATTTACTGCGGCTGAGTTATGTGAACAGCTAAATTGTCTAAAGGCCAAGACTACAGAGTTGGAGGAAATTGAAGGTCTTGTCTTGACACTTCTCAGGAACAGCCAAAGCTATCATAGGGAACTTAAAATTTCCGAGCAGTTATATTTAAATGACATATTAAGAAGCCTCAAGTCCAAAGCAAGAAGAATTCGTAGATTAGAGGAAAAGAAGTTTTTGCACACCGAAAAATTGTTAAGAATTTGTAACGAGTTTCAAGAAAGAACAACTTCCCTTAGCCGGGAATTGAGTTCACTGCAGCCTATTGAACCCGAGATGCATGATGAGGCTGAAAAGCAAGCCGGGGAAGGCTTTGAAAAGGAATTTCAAGTCTACCATAATGCCATCTCATCATCTCAAGTTCACTTGTCAGAGATTTTGAGGTATAAAGACTTGTTTGAAGATAGTGGGCTTTACTGGGATGGTTTAACTGTGGATAATCTACAGACTAAATGCCTAAGTTTCCCGATACATAGAAGTGGTCACTTTGGTCATTATGAACCCGTGAAAGAACAATATCAAGAGCTTTTAGAAGAAGCCAAAGTGATGTGTTTTTCGGTACAAAGGGAAGCGTTAGCCATCACAACTCATTTTGACATGATAGAGGCTCAAATTTTATGTAAAAAAATCAAGAAAATAAGAATATTAGCCACTGAAGCACTGAGGTTGTTACCGGAGAAACATGACAGCCAAGACGCTCTCCATGATGAAGAAGCCACAGTAAGAGCCCTAGCAGAAAATATGGATCGATTACACCAATCTCTCAGTCAGCTAATAACTGATTTTCACACAATGGAAAAAAGTATTCCGTATCGGCTGGAACAAACTTTGTGTAATTTAAGGAAAATTCACCAAGATCTTCAGCAGCCATGTTTTGTTAATTTGGACAGCTGTGAGATCCAAGAGCAACTTCTAAGACTTGAAGCTGTTGATGAAATATGCAAATCTGAATTAAAGGCTGCAAGCGCCATGTCTACGCAGGCATCTACGGAAGAGTTCCGTGAAAAGCTTAACGAAGTAGAGAACATTGGAACACAAGTCGAGAACACAATCACTCAGCATATTGTAAGTTCCAGTTGTTGATATGTTGTGTAGGGTTTTGTTTTTTTACTTAGTTTTGGGAGGATTTATCCATTACGGTAAGTCTAATTTTTAAAATACACTTGTGAATTAATAAGAGAGTGGATTGATCTCAGCGGTTCAGTCCAAGAATAAACGAAGGTCCCGTGTGGCTAGTAATGGCTCCCTGTTGATTTCAGAGACACTCTTTGAACTATGAGCAAATACAAGTATATTACATAGTTAAAAAGGCTTTAAAACATCCAAGCAGCATCCTCCAGATAGACTGCATCCAACTCGAGTTTCGCCTGTTTATAGTTTCTTCTTCCGACATTAAAGGGGTTGTCCAGCTTTGGGGGGGGGGTTAACCAGTAACAGCAGCATGTTACACCTGTTGAAAAAAAATCATACTCACCTTCTCCGCGACACTTCGTTTTGGCTTCTTTGCTCCCTTCAGCATGCTTCCAGTCCTGCCCTGTAAATTTTTGGCCATCCAGAAGTTTACAGGACAGAGTCTAGAAGAGCACAGAAAACAGCCAGGGATCCAGGGAGCTGGAATGGGTGGGTATGGAGCAAGTCTAATTTTTTTCAACAGGTACATCACGCTGCTGCCACCAGTTCACCTGTTATTACTCTGTGTATTTTGTATTGATAGACATGGTTGAGGAAAGTACCATCTTAATGTTGTCTTTATTTTAATAGGACGCCATTAAGAAGACCTTCAACGCCCTTCAAGATCTTCAGAAAACCATTGCCAAACTAGCAGAGCTTTTCAGACGGTATGAAGAAAAGCTGCAAGAAAATCCAGTGGATTTTATTGATCAGGAGGACCATGTAGACCTCCTGAATTCACAGCAAGAAGGAATAAACATTGCTATAGCAGAAATCCATAATGTTGTGAAACAGTTGAAATCCAATTGTAATCCACATGATCAAGAGCAACTGGATGACCTTGTGAATCGGATCACCAGCAAGAACATGTTATTGACTGAGATGTTCAAAGGAAAACTATCCACATTATCCAGGTTAGGTTCTTTACACGACAATAGCCTACATGTAAATGACATAGAGGCGGCCCATTTTGCTTCCATGAGGCCCCAAGTTGGCCTTGTGCCTCTATTTAATGGGTGATGAGAACCTGTGCTTGGATCCCCTCTCCACAGATCCTACTGTTTATGCAAACAAGGGGTCATGGAAAGGAGGTCATGGAAAGGAGATGGAAGAGCAAACAAGCATGGTGTCCTTCTGTCCCAGGTGACTATGGTGCCAACCTGCGGCAGAAGGAAATCCATTGTAATCTCAGCTATGGGGCTCTCTGAGACACATAGCATTCCTGGAATTTCAAGGGCCCTCTTATATGCATCAGGCCACGGTCAAGTGAAACCCACCATCTTTCATCCAGTAGATTGTGAGAGATGGATCTCCTTAGCTCTCCTGGGAGATAAGCTACCACCAGAGGTGTCTGGCAGTGACTTTCTTCTCACTCCACACTGAAAACACGTACATGCTTGGCTGAACCGAGCATGTATATGTATGGGAAACTTGTGAGTGATGAATGAGTATTCAGCAGACTAAAGGTATATGGACAGCTTAAAAGCGAACCTCATAATAATCTCCTGCTCCTCAATACTACTGTGTGAGCAACACAAACCAATGTTACGGAGTTTCCCAGGATGCATCTGGCATCTGCGGCTCCTGAAGTACACAATGTATGCAGCCAGACCACAGCTCCATATATTATGTAGTGGCCATTCTCAGGTACTGCAGCTCAGCTCCCATTCACTGGGATAGGAGCTGAGCTGCAATACTCAAGAATGGCCACTGTGGTCTGGCTCCATACACAGTGTACGTCCAGAGCTGCAGATGCCGTTTACAGCTGATCAGTGAGAGGTCTGAGTGTATGACCCCTCACCAATCTGATATTGATGACTTTCCCATCGGTAGGTCATCAATATGTTAGGCCCAGAAAACCCTTTAAATGTAGCTACATCCTGTGCTGCTGCCTTCTTTAGGATTCTACAAATTGTGGGATCAGGGGTGCAAGCTGCAGCTGCCCAGGGCCAATGGTGTGCCTTCGGTCGCACAGTGCCAAGTTGGCGAGAGGCTACATTTCTACACTAGTTAAAAAAATGGGCTGCCCTTTCAGTTAATAAATCCCCTCCCCAATGTTGTAACAGATGCCTTCACCTTGTCCTGATCTTTGGCCCTTGCTCTAAATGGAATATAATTCCAAAATGGCTGCTATTTCCCTCCAGATAACAGGACGTAAAATGATAGAGTAAAGTTATCATACAGTAACATTTATCCTTATACTGCTCAACTATTTCCATTATTATTTTCTAGTTACCGTGAGAAGGAGCTCCAGTTCAAAAGTAATAAGCAGAAAATTTGCAAGGATCTTGAAGAGATGGAAGCCATTATCAGAGATTCCTTTTCTCAGAAACCTGCGTCTTATAAAGCTGCTTTAGCCCAATGGGAGAAAAGCAAGGCAAGTTCAATACTAAAATTCTCGGTAATTCAGTATTCAGATTTTTGGAGGTTAAAATTCTGGTGCATGGGACATGCTCAACATCAATAAGACTTATGACCTGTCGGCCAGCTATGTAAGTCTAGTTCCTCATCTGCAGTAATGGTATCCCCCGACTATAATGGCCGGGGATCCAGCCTATTTCCATAATGAACGCCAGGTTCCGGCTGGCGCAAGCGCAAGTTTTTGTCCAGCCAAAACCCTCAGCTCTCATGCCTTCTGAATCCCCTCCAGATCCCATCATAGTCAATGGGCTCCGCTGGTGCATGGCCCTATCTGGCAAGGCTGGATACAGTGAACTCCGGCAGGCTGTTTCTCAGCTGAATCAGTCTGCCGGATACCTTTAGCACAAGTGTGGAATTAGCCTAAGGTCCCACCAATCTTGAGAATGACTCACAGCTTACCACCGTTGGAGCCCTGTCTTGAAGAATTGGACTAATGGGATGGCATCTCCAAGTACAGTTAGGAATTTGTTCACACCACATTTCAACCTCCTGTATGTACAATATGTGTTGAAATATTTCCCAATGTAGAGCTTTGATGGAAGCCCATAGGCAGCCAAAATAAAAAAAAAAGTACTGGATAATGGGCAGCAAATTGTAAATGACAAGTTTGCGCACCATCTCCTTTAAACAAAATTAGTTGTTGAGTTGTCTCTTCTGGACAACCTGTTTCCCTGTGTCCTCTTGCATTGATGCTTATAGGTGTGGGTCCCACCTCTGGGACCCACTCCTGTCTCAAGAATTAGGCCCCGTTCACTTCAATAGCACTTCCGAAAATTTTTTGAAGTGCTATTGATGTGAATGGAGACCACCACCTCTCCATTCCACAACCAGTGTGTCAGGGTCCCCATTCTTGAGTCCCACCCTGTGAATATGCCATAAATGTCATATACTTTTAGTCCTCAAAAATGGCAGACCCCAAAATGAAACATTCAACTGTTTCTGCTGTTTGTGTATAGAGTTTTTTAAAGTCCACACAAACCTTAGGCTTCCACTCTGTCCTTCCACCATGTTCCTTGGTTCAATCGCTGTTTGAACAACCTCCCTTACCTGTAATTAAAATATAACTTTTATTAGGACAACAAAACAAAAACCCCAACAGTAAATAGATGATAAAACCGGTATACAATACCTTATACTGAGAGTATAATTGTACATAGATTTCTACAGGACCATTGTAGTACCGATGTGTATCTGATCCGTCTTGCTTACAGTTAGAACATTTGGTCGGGGACGCCTGAGACTAGGGCTGCACCGCAATCTTAGAAGTGACAGGTGTCATACGACCAAGGATCACAGTGTATCATGGCATCCTAAAAAGGAATGGTGACGCAGCACGACTCGCATATTTGTTGTAACCCCAACATCACAAAAAATCTAGCAGGGTTGGATTTTTTGCAATTCGGGGGTCAAGGTTGTGGCAAACATGCGGGTCGCTCTGCAACCACATTAATTTCTACAGATGCCCTGCTACACTGTAATCCTTTGTCATGCAACACATGTCGCATCGAGATTCCTGGGTAGTCCTTGCCTATTGCTGGATCTTGTGGCTCTGCTTCTTCAGATTGCCTTTTTTTTTTATAATTGGCTTTTGTGATGGTATGAAGTCATGGTGCTTCCCTATAATCCCGAATGTCTACAGATTTATGCTGTGATAGTCATTTTTGTGCTCCACAGACCATGGTGACGAGAGTAAACACGTATGAAGAGGAATTGATGCAACTCAGACAAGAAGCAAGAGACCTGAGCGTTGTCAGCGGGGATGACGTCTTGCTGGCTGACAAAGTGGTGGCTTCATTATGGGACAGATGGCTGTATCTCCTCGGTGTCTGCAGAGACTGGGAACTCTACTGTGATGAATTAAAGCAAGAGTGGAAATTAATTAGCGAACTGGTAACTGAATATATATTCTCATTAATGTCTTCTAAATCACCGTAATGATATCCTTTATTTGGAAAAGTATACATGGTGAGATATCGCATCTGATAATCCAACACAGGACTGCAATATATTGTGGATGATCCCGAGAACTGAGCAAACAAAAACAATTAGACATTTTCTCTTCCCAAATGGGCTTGTGAAGGTTCTCAGTTATACAGGTCATGGTACAGCAGTTGTAATAATTCAGAGCAACTGGACTTGTTGTCTTTTCTCTTGCTGACTGAAGCATGAGTCACCAGTATTTAAAGGGAGTCTTTCACCTGTTTTTCACCAATATAACTAAGAGCACTGCCCCACAGAAGATTGCAGACACATCCCAGACTTACCTGTGTGCACTTGATGTCTATAATCCATGTTCAGAAAAAGCACTTTTATTCTGCAGGAAAACAGCTCCCAAGTGCCCAGCTCTGCTGCTGCAAGTGCCCAAAGCAAACTAGACTCAAGAGGGGAGGGCCGCTTTAGCTGCTCATATCTTGGGATTGGTAGCAGATATAAAAATGGTTCTGACCTTCTTTGACAGCTGGCATTCCAAGTTTTTAAGTGATACCAAATAGCATTATATCCAGTATATCAGAACTCGAGTCATTATATCCAGTATATCAGAAATCGAGTCAGGAGAGACAGCTGATTTTAGTTTCACTTTCAGCTGGGCACTTGGGAGCTGTTTTCCAGCGGAATAAAAGTGCTTTTTCTGAACATGGAATACAGACACACAGAGCACACAGGTATGTCTGGGATGTGACATGTAATACAGACACGCAGAGCACACAGGTATGTCTGGGATGTGACTGTCAAGGTTGGGGTACACAGAAAAGGGGAATGTGATCCCTGAGCTCTCCCCAACCCCTGTCCCTGCCTACTTGCCTCCGTATCCTAGGCGATACGGCGACAACCACGAGGACTGCAATTACTCTGACTAGGTGCAGGGAAAAGGGACAACAAACAAGACAGACAACACACCAAAAGGATCGTCAGGAAGCCGCGTCAAAACCAGGAGATAACGAAGTACAAAATCTGAAGACGGTAGAGAAGTCAGATAACGAGCCAAGGGTCAAATAAGTAGTCAAGATACACAAAACAACGAAAGCAGGAATAGCAAGGATATGCAAAAACCAGCAAGGAGCAGAGAGAAAGAAAGGTATATAAGCAGGAAGATATCCCACCCCCAGGTTCTGAATGGACCAGATTCAGAGAAGTCACTCAGCCCAGCACCTGAGAATTAACCCTGAGTAGACAAACCAAAACTGAAGCTGGGCGTTGGCTCTAAAACACCACAGTGTGAACATAGTTCAAGGCAAGGCATAGGCACTAAACAGAAACCATAGATCTATGTTCTCTGATGACCAGATCTGACAGTGACATGTAATACACACACAGTGCACACAGGTATCTCTGGGATGTGACATGTAATACACACACACACAGTACACACAGGTATGTCTTGGATGTGACATGTAATACAGACACAAAGTGCACACAGGTATGTCTGGGATGTGACATGTAATACAGACACACAGTGCACACAGGTATGTCTGGAATGTGACATGTAATACACACACAGTGCACACAGATATGTCTGGGATGTGACATGTAATACAGACACACAGTGCACACAGTTATGTCTGGGATGTGACATGTAATACAGACACACAGTGCACACAGTTATGTCTGGGATGTGACATGTAATACAGACACACAGTGCACACAGGTATGTCTGGGATGTGACATGTAATACAGACACACAGTGCACACAGGTATGTCTGAGATCTGACATGTAATACAGACACACAGTGCACACAGGTATGTCTGGGATGTAACATGTAATACAGACACACAGTGCACACAGGTATGTCTGGGATGTGACATGTAATACACAGTGCACACAGGTATGTCTGGGATGTGACATGTAATACAGACACAGTACACACAGGTATGTCTGGGATGTGACATGTAATACACAGTGCACACAGGTATGTCTGGGATGTGACATGTAATACAGACACAGTGCACACAGGTATGTCTGGGATGTGACATATAATACAGACACACAGTGCACACAGGTATGTCTGGGATGTAACATGTAATACAGACACACAGTGCACACAGGTATGTCTGGGATGTGTCTGCAATCTTCTGTGGGGCAGTGCTGCTAGTTATATAAGTGAAAAACAGGTGGAAAGACTCCCTTTAATTCTGGAGATTTCTTGTAAAATGTGGTTGCAGAACCTCTTCAAGATAAAATACAAGTCGAGTTGTTTTGACTTATTATTACTCATACTCTTTTCCTAAAAGCTAAAGTACCAGATTTGGTTTTAATATTTTATTTATAGCCTTCTTGATGTCTCTTTCCTTTCAAATATAGTTATATGCCTTTCTGTGGCATCATAACAATGCTAAAAATCAAGCTCCTTTCTGGTGTTAACACCACTACCCTCCTAACGACCTGCAATGGTGCTTGTGGACAACAATTGCCTGTGCAGGTTCTCAAAGTCACTAACTATTAAAATGGTGGCAGGACTGATCTGGAATAGTTTTTCTAAGGGGTCCCATAGTAGCTGCTTGGGTTGCCTCTATGTTACCTACACCATTATCTATGATCATTTTATAGTCCACCTATCCTATGGACGTACTTATCAGCATTTCCATTGGTAAATTCGGAGCACTTAAACCCAGCCCTGGGAAGTCCCAAACACATTTAGGAATGCCCACTTCTGGGCAGGGTTTACATAAGCCTCACCCATTTTGTCCTGAGTGTAGTCAAATTTACTGACACCATCTTATTTGCCGTAGTTAAAGAAGTGGATTTCACGTTGGGGTGATTCTCACTTTAGGGCATCAGACATTTGCCCATAGATGTCGTGTGTCGCAGAAACCACATGGTACAAAGTCCATGTGGTATAGCACCCAGTTTTGACTGCACGGTGACTGGTTGAGTGCTTCAAATTTACTTATGCAATCAAAAGAACATTGTAAAACATTTTCTTTTGTTTGCTGCACAGTTCTCTTTACTTGACATCCAACCTCTATGTGTACAGCCACATGGAACAATGAGCTACAGTTTTTCCGCAGCAGCATTGTGGATGGAAAATCCACACCCTCACAGTGGCATCAAATAGAGAATTTGACCAAACTGCATTCATATGTTATGTAAAAAGTGGCTGAGCTCTGCAGCAAATTGTGTCAAAATTCACGGTGGAAATACTGCCCAGTGTGGCCAGGGTTTTCCAGGACTTTTAATTGATGACCGATCAATGTATGATTGTGAAAGGTCCAACCCTTTGGAAACCCAAGGATCAGAACGAAAGGGATATAACCAGGGGTTCCAACCGTACGTAAATTCCTGAATAGTCCATAAAAATTGAGGACTTTTTTTTCACCCTCCGCACAAGAAAATAAAAGTGTATTTTGTAATACTGGATGATCCTCTGTAGATTATTGTGAACTGGATTTAGCTGTAGTCCCAGATACAGCCACACCTGTGCCTGGATACACAATGAAGAAGCCACAGACCTTTCATTCTGATCAGGGATTTCCCAGGGATAGGACCTTCCAGATCATGCATAGGTACATTGATAGGTCGTCCATTAAATGTCCTGGAAATAACGCTTTATTGTTTTTTAAATCCTATAATCTGTCACATTTGATGACTGTGCCTTGCAATTAGACACTAAAACCGTGAATGAAAACCAAACTTCTCAGTATAATTACTCTTCCCGAGTTTTGTCGACTTCTCATGACAACCCTGTCTTACAGATGGAGCGGGAGGTTATACTTCTGGATAACTGCCAAGAAGAAATCCTGGATAGACCTGACCCGAAACAGAGAACTGCAAAACTTCTGAAAACAGTCTCTGAAATCGGCCGATTTGAGGAGAATGTGAAGATGCAGCAGCTGCAGCTGGCCCTCTTGATGTGTCGCCTCCAGCATATTTTGGAAAAACCAGAGGACGACATGGAGACTGAGATTGCTGCAGTGACTAAAGAAATCAATTCAATGGACGGAAAGTGTGAAAAGTAAGCTTATGATTCATACATGATGTAGACATGGGCAACTTAAAAAAATTTAAGGTTGTACATGGGCTCTGTTGTCTCAGAGGCTACAAAGGACCCTCTGTCACATAAGAGGATGGCAATATTATACTGTATAGGTCTGTAGTGTCACATAAATGCACTATATATTAATAATTGTAGATACCATATGACGATTGAGGGGATTTTTCATTGAGGTCCAAGAGTTCAGTCTCCTCATTCAAATTCTATGCATAAAATTGTCGATCTTATTATCTTATTATCTTGTTATCTTGTTACTGGTGATATTTTAAGCCCTAAGGAGCATGGATGCCTTACATGAATTTATTGTGTTTCTGATAGTAAGACATGCCTGTTTAGACAGTAGAAAAAATGATTCAAAGCTAGGATAGTGGAGATGTTAATGCCTGCTTCTGTGGTGAGGTAGAGTACTAAAGGTCTTAATGCCAACATCTCTGGTGGTTTAGGGTACTAGAGGTCTTAATGCCAACATTTCATTTGGTCTACAGTACTGGAGGGATTAATGCCACTGTCCTGATGGTCTAGGACTGTGATGGATAACCTCCGGCACTCCAGCTGTTTTAAAACTACAACTCCCAAGTTGCATACTTTCTTGGCTGTTCTCAGAACTCCACAGAAATTAACAGAACATGCTGGGAGTCGTAGTTTCTCCACAGCTGGACTGCCGGTTTAGAATAATTAATGCCTGCTTCCCTGGTGATCTAGGTTTGTAGATAGGTTAATATTTGTTTTTTATGGTGGTCTAGGATTACAAATAGGTTAATGTTTGGTTTTCTGGTGGTCTAGACACATATTACTGGTGTATTTATGATCAAATATTGTGCTTGTGGCTAAAACAGTAATATGTAGATTAGCTTTCTTAGCAGAGCCCAGTATGGTGAAGCTATAGTACATAGTGTACATGATAGGACACAGCTCTGCCCACAGCATGTCTTGCCCCGTCAATCAAGGGGAGGGGGAGTGTGCGGAGCACAGGGGGTGTTACAAAGGATTCAGGTCCACCTTCTGGTGCTAGAACTTCTTGTTTGCATATGAATAAAAACTCAGATTTCTCTCCAGCTGTTTATCGTACAGACAAAAGAAATGTATTGTTTTAATCAGCATGATGAGCCCTACTAGGCAGTATGTCTGGTTTAATAAGATTGATCCTGGAGATCCTCGTGTGCTGTCTGCATCTGTATGTCCGTTCCGTGGCATCTGTAAAAATATTGAATATGTACTATTCTTGTCCGCATTACGAACAATTATAGGACAGTTCTATTATGGGCTGGACGTTCAGTTCTGCAAAATGCTGAACGCACACAGTTGGTATCCATGTTTTGCAGATATGCAATTTGCGGATCACAAAAGAGACCATGGTTGTGTGCATGAGCCCTAATTCTTGGGGGTAGTTATACCAGTTGTTCAGCTAAGTAGTTGCTGGTAGGACATAGGTGCTAGGTGCCCGGGGGGAGGGAGGCGCCATATGGTCTTATCTCAGGGTATTTAGACAGATGTTTATGCCCCTGGTTAGTGTTGAGCGAACCGAAGTTCACGAAAAATTTGATTCACTGCAAAGCCAAATTTCCTTGTGCTTCTTGGTAATGAATCAGTGTTCCCTGAAACGGCGGTAAAAATTAAAAAAAATCATACTTACCTCATCCATTTGAGTGTGAAGAGACCATGCCGGCTGGTTTGATTACGTCATCAAGTGCCGTGCAAGATTTCACTCTGGATCTTCAAGTAAGATGGCCAAGGGGGCCTCTATGCGCTCAAATGGATAAGGTAAGTATGATTTAATTTTTTTGTGTTGTTAATCAACCCCTGAAAGGCCTTAATATTCTTCTCAGATGCAGCAATGAACTCGTCATCTGAGGATTCAATGACGGGGGAGGCGGAATCACCGTTGCATCTGCTACTTACAAAGAAATGCACTTTATGGCGAAGTAATTCATCACAATGTGATTTTCTTTGTAAAATTCAGCCAAGCAGCCAAATCGAATTTTTTGGAACTTCCCTCATCTCTACTCTTGGTGAAGGAACACAGCCTTCTACAACTCTGCACCATACATTTGTTTGTGAGCATGGAAATGTTTATCCAGGCTAATGGATTCAGCCACTTAACATTGCCTGGAAAAAATCTAGTAAAATTATAGATATTTTGGGTTCTCCACTTAATCCAACATTACCTGCCAGACACTAAATTGAGCTCTTCACATAATTGTTATCAGTCTCTAACGTCTGGATTTACAGACACAAACATCCTATCCCTGGCGCCGTCTCAGCTACAGTATCCAGAACAACAGACATAATGAGGGATGCTTTATATAACCATCATGCACTCTCTTCAGAACAGGATCTGATCTAGGGGGTGGCAAATGGACAGGTTTCCCAATTCTTACGAGATTTCCAAGAACAGGAACCCCAGAAGTCAGTATTATTTAGTGTTATTTTTGGGAATTGAATTGTAGTATTTTTCTTTATACTTTTTGGATGTCATTTTGGGTATATATAATATATGGTAGTATTATGTGGGCTATATTATTTTGGCAGTATATGGCTGTATTATGTGGGTTGGAATTGGAAATGACTAGGAAAACTGTCAAAAATAGAGGTATACTCTACTTTCCTAGGTACCCATTTTTTTAAAAAATCAGCCATGACAGTGGTGCACACAGCCATGGCTCTCCACCCTTGAAGAAACTACAATGTCCAGCACATCCTGATGTCTACAGGACACTTATAATGTATGCATAGGCCATGCACTAGAAAATATTGGCCCTGATTCCAAGACTTTGAACCCATGGTAGGTTGGACTATGGTCAATATGAGTGGACAACCCATTGATCCTGTGATGTTTTTATGATCTAGACTTCTACAGAAATCTCAGAAAAATAATCAAGAAATTCTCACAGAACTTGAAGACCGCAAGGCTTTTAAAGGTGATTTCTTGGCTGTAAAACAGTCCCTTCAGCAAGTGTCTTCTAAACTGGACACCCTGGAGCCAGCAGACCCCGAGACCACCAGAGCATCACTACAGGTGAGAACTACTGTAGGATATGTGATATTTGTTATCATATGGCTTTATGATAGAAAATATTTATGTGAAGCTGCATTTACTATTGTGCCTTAGTAGGACAAAAAACAAGGATCATTAAATGGGTTTAGGGTCAGACTGGCCCTCCAGATTACCAGAGGATCCACCAGTGGGCCCAGTCTATGATGTCATAATGGGCCCCAAAGATCCAAGAGAAAACTTGCATTTGGAGTTACCTTTTGAGCTAATCAATGTCCACTAGGGTCCATGTCTTACAATTTGAATCAGTTACACTTAATTGGTGATATAGTGGAGAGTAATTTCCTCTGGTGGCCCCAAGGAACCCCAGTCTGATGCTGAAGGATTCGTCCCATTACAACAACCTATGGATACCCATGGAGAGGGTATAAGTGCCTGATTGTAGGGGGTCTGACCACTGGGGGCAAATAACCCCCCTTCAAATCATCCCCCTTAAAGATCATAGGTATCGCCATGTCCCATACTTAAAATATAAACATCCCTTGTGGTGAACACCATAATGAAAAAAAAAAAAAAATGGCTGATTCGCCTTTTTTTTTTTTGTTGCTTCGCCTCCCAAAAAATTAACTAAAAAGCAATCAAAAAGGCATACATACTCCAAAATGGTATGAGTAAAACTTACAGACCTCCCAACAAAAAATGAGCCCTTGAGCAGCTCCGACCACAGCAATCTCCACCGATTCTGAGAATGAAGGGCCACATCACTGACTCTGAGTCTTTCCTTAATTCTCAGGAATGGTGGAGATCCCAGAGATTGGACCTCCATGATCTGAAGTGATGACCTATCCTAGCAATATGGTATTACTTTATGAGATGCGGAAACCCATTTATCACAGAATTTCCTAATAAGATCTCTGCACCAAGTTAAAGGAGGGTCATGTAAAACACGCTCTGGTTTTCAGAATTTTAAGACTATCACACACCAGATCTGCTGAGCACACTGCAGCTTAGACTAAAGTCCAACCATTCGGCTGGCTTAGGTCCAGTCCATGCAGACTAAATGGTAATATCTAAAAGAGAAATGTGAATAATGTGTTTACCTCTGAATATCGCCCCCTGGAGAATGAGATCTGCAACAAGGGCACAGTCATCAGATTGTGTTTGCATCGTATCCATCCCAGATTTGGCTTAAGTGTGCATTCAGGAGAAGAAGACTCCCATTCTTCTCAGTGAAGAAAAGTCTCCTTCTAATAGTGCTCAGCTCTAGTGCTCAGCATAATTATGTGAAAGGTGACACGGCCGTCGCCAAGCAGCCCGCCTATTGGACCTCTATTGTGTTTGGTCTTTTAAATGGCCTTTTTTTCCCCTTCTCAATAAAACAGCACCTAAGGTGTAAGTGAGAACCCAGACTCGCTCGGCAAGGTTTAACGGGTAGATGAAACTTCTATAGTCTGTCTGGAATGTGTCACACCAGTGAACATGGGATATTTTACCTAATGTCTCTTTACTTCAGGAGATTCAGAGTTTGATTGAGTCACAAAAGGAGGCGGCTAAACGTATAATGGAAAAAGTCAGCGCCCGATATGCAGAACACGTCCCGGCTGAACTTCTTTCAGGGGCTGAGGCATGTCAGGAGTATGCACAAGAGATGGAAGAAAAGGTAATTTACGTCTCTATGCAGTACCTCAGACTTGGGGTATCTGCAAATGTTTGTTATGTATTGTTGTGTATTTCATATGTTGTGGCTGTATGTTCTAGCTGAGAAGGTACAGTTGGCAGTGGTTGTCAGGAACAGGGCTAACCACCCTGTTTCTCTCCTCTTGGCAGGAGTTGGCTGGTCCTGCTTTCTGCCAGGAGAGAGAGTTCTAGTTCAGATAGCGAAGGGAGAGGAAGCATATATCAGAGCTTCTACTCCTGGGAACCATATCCAGTTCTCCTGTGAGACCAACACTCCATCAAAAACACTACTTTCAGAAGGCATCAGTGTGCCAACACAGCAGAGTGATCAGCGACATTACAGCTTTGCAGACACTGCTGCAGGTGAGGGACTACAGCTTAGACACCCATCACCCAAAACAACTCCAGGCCAGACTAATATCAAGCCTGTATGAAGTGGACACGTATATCCTCAAGTGCCTGCAAATGCTACAAAACTGCCTTCTAACCAGCCACCATACCACCTCATCTGGTGCCAGAAACTGCAATTTTTACTTAATACTGCTGGATGTGTCACACGTTGAATCTTGCACTAAGTAAAGAGGGACTAGTATATTTTATTTCTGGCCTGATTCTTCAAACTACCTTTCCACTACATCGATCCCCAGTGAGCAATGGCCTGAGGGAGTACAGCGTGAAGCAACACATCATCAGGGCCACTACCACTTCCATCCTCTGCATCGGCTCCTCAGGGGCTTGCTGCATATGCATGTGAGCAGCGACAACTGTTCTTACGCTAGGGCTGAATATTAGAAGAACACTTGTTCCTGCACACTATGAAGGCAGCCATTCATTAATGGGATTGTAAATATGGCTGCTTTCTTCCAAAAACAGTGCCACTCTTATGTACAGGTTGTGTGTGGTAGTGCAGCTCAGTCCCATACACTTCAATGGAAGTGAGCAGCAATACCAGAAAGACAGGTAGACAGGGTGATGCTGTTTGTGTCAGAAAGCAGCCATGTTTTTTAATTCTGTACTACCCCTTTAAAAATATGATCAGTTCCATGTCCCTAGTACAGTATACAGTATACAGCACTGTTATGGCAGTGCTACCTGCAATAGGCGGCGACATATCAAATTTAAAGGATTTGTCCTAAGTGGACTGTCTCTTCTAAAAAGCATGCCACCTTAGTGATCAGCTCTTTAATAGCAGGTTGAGTCTCCCGCTGATTTCACGGTATTGCCTAGATAATCTATGAGCAGCAACACAGTGCCCAGCCATATGGATAGGTGACCATGTAATACATGGACTAGATGAGTCTACCAAAGTGGGAGATCCTCTTTCCATTGCCTCTCCATTCTGACTTTGGGGTTCAAAGTGGAGTAACCCATCTAAGACTGCAATATGCCCTATTATGCATATGGCATACGGACAGGGGTTGTCATAATAAACAAAAGCATAACTATAAACCCATAATAAAAATCATCAACCTGCTTGTTTATGGTTTCCAACCAGCAACCCATTTGTTCTGCAATACACAGAGTAAATGGAATGAATGTAAAACAGCAAAAAAAAAAAGGTAACAAAGAGATGAAGGCAATGCTAGATTATATACATGTCAATGGTATGGTGAACTACATGTACATCTCTATAACTTGGTGACACATGAGAAGTCTTATAAAGCTTGATTATAACTTAATACAGAAATTATCCAAAAATGATTCCCTTTTAGGTTAAAAACGAAAGTTTGCAGAGCTCTCCTGAGAATGTATTGAACAGAAAGTTGAAAGAGATAAAATCTGGTCTGCAGAGTATTGAAGCTCACCTGACAGAGAAAAGCCAAAATATCCTCCAAGCCAAAGAACTTCAGAAGGTGAGGACACAGAGCTTCCCTGAAAAGCAGCAGAAACATGAAGAACAACTTTACCTTTGTGGCTTCTTTTTTTTCTAGAAAATCTGGGATGAAGTGGATACATGGCTTTCTAAATTGCACGCGCTGGAGGATGAAGTTCTGGAGATGGCTGAGGAGGATCCCAGTCAGGCCCAAGAGTGGATGGACAAACTAACTGAACCGTTTAGTCATTACCAGCAGGTCACACACCTTGTGGAACGCAGGACTTCCAATCTGAACAAGGTGAGTCCCGGGCATGTAGATGCCTTTATTTGTACTCTCGTCTCCCAGCTCTGTGAACAGGGCCAAATCGAAGAACTTGCCCGTCTTGGCACTTCTTAAACAGTAGATTTACCTCAGCTAGGTAGAAGTCACATGGAGATCAGGCTTTCAAAGGCCCTGGCCAAGACTGACAGTCTGAGGCCTCTATTTATTTACCAGTAATGATTCAAGTGAATACACCTGAGAACACCACTGACTAAGGGAAATAGCTGCACAGAAGTGGGGTGGAATGGTAGGTCCCGCTACCAATCCTACATAATCCTACCATTCCAAAAAAAATCCAGCCCCAATAATAAAGCCTGAATAAACCAGTTCCAGCAAACTATACTTTGCTGAAATCATACAGCCTTCTGGATTCCTTTTATCTCTCCTATCTGGGCAATCTGGGCGAGATATAAACCCCCTCCAGTAGTTTACCATTGTTACACAGGAGAGACCACAATTCTCTCACACAGTGATGTCTTTTTGTGTCTGCTTTGCTACAAGATAAAAGTGATGTAGACCTAAGAATAAGCATTTGGGTGTATAAAAGTATATGTTCTAATAACCAAATGACGCTTCAATGATTCATCTCGAAGTGTTGGGAAGTCACCCAGATCCTCCCGTCTTCCCTATGCCCCTTTCCTTCCTCCCTTATTCAATATTGTTCATTGTCTTTCCTCTCAATGTCACCAACTATCCCAAATGTTCAGGCTCCAGATATTGATGACCTTCCCCAGGGCATCAATATCAGATTTGTGGGGGCTCAACACCCGGCAGCCTCACCGATCAGCTGTTTGTGGCAGTGTCAGAAATTAACAGTGGATGGGAAGCAGCAGAAGGCTCCTTACACTGTATTTCAGCCCCCATTCACTTGAATCTTGCAGTAACCTACCATTACTCAGTGGATGGGATATTCTGGTTCTGGCTCTATTTCTGGTACCGGCAGTGGGTGTGACCGGTGTTGGATCTCATGGCTTAGTAGTAATTTGATGGGTACCTTCCCTTGCGGCACCTGTTCTTTTTGTAAGTGCATCACAAGGGGTAAGTATTTTAAAAGTACATCTACAGGAGTCACATATGGGATAAGATCCTTCATCAATTGTAAAACTACGGGGGTGGTGTACCTAGCAACATGTCTGTGCGGGATTCAATACATCGGCAAAACGATACGTGAGTTTCGGAGGCGTATAGGGGAACACCTATCAGATATTAGAAATGAAGTGGATACACCCATAGCGAGACATGTATGTGAGCATCATGATGGTAAAGCAGATGCCATCACTTTTCAAGCTATGGAACATGTCAAATGTCCCATACGGGGAGGGGATATTGACCTCTCCCTTCTGAGGAAGGAAGCACAATGGATATATAGAATGAAAACGGTCAGACCCCAGGGATTGAATGAAACCATCTCGTTTGCCTGCTTTATCTGACAGCTGTATGCTTTCTGATGGAATATGATGCGCTATTTATGCATGATCAATATCTTGTGCAAATAGCCATTGGTGAAATGTATCTCTTTAATATCTGTATTTGATACATTAATTCCCCTATATATAGTTTTCTTGCTTGAAAATGTTGAAATGTACACCCCTCTGGTGGGTCTACCATTTATGGATCTATGCGTTGTTCTATCTGGATGTACTTCATGTAATATGTAGATAAACCGCCTGAGATTCCTCCAAGAAGTGTGAATCCCCAGCATCGCAATTACAGATGGATAGCTGACGTCAGGAGACGGGGCGGCACATTGACACACCTCCGTTTCCATTGGCTGTCAGCTGTGACCGCGCCTGCTGGGGGCGGAGCCTAGGTCTTATAGCTTCGGCGTGTGAGTGGCCACTCGCGGCCATCACAGTGCCGATTTACTACCACGCTGTCACGCTGAGATATGGCGTGTATCCCCATTTGTTATCCTCTAATTAAGAAATACCCAGTTCCTGATGAAATGCAGCACTTGTGCTGTATGGAAACGCGTCGAACAGGGATTAATATGAGCAGGGGTAGTAGTGCATATTATTGAGGAGTGAGGTGCTTGATTGCAGCACCTGTGCAATGGGGCTATTAACAAATGCCTTTCATGTATTGATACAATAGCGTACTCCAATAGGTTTGCTGGCCATCTTACCAGCTGCATATGGAGAGACGCAGTGCTTGACCTGAAGCACCCATGACAAATTGAGGCAGAGAATATATGCCCCGTGTGCACTTATACAATATAGCACTCCATTGGTTCTGCTGGTCACCTTACCAGTTAGACATTCTGCTCTCCTATGAATACTAAGGAGAGTTTATTTCTATTAGTGTGGTATAGAGTCGGCAGATACTATCACTGTTGACTCGATACCGCAAGACTAGCTGCTATTATTAGCTGGGATTATCCCGTATTAATTACTATAGGGTATGTAGTAGTGGAGGCGAATATCTATACAGCCTCCACTATCTTAGCTAGTATAGCCTACATTGAGCAGTCTTGTATTTATGTCTATACATGTAATGACCTAGACCTTTTTAATTGATACCCAATAAAAGTGTTGTTATTTTTGTCTAGCGTCCTTACCATTTGTTACACAGTTGTTCATATAATAGGGACGCATACCTTATACATTTGTTGATTCGGTGTTGGATCTCCACTAATTTGATACTGATGGCCTATCCTGAGACTAGGTCTTCAGTATCTGTAGTCCAGTCAACTCTTTTAAAGCGGTTCTCCGATTTGGAGAAACCCTTTTTTGTTGGAATGATACCTTTAAATATAAGGTGATCATAAGGGTCGAGTTGCTGAAACTTCGAGCTATCAACTTTAATGTATGGACCTACGTCCTCCTGACAGCGTACCCAGGACAGCACCGTCCATTGTATAGTGGTTGTGCTTGGTATTGCAGCCCAGACCCATTCACTGCACTGCACCTAGGTCATGTGACTGATGAAAATGACCTCTCTGGCCTAGGAGGAGGCCACAGCCTCTTCAAACAGCTGATCGGCAGGGGGGGCTGTTCAAATACTGATGACCTATCCTGAGGATGGGTTAGCAATGCTCTACTCAACTCTAGGAAAACACCTTTAAATGTGTACAGTTGACACATCTCAGGGTAAAAAAACCTTTAATTAGATCCATACACTACAGGGAGCTATCCCAAACTGTACGATATCTAGGATTTTCCAGATTTTTCCTCATTACCACAGAGGAAATAAAGTATTACACAAGTCCTGTTTAAATCAATGGGCTGTCCATTTCGTAGATGGACATGTTGGGTCCTCCAAAGCAAGCAATGCTTTTTAGAACAATGTAGGTCCTGAAGTGGAGACCCTCCTATATTAACCCAGACTTCCCCAATAGGGTATCGGACCGTGGGTCCAACAACCCACTGTGGCACCTAGACTTTTTATTTTATTACATTTGATACAATGTTAGAAGCAGGGGCGTAGCTAAAGGCTCATGGGCCCTGGTGCAAGAGTTCAGTTTGGGCCCCCTTCCCTCAGTGCTTTGTGGACAGGGGCTTTGTGGTCCCTCAGGCAAAAATTGAAACGGCACCCCCCCGTGTCAAATTCTTGACCTAACCCCTTCCATCCAGCTAGAGGTGTAACTTGACCTGCAATACCGGTGTCTTCTTATGTGGCACAAGGGTCTTTGGGCCCCCTCAGGCCTACACCTCTGGTTAGAAGACTTCCTAAATGTTTCTATTGAAATCTTATAGTTAAAATGTTATCCAAACATGATTGTATCATACAGATTTGGAAATATTGCAGTTCATTTAGTGGTTCAGTCATGAAGTAGATCATTGACTGCAAATTTACTAAAAAACATTACTTCTACTGGCAGGCGGCGAGTAAACTAGAGGAGTATGAGGACACCCTGAAAAGCACGCAGGCCTGGATACAAAATACGGATAAGCTGTTGAATGAAGAGATGAAGGATTGCTCTGCCAAGGTCCTGAACAAGCACGTTGTCGCACTAGAGGTCAGAATATATATCCAGATGATATAAAACAGTAACAAATTTATTGTATATGTATTAAAACTAAACTGCATCTGGTAATATGGTAAATTTTAGTTGCAACAATACCAATAGTCCATATGTGCCCTGCAGGGCCGGGGTGCTCCTGAACATGCAGCACAGGCTTTCCAGCAGCAGAAGTGGTAGAGCCTGTGCTTTATTCAGTCACAAATACTTATCTAGTCTTTGGCCACCACTAGGGGGCACAATCAGTATTCATCTGTATTTGATGAACGATCAGCTTTCTGATGATAGTGAATGAAAACACATACCACATGCATTTTTTTTATTTAGTTCTAGTGCCAAGATCTAGTCTGCAGCCTGAATTCCCGCTCTTCAATGCCCCCCTACTTGTCTATGTCCAGAAACTTATGGCTGTCACAAGACATCTATGGGAATTACAGAAAGAGTCACCTCTCCATTGAACTCTATGGAAACTGTAGAAGTTGGGAATGGGAGAACTGGAGACCCCTGTTCTACCCTCAGGCCCTGCACCTGGCATAACACGGAGCATCAGCTTTAGCTAGGCGAATAAAAAGAGCATTGCCATCTGAGATGTTCACGTTTATACAATTATGCCTGGTAGGCGGGAAGGAGGGGGGCGTTGTTTCATCTTAGGACTCCTATATATTAGGAGAACAGAAGGCTCCCATTCTTTTTATAGGTGGAAGTCCTAGGAGTGGAACCCACTTTTATTAGACATTTAGAGCATATACTGTAGATATGCCATAAATGTGTCAGATTGGAATACCTTCTTAAAGAAGAACTCCCGCAAAAAAATGTACATGATGTCATCTGTAGTGAATGTCATTTTCTTACCAGTGTCTGTATTTGTGACTTATATAATCCTGAAGTTTCTTATCTGTGTCATGTGACTAGGAATCAGACAACCAACTCACACAGCATCTTATGTGTGGACAGGAAGTCGTTTTCTCTATGCATTCCTATGGGAGCCTCACTCTCAGTCTCATAGGAATGAATAGAGAAGTGACTGGCTTCCTGTCCTGGGTCAGTTGGAGGTCAGGGAGTTGGTCACATGACACAGCTACAATAAGAAGAGAGGGGATAACTCAGAATTACAGTCTCTGATGAGAAGGTTGCATTCACTATAGATTATATCATGCACCTTTCTAACAGGTCAGAGAATAAAGATTTTTGCGGGAGTTCTTCTTTAACTGATAATGTGGTCCTTTACAATAGTATAATTTGACAATGTGGTCCTTAGATTAGAAAAGCTGATGCACCTAGGCCTAGATAGACATACATCATGTATGGAGAAAATTAAGGTACATAATTTGCTATATATGACCTCTTTTATGGGTTTTCAGATTGCACTTGATGACTCTGAGCAGAAACAACATCTCCTTGACTCCATCCATTCGGAGCTGAGCGAGCTGGCTCTTATCTTTGAAACTGAAAGCGTTGTGGACCGTTCTTCTGACGTAAGAAGCAAAGTGCTGGACCTAAGACAAAGAATCTTAAAAGTCCTTCCAAATATCCAGCTTGTAGCTCATGTAAGACCTTTATCTTCTGTTGGTAGGGGTATCATCTTGAGCCTAAAAGCAATGGAAAATCATTCCTAAATGAATATTCTAACCTTGACCTATAGGCAGCCACTTCCAACTAGAGGAACTAGTGAGGTTCTCTTTCTCTTGGAGATACCTCTTTGCATATTATTTTCCCATGGAGCATTGCCACTAAGACTCTATACCCAGATGGTCTCCTTAAGGAGAGTGAGTATCCCCCTAAGCAAAATTAATTTATAATGCCCAGCCTTGTATTACTACAATTCTCCGGCAGTGATCAGGCGCACTATCCTCCTGCAATCGTCAACCCCTTTAAAAACAATCACAACTGTAAGCAATTACATAATGACTTTCTAAAAGGATAGCTTCATAATGGGTCTAATTATGTTAATTGCTTTTATATTTGAAATCTATCACATTTATCTGTATTCTAGGAGGTGGTGGCTATAGAGGATGAGGTGAAAAAGATGGAAAGGACTGTTAATAAGATTAAAACGATTTTGACATCTAACGACATTGATGATATGACGCCCAAAGATCACCACATGCACGGACGGGTAAGATGTTTCAATTAATTGTTAATGGCCATGCAGTGGCAGTATTACCAGCAAAATCATATGTCTATGTAGCAATCTTTTTAAAAACCCTGCTATTATGGCTTCTTAGCCGCATGCAGCTGCTGCTGCGTGGGACCTTGCCCATAATATGGTTTTACTTAAAGGGGCTGTCTGCCCCAGCAGTGATGTACCAGTCTTCCACATTTGACCCCTAAGGACCAGTGATTGGCTGCAGTGGTCTCGTGACCACTGAGACCTCATCACCTGCTCCAGGAGCCATGCTGCTGGAACAGAGGGGAGTCTGAAAAGGTGTTTTTGTTTTCCTTTATGATTTTTGTACACACCCTCCTGCCTGCCATGTATGTTTATGTTTGACAACCCCTTTAAGCTTAGTGACTTTAGTCCTTGCTATTTCCTTTCATGACATCTCATAGAAATTGAGCAATAATCAGTGCCCCCCCCCCTACGTGTCCCGATTCTTGTTGTCTATAGATTCCCTTTCCCTGCCTGCAGACTCTCTAAATGTGCAGAGACCTCCACAGTCTAAAAAAGTCTGTGGAACGTGTAAAACAGTGAAGTGTGGGAGAGGAAGGGGATGCAGCTGCAGTTTCTCACTTTTATAGTGAAATATCATGAGAAGGAGAAGAGAGGGAAAGAAGCAGCGAGGAAACATTTGTCTGGCTCAGAGAAAACCGCACAAACCAAGAAGAACCCACACACTGAAGACAGGAAACAAAATACCCAAAATGTTTAGATAAGACCCAAATATTCATTACCCATTTCTGTCTGCACTTCATCTAATGCACATTGCACAGATTATGGAGCCCTAGGCCCACTTTAACAACGGGGAAATTAGCCCTTTGATAGCTAGCATGGCTGCCCGCTGTCAGAAGATGAAGGGAGGAGAAGTCTGGATCACAACCACTGAACGTAGAGGAGAAAGGCTGCACACAGTTAGTTCATCATTAGCTGGGCGTATCCATTAATTACTTGTCCTCGTTTTCCCTAAACTATAGGTCATGCTGGAAAACATAAATCACATCAGAAAGACAATGGCTGAGATAGAAGTCTATAGGCCAACACTCCCTTTATTACAATGTGGGGTGCAGTCTCTTTGTGTATTCAGAAGAATGGTAGTTGTCCTAAGAGAGGCTGAAATGCTGGAGAACATTATCATGGAGCAAAATCAACTCTTGGAGGTAAAGTATGACAATTACAGATCTGTACTGAAATACTCGTGTGTTGTATGCAGTAGATTCTATAGCTCCACCTAGTGGAGGCTCCAGGCACTCAGAATTATATAAGTTAAATGGTCACTAATGTTTCACACATCTTTGCATAAATAAATAGTGGGGAGTGGAATATAAGAAACATTGTGATATACAGTATCTTATCAGAGAAAATGCATTTTTCTCCCTGTAGCAATACATTCCTCCCTTCTTTATAAATTCCCATGGGCAGCATGTCTTTGTGTGTTTCTCTACCATCCCTCTTCATTGACTTCTGCGGGCAGCATGTCTGTGTGGCTCTCTGCCCTTCCTCTACCTCCCTTCTCCATAGACTTCTATGGGCAGCATGTCTATGTGGGTCTCTCTACACGTCCAACCTCCTCCCCCTTCCCTATCCATAGACTTTTATGGATAGCATGTAACCTGATTTTTCGGGGAGTTGACAGTCTGTCTTGCCTCTCAAGAGGGATTAAGCAGAGGATGTTAGTTAAGGAGGGAGGCGGGGGAGAAAAAGGCCTTTTTTCTTGGATACAATGTATTACAAAGTTTCTTATATTCACCTGTACTATTGACTTATGTAAAGTTGTGTAGAAGGTTAATGACCATTTAAATCTATGTCTGTGCAGATGACTTTTTATAAGAATGACAGCTTCAAATGCACTGGATAAATGAATCAGTGCAGGATTTTGGACCTGCTTATACTGAAATTGCAAGAAAGTTAGAATAAAAATAGAAAAAACCTCTAAGTAGCCTTTACAAAAGAAGTGGCCACAAGGTTATTTTTTGAGACATTTTGCCATCTTCCAGGAGCTGGAGTAATGGTGCAATTTATCACAAAGGCGGGCAGCTCTGTGTCACCATAGGGCTCTAGTCTTAAAGTTAGAAGTCATTCATCTGGCATGAAAACTACTTTCCCAAATCTAAAATCTGTGTTTTTTAATCCATGTTTTACAGCCTATCATAAGTGAAATGTCAGAATTGGAAAAAGAACATGAAAAAGCACAAGTTTCCCGAGAAGAATCTGCTGATATAAAGGTAAATGTCAAACACTGTGATCACATAAACCTATAGTATAACCTATAGTACTTATGGTGTCATGTAAACCTATAGTATAACCTATAGTATGTTCTAAACTTATAGTATAATCTATAGTACTTATGGTGTGATGTAAACCTATAATATAACCTATAGTATGTTCTAAACTTATAGTATAACCTATAGTATGTTCTAAACTTATAGTATAATCTATAGTACTTATAGTGTGATGTAAACCTATAGTATAACCTATAGTATGTTCTAAAACTATAGTATAACCTATAGTATGTTCTAAACCTATAGTATAACCTATAGTACATATATATATATATATATATATATATATATATTACATATATATATATATATACAGTATATATATTACTTATAATACAATGTAAACCTTTATTATAACATAAAGTATTATCTAAACCTATAGTATGACCCATAGTACTTATGGTATGATGTAAACCTATAATATAACCTATAATATTATCTAAACCTCTAGCATAACCTATAGAATGATCTAAACTTATATTATAACCTGTAGTATTTATAGCATGATGTAAACCTATAGTATAACCCAAAGTATTATCTAAACCTATAGTATGTCATAAACCTATAGTATGATCTTAACCTATAGAATGATCTCTATAGTATAGCCTATGGTACTTATGTAACTTAGTATGATCTAAACCTATAGTATAATGTATAGTACTTACAGTATGATCTAACCTATAGTATGATGTAAACGTATAGTATGAATGAAACCTATTGTATGATCTTAACCTATAGTATAATCTATAGTACCTATTGTATGATCTATATCTATAGTATAACCTATATTACCTATAGTATGATCTAAACCTATAACATAGTACTTATAGTACGATCTAAACCTATAGTATAATGTAAACTTATAGTATGAGCTAATCATATTTTATGATCTAAATCTACAGTATGATCTAAACCTATAGAAATATCAATACCTTTAAAATGATCCAAAATTTTCATACACTAACTTGTTGATGTTTCAGAATATCTGCACAATATGGCAGTAATATGGCTTCTTACTGTAATGTGAATCATGTACACTGTGTAAATATAGCCAATATCTACCACCGGCTCCTATGTACTAGATTGCCATTTGAAGAGGTTTTCCAGGTTTAGGGGAAAAAAAGGTGTGGGTCCCCCTCAAGGAGACATTCTGTAAGAACAACTATTGCTCTGCTGGATCTGAGTAGTTTAAGCCCATCACGTATGACCACCATGTAATAATACTAAACTTGTCCATCCAAACAAAATGTCCTCCAAACAAAATTTTCTTCTAAAATCAGCTTTTTGCTAAGGATGTCAAGAGCTCATGTTATCAGCTGCAATTCAACATGAGTTATCCCAGCAATACATTGGCACTGGGGACCACTGAACATCTTCAATTGAAAAATGCATGGTGGTGGCATATCAGCAATTCATCTTACCAGACGTTGTGTAATGTGATTCTGCTGATCTCCAGATGAGCATGGGCATCCAATATGGTCACCTCTTCAGAGCCTGTTACTAGACTATGATAAACTCTAGGTTTCCCCAATTAGAAGAATCTCTTCCAGTAACCAGTATGGCCCTATACTGGAGGGACAGTCAAACTTCCTGAGACCACTCATGGTATGTCTAGAATCTAGATAGTAATTTGCTCCATTATTTCCATCTAGGAGAAGGCTGAGGTTCTCAAGAAACACATGGAGAGACTAAACCAGAAGAAAGAAGTGATTCTGCTTGCCCAACGCAACTCACTTAATGAACAGCTTGAACGCTTAAGGCTGGAGCCACATGACAAAGACTTGGAGTCCATGTTGTCTCCAATAACCGAAGGCATCCATAACGAGGTAATGAACATCGCAACTGCAGAAGGAGCTGGACTAGAGCAAATAAGCTTCATGGTACAAAAGCTCTCTACAACCCATTCATTTCTGTTTGGTCTACCAGAGGAGCCTAAAGTAGGCTCAGGGTATTGACATAACAATGAAGCCTACCTTCAATGGACCCCTTGAGGTCCAACTGAAGCTGATGGTGGAGCGGATTACCCGTGGATGGGGTGTATCTCCTATTTTTGGGTTATTCCACAAATGTGTAAGAATTGCAGAAGTTCCTGGTACAAGGTTTTATCATCCAGGACGGAAGGGCTATATCCATGGCCCTAGGACCAATTTCTTGATTGCTAACATTACAATTCTTCTGGAGACACACGGGTTCTAAGTACACAATATCAAAAGGGATGGAACCAACCAGGACAAGTTCCTCCTAGAACTTTGTGAATACATGAACTACTGGGCATTACCAGTTAGGGGGGTGTCCCTAAATCACTTAGTCCAATCAGTGCTGACAATGCCACACTGTGTAGGGACACCCCTTTGACAAGAGGAATGGTAACACCTAGTTGTTACATTATACTGTACAGTATTTCCAGTAAGAATAACACAATGTAGGTTTCTAAGAAAAGATGCATTACAATTGTAATTACAAGTAGTTACTAAAGCAGATATGTCAGTAGGGTGACGGATCCTCTTTGAGTATCTTGGTATAATGAGTATAGCATACTTACCAACTTTTAAAAAGTAAAAATTGGAACATTTAAGCCCCCCTTTCCCCGGGAACTTCACAAAAATGGGTGGAGCACCTACACAATGCCCACTTTTAGGTGGCACTTATATAAGCCCTACCCCTTTCAAAGGCCGATTCGCATGATTCTCCCAGCAGTTGGATTGTTAGCAGGTATGAGTATAGCGGTCATTCAGTTAAGCTGGGTTTACATCATGTTTTTCCTGTCCGTTTAACGTATAAAAAAAACGTGATGTGAACCCGGCCTTAGTTCCTGCAGATATGACTCCACTCAGTTGACATAGATGTCTTTCCTGTGTTTAGGCAGAAAGATGGGATTCCTATTTCTTGCCATCGTTGGCTGAGGAGACAGAAGACTCTACACTGGCTGTAGAGGTAAGACTGTTATGGGAGCTGTCCCTCCAGGCAGTTTAATTGACGGTTTAGAATGATGTATGTCTTATATAATGTCACACCTGTCACAGGACAGGTAAATAATGGACGCTTAGATACCAAGAGGCCATCATACGTTTTCCATAGCTTCAGAATAATGGAGTATTGCCAGGAAAGGAGCTTCTACAATACAAGTGGCTTCTTTCTTTTAAATTTTCCTTCTCAGTGCCTGGGTGCTGAACATGGCCCTACGTCCAGACCTACAGGTTTTTATATTGGTTGATGTTTATGGATGATAGAACACGCCAACCCCAAAAAATCTCAAGACAACTAGAACAGAGAGCGCATCATAGTCATTACCACACAGACAAGGAACAAGCAAATGGCAAAAACACAACACCTACATAGGCTTTCAGAAATGCCTGGATGGAGCCAGGGTCTCTCTCCAGATGACGGTGTACACCGGTCCGGTCACAGAAGCACAGAGAAAAACAATGGGAACTCCACCATGGCGCAAAACAGGTAAGTGAGTGTTTTTCTTCAATAGCTTGCTTTATTTAGGTTCAAAGTGTTACAGTGATGTGTTTAGGAGGCCGAATCAGACCCTTCTTCAGGCATTTGTCACAGCTGTTACAATTGCCTGAAGAAGGGGCTGTTCTGGACTCGAAATGTGTTGCTGCAACACAAAGCAAGTTTTAAGAAATACGCTCACTTATGTATTTTGTGCTGTGGTGGTGTTCCTGTTGTTCTTCTCTGCACCAAAAAAAAATCTGGCCTCCATGGATATCCTACCTTCAACTGCTATAAATGTTGAAGCTAAACCTAATAATTGTCTGTGGCTTGGAGGCCTATATATAATGGAATTGCATCATGAGCAATTCCATAATATGATAATATTGAATCACTCCCTTGCCAAAAAAAAATTTAGCAAAACAGAATACATGAAATGTAATATCCCCCCCCCCACACACACACACACACACACACACACACACCCTGCAGAATAAAACTCCTTATACTGCAGTTCCTTAGTGGTAACTTTTTGGAAGTGTCTCCTGAGCAAACATCTTGTGTCTGACTTTCAGTTTCTGGTCCCGGACAATGTACATTCAGGCTTCAGTTACTTGCATCTGTTGGTATCACAGCAGGGACTGGGGAAGCGTTTTTTTCTGAAAGCAGTCATTACACGGCCCCGCGTCCTCCTTCTCACCACCTGGAAATTATGGAAATATGTGGCCAAACGTGTTTGTCACTTGTGACTGATGCTCGGATAGCTTCTCCCGTCACACAGCACGTGGCCTGCTTTTACGCTCTACACCGTGACCTCGAGGAGCTTCCTCAGGGAGGTACGAGAACTTTAATTAAAGTGCCTTACGCTAAGACTTTCTTTACATAACCTTGCAGGTAGCAGACGACATCACAGGAGAAGACGTGACTGATCTTCCTCCATCGTCCCAGGTAAAAAAAATTTAAACAGCGTCTTGTTAGATGTTGAGTGTGCTGTCACTTTAAAGGGTGACATGACATGACTGTGACTGTGACATGACTGTGGCAGGTCATACCCATACTCCAAGTGCTTTTGCAAAATATATGCACCCACCATGGTTTGTGGATGACTATATCTTGAGGGTGTGTACAGGATTAGAAACTCCTTACCCAAAAGGAGCCCTTCCCTTTTCTGTATCCCATGTCAAGGACAACGGGATAAGAAGTTGTTCAAGAAAGTGCCTCTAGGGGGCACTCTAACTCCACACGCTGTCAGTTAGTAGGTTACAACCTGCAGTTCCTACAGATGCCTATAGGGGAGAGGAATGATTGCTACTGATTTGCACCTCTGTGATTTTATACAGATGGAGCAGAGCTTTAAGATTTAACCATTTTGTGGCTGCATTGGTTGTGCTGTACAATCTTATTACTGAGGGAAGATATTGTAAGCTGCAGTCCTATATAAGGACATTGACTAGATATCATGTATTGTGGTGAATGAAGACCTATGGTATTTACATTGTACAAATCCATCAGCTACATCTGCATTTAGAAATACTATAGAGGTCATTTATTAAAACTGGCATTTTAGACACCAGTCTTAATAACCCCTATACCTGGTGGTGAATCCATCAAAGTTATGAAGAGGTACCGTAAGGGCTTATTCTTCAAATTTAAAACTCTTCTTTTCTATTATCTACTACCGTAATCTGGAGAAATGGCTTCCCTTTCCGTGGGTGGTCAGCAGCTCACATGAGACAATTAAAGGGGACGTGTGGTCAGAAAATGAACTATTGTTTAAATCACATTTTTATGGTAAGAATATTTTTTGGAATTTTTTATGTTTTTTTTAGTTAGATATTTTATATTTAATAAAAGTGTAGGTCTAATAATGGGTCATGATTTCCTGTTCTGTGCAGGTCATACCCCCACTATTTCCTTCCTCGCTGTCTAGAGAGCGATATAGATGTATACTCTAGGGATGAAAGAATGGAAGGTGTCTGGGCCACTTCACTATGAGATCCCTGGGACAGCACTGAGGGGAGGGAATGGGGGAAGGGAAGCTACTGAGCATGTCAGTCCACCACTCCATGCAGGAGAGAGTGGACCTGAAGAATAAACAGCAGGGGGCGCTATCACAGAGAAAAATGTAATGTACGTAAAAAATTAAACAATACTTTGTAGCATGCATGTTGCAATAATACTTAAATAGTATTATTGTAGTCGGCCTACCATGCTGCCTTCTCTAAGGACTGACAGACGCGTCGACTATAGCAGTCTGTTACCTATGTGTGATTGTGCTGAAGTTTTGGAGAGCTAATGCTATATTGGTGGTGTTAGTCAGGAGTCCGATGTATTCATAATGTGCAGGATCCCCCTGTCTTTCCACTGCTGATTGACAGTCTTCTCCCTGTTAGTGTGGATAAGAAGAACTCTGTCCATCAGAGGCTGAAGGGCAGGAGGAACCTGCATATCATGAATGCATCAGACTCCTGCCTCCAACGCTGGCATAAAATAAAATGCGAAAATTGTTATTTTCACAGGTAGGATTACAATGAAAGGTAACACCTTTATTGTAAAGCTAGAGGTAGATAACACAGGATTCACCACTGACCACAGGTGATGGGGACAGCTTGGCTCCTCCCCCTCCCTGCACAGTGACCTCTGCTTTTAAAGCACTGACAGCTCTGAACCCGGAAATATCCCCGTTTTTACCCAGGCACAGGTAAAACTAGTAAAAAATGCTCCGATGCTCTGCTTTGCCGTGCACTAAATTGCGCAGGGCAAAGACTTTTTCTGGAGATCCGGTGATGTACCAGGCTCTTCTCCATGGGTATGCTAGGTGGAGGCTTCCGCCTAGCAGTGAGCCCGGTGACGTCACTGACACTAATGGGCAGGCTTTAGAGATGCCCTAGCCTGTAAAATTGCTAAGGCAGCATTAAAGCCCGCCCATCAGAGACGGTGACGTCACTGGGAACACTGCTAGGCAGAAGCCTCCTCCTAGCAGTGTAAAAATGTAAACAAACAGCCCTTGCCTTGCACAATACAGCACAGAACAAGGGAGAGCATTTGATGCTCCGATGGTCCACTCAGAGGCTGCCTGGGTAAAAACAAGGATATGACAACCCCTTTAACGCAGAGCATGTCCACACCACTCTTGTATAAAAGTAAGATTTTTTTTTTTCCTGGAAGAAAATGTTTTATATAGATTAGCAAAAATAAAAACCTTAGATGATTCATTCCTGATCTTCGACTCACTCGCAGGAATGAGGTGAACAGGATGAGTCTGTACTGGGTAGGTACATTTAGCTCACATTTTGACTTACATACAAAGGTTTACCAAATAAAATTCAGCAGAAAAACCTTGCCTGCTTTGTTCCCACTGAAAGCCAAGCGCTGTCAACAAAGACATCTTGACACGGGCACCACAGGTTTTTTTTTTCCCCTCCAGGAGTTGGATGTGCTAACAAGATCATTTGAAATGGGCAATGAGGACACTTCATCTTGGTTTCCTGAAATATAGATAAGAAAAGGGATGAGAAAGTCGGACTGGATACCGGCAACTCTTAAAAACCATCTTTCTGTAAAAAGTTGTTATCTATTTGGCGAGATCATTGTGACATAGTAGAGTACAATTTGATATCCTCCTTACCAGTGTAAGTGCTGAGCGCTGCCAGGATCGTAAAGGAGAGGCGGAACGCCTGCCTCCTGGGCCCCAATGCAGAAATCTGCACGTGTGTCCGGTTATAGAAAGTCGTTAGACCTCTGGCCATGAAGTCCATGTCCTCGGCTGGAGGCCAGGATAGGCATGCATTGTCCCTGCCCATAGTGGTGAATGGAAGTCTGAAATAGGCGAGTGTGCGTTTCTGTCACTCTCATAGAATCTACCGTCCGGGCCCGTGTTGCGGACCGCAAATTGACGCTGCTGCTGTTTTGACGCTGCTGCATCCAATCGCTGGCTGCAGCGGTGACCTGTTCCCCTTGCTTCACATGACCATCAGCGTCAGAACAGAAGATTACATCCTGGGAGTTGAGCAAAGAAGCCAGCACGGGGAAAAATCAGCTTTCCTTTGCATGTTGGCAGTCCCCTCCTCCAAAGGTGCACTTAACACTATGAGCTTTCTTTGTGACATTAACCTTCTCAGAGGGTGTGTCCTTTTTGCTGCACCTCTATCTTAGAGAGTCGTAGTTGTCACAGCTTGTAACAGTAGATAGGACTGGTGGCAGTTGGAGGATGGAACTGAGCATGTGCATCCATGCTCATCAGGCTCAGTAGGCAGATGCACTTGCATAGAGATTTATACAGCTGTCATTGAGTTCCGTTGTAGTGAGCTCCACCTCCACTATGACACTTATGACAATTTTAAAGCATAGATGCACTGAAAAATATAATGGATCTACACCTTGTGTGTTAAAATATCTCACAATAATGGTGGTTTATCACATGACATATTTTTGCAAATCTGCATTTTTTTTTCTAGAATAGCAGTAGAGAAACATAAAATGCACTACAAACAGAGACGTTTTTTAAGCTTTTTTAAAGGGATTTTGTCACCTAAAATTTTCTTTATTGATTAAAAAGAGATAATAAAACATGTTCTTTTTCTCTAATCTGTTTGTATTTTCTGATTTGTAGTTTTTGAAATTTCATTACTAGAACATTTTTACGGGGGCTGCCATCTTGGCTGAGCTGTTCTAAACAGCATTTAGTGATATGCTTTACAGCAAGCCCCATGGACCATAGGCAGCAATAGACAGCTCCAGTCCTATTGAGAATGCATTGAGAGGCTTTTTCCTTTGAAGTTTTTGTTTATTCTACAGGGAGATTCTATTGTCTGTGATGTGAGTTGGTCTCCAATTACACTGTTTACGGTAGCAGCATTACTTTACAGCTGACACACTGACAAACAGGATATCTCAGCTGAGATTATAGCCTAGTGGCCAGAAGGAAAACTGCAAGATTTTAAGATGATTTTAAAATATAGATAGGAACATGGAAAATTAGAAAAAACATCGCCAAACATTACAAAGACATATGTTTAACATAAAAACTTGATTTAAACAATGGGTCATTTTTTTATGACAAATTCCCTTTAACCTCCTTTGCTCTATGCTCCATTTACAGACTTTTTCATGCTATGGTCCTGTGTCCCTAACAGTGCCCCTATGACAGTGACTGCCACAGTGCCCCTTTTAGGCTGGAATTACACATGCTTTTTTTTTTTTTTTTTTTTAAGCCAAAGCCAGAAGTGGATCCAGCAAAAAGGAGGAGTAATAATTGCTTCCTTTGATATTTTGTATTCCCTTTGAATTCCCTTTAGTCTTAAGGGCCCTTTACACAGGCTGAGAATCAGCCAGATAATGGCTGGTTAGCAATCATCTGGCAGTGTAAAGATGCCGCAGATTACCTGATAAATGAGCGAAACACTCAGTCATAGGGTAATCTTGTCTTTCACGCGGTCACCTAAATTTTTGTTTGTCGACAGCAGATCATGCTATCTAATCACACTGAATGTGTGATTCCAGCCTTAAAGGGGTTGTCTCTCTTCAGCAAATGTCATTTATCATGTAGATAAAGTTAAAGGGGTTGTCCCCTTCTTCACCCAGGCAGCCCCAATGAGTGAAGCATTGGAGAATTTCATGTTCCGATGCTCTCTCTTGAATCATGCAGGGCAAGGGCTTTTTCAGCAGATTCGGTGAAGTACAGGGTATCACTATAGGAATGGTGGAGGCTTCCGCCTAGCAGTGAGCCGGGTGATGTCACCAGCACTAAAGGGCGGGCTTTAGTGCTGCCCTAGCCTGTAGAACAGCGTATGTCAGCACTAAAGTCCACCCATCAGTGCTGGTGACATCACCGGGAACACTGCTAGGCGGAAGCCTCCACCTAGCAATGTAAAAATAGAATCAAAACAACCCTTGCCCTGCGCGATCCAGGGCGAGGGAGAGCATCGGAATATGAAAAGGGGCTGGCTGGGTGACGAAGGGGATATGTCCGAGTTCAGCTCTGAATCCGGACAACCCCAATAATACAAGGCACTTACTAATGTATTGTGATTGTCCATATTGCCTCCTTTGCTGGCTGGATTAATTTTTCCATTATATTATACACTGGGGGTTACAACCACCCTGCAATCCATCAGTGGTGGCCGTGCTTACACACTATAGTAAAAAGTGGCAGGCTGTCTGGTGGCCGGGAGTGCGCGTAGGCCGGCACATTATAATGTGCAAGCACGACCATCACTGCTGGATTGCAGGGTGGTCGTAACCCCTGGATATGAGCAGTGTATAACGTGATGGAAAAATTAATCCAGCCAGCAAAGGAGGCAATATGGAGAATCACAATACATTAGTAAGTGCCTTGTAGTAACTTTCTCTACATGATAAATGCCATTTGCTGAAATGAGACAACCCCTTTAAAGCGCCAGCCAGCTTTAATGTGCCAGGGGGTATCGTCACTTCAGTCTCAGACAGGCTTCCAGTTCATACCTCTGACCTAAGCAGTGATAAGTGATTTCAGTATGGTATCTAGTTAATCATTACAACACCTCCAGCTCTTGCGCACCAGCCAGTTCTCCTTCCTTGACGGCAGCTGCCATTCGTGCTGCATTTGTAAGGTGCTGTGTGCAATATTTCCTTTTGCACAATCGGCCTGGCGCCTTTCTCTTTCTCTCAGGCCGGTGATTGCTAGTGTACAACTCACAGGACACAGCCATAAGTAAAAGCAGGCCTTCCCTGTCCTCCTGGCATCCCAGCTATGGGAGTGGAAAGAAGAAGTTTCTGTGTTGGGCCGCTGCATCCACAGTAAACATGTTCTCCGAGTTTGTTTCGAATTCTAGCAAAGGATGAATGAAGATGATAACAGATCATTGTGAGTATTCACTAAGGTCAGGAGCGGGTGATCTTGCTCGGTAGACACAGAGGGCGGCATTGTTCTAACATTCCGGGCTATCCTTATTATGTACGCAAATCAGACAGAAGCCATAAGGGGAGTGGAGGGGCTCGCAATATGTCATTTTATATGCACTTTTAGTGAATCGCACACTGACCCATTCATTTCTATGGCGTCATGCACGCGTCCGTATTTTTCGCGGCTCCGTGAAAAATTCTAGAACATGTTCTATGCAGATGAGAATAGTTATTTCTATTGATAGGAGTGAGAAAAAGGTAGAATGCACACGGAAGGTATCACTGGTTTGCGGATCGATATACGGACACAGTCGTGTGCACAAAGCATTATTGCTCCTTATTTTAACGTTTTTAGGCCTCGTGCCGTTTTTTAGGCTTTTTAGAAAGTTTGAATTAGATGCATTCTCACAAGCGTTTTTTGGTCGTGTTTTTTTATGGGCCATAGATTTTTAGATACATTAAGCCTATCGGAAAATCCATTAAAAAAATACCATACCTAAGAATGTTGCTTTTTGAAAAAGCCGTCACTGACCCGAAAATGCAACAGAAGTAAAGAAAAATGACAAACGAGTGTTTGTTGTGCACAAAAAATTGATTTAAACAATAGATCATTTTCTGATGGTGCATTCCCTTAGGGGTAATTTGACACTGTAATCATTACCTGCATCTTGGAGACCTCTACGAAAGACCAAGAAGTGACCCTCACTCTCTAATTTAGTGTCAAAAGGGCTTGTTGACCCATTCTATCTAGATAATTCTCCACTAAACGCAGGATTACAGCTGTCTGTAGCCTAAAGGCCCTATGACACGGAGCAAATATTGTACATAGTCTCATCCATTTGAGCAAAAATGAACAAGAATCGTGTGATGTAATAAATATGAAAGATTCAAAGACGGGCAAAAAAATTGCTTGTTTCTTGTCCTTCGTGATCTTTCAGCATGCTACAAAAATTATCAATCCTCGTTAATAGATCCGTATATAGTATAATATGGAGTCATCTACTCGCTAACGATCTCCTAAGCATCTGCCTCCATCTTTACATGTAATAACAAGGAACGATTTAAAATCGAACGAGTACAAACGATTATCTATGTGTATAACAATCAAAATTTTTGTCATTAACGAGTTGCTGCATCTTTGCTCATTTATCATGATCTGTATGACTTCTGCTGATGTAATAGTACCTTAAAGAGGTTGTCTCATCTCAGAGAATGGGGGCATATCGCTAGGTGGGACCCGCACCTGTATTGGGAACATCGGCCTGCAAAATAATGGCTGGAGGAGTCCGGTTCAGCCACCACCAAGCGCGCTTCCGGTAGAAGTGAATGGGAACGCACGGCGCATGACCGGCCACCATTTCTATGGGCCTGACGGAAATCGGCGGCCCATACAAAATGAATGGAGGGCAGGTGCACATACACAGTGCACCCTCCAACACTTTTGGGGCTCCGTTCTCGATATAGGTGCAGGTCCAAGCGCTGGGACCCACACCTATAAGACAATGGGGGCATATCCTAGCGATATGCTCCCATTGTCTGAGATGAGACAACCCCTTTATGTTCTCCATAGCACTGTATGCTTACCCCCAGGGGTACGTGCCAAGTTCTTTAGTCAGTAGTCAACCTTGTCCTGTGTACCTGATAAAAAGTGAACAAAACTGTTACATCTGTAAATTTTGCCACAGTATATATGTGGGCTGCAGTGGTCTTCCACTAACCTCAACCACATATGAAGCCAGCCAACCGGCCATAGGGGTGGTGTCTCCTATGTGGTCACACATAATTAGGCACTGTATAGTTCGGTTATTTTACTCTATATGGCTGCACTTTATATGCAGTGTACAGGAGGGCACCAATAGAAGTTACTATCCAGGGCATCATGTAGCTGAAGACCAGCCCTGGTTAGGTCTTGATGTCATCCCGGGGTATGTTGCAGTTCCGACAGGTGCTCTGATACCTCGGAGCCCAAACAATCTGTCTCACATGAGAAGACCAGTAGTATAGATTACACTTGGTTGTTAGGGGCTCTGATTTTGCAATGGGGCCCAGGAGCTTAAGATTGTGCCTCTAAAAATTCTTGTTGCACTGCCCAGTGTAAAAAGCCTGGACTGGTGGTAGAACACCATGGGTAGGGTAGAACAAGTAGAACACCATGGGTAGGGTAGAACAAGTGATGCAGGAGAGAAGTAAAGTTCATGTTTAGGGTGACATTGTATGAAGCTTCCATAGTTAGGAGTGTTACTTTGATGACGTCTTTGGGTGATATGAACACTTATAGATTTGCATGGGATCCACCCTCCAGGCAAAGGTCCATGGAGAAGAGGGAAGAATACAGGGCAGACCTGGTAAGAGGGGAGCGAGAAGGTCTTCAAGGGTGGTGTGAGTATAGCAGATGGGATTTTTGAAAGAGAGAGGAATTCCTGCAGATTAAGAATAATTGAGCAAAGGGCAGAAGATCTATGTGAAATGGGGAATACCCCGTCTGAGTGTCCTTCACATGGAAGATATGAGTGTATAGAAGAACAGGAAGGGATGAACAGACAAGTTATATGGGATATATACACATATAGGATTTATATAGGATATATATTTTACATTAGCTTTTCTGTGGCCTAAGGAACATATTGAGTAGACCAGAAGTATATAGAAGAACAGTGACTGCACATTACTATAAATATCTCCTTCCCAACTTTACAACCAACAGTAATTAACGTCCATGATTTATCTGCTGATTCAGCTGCTTCCTTCTAGGCTGAGAAAAATGTATATTAACTGACATAGGCAAATATACAGCACATGGTGTGTCTACGTGTCCACAGTATGGACCCATGCAGTGGCCAGGTTTGAGGTGGCCCCAACACTACATTGAGGTGACACCACATGTTGCTGCTCTCCTAAGGGAATAGTAAGGCATGGTGCACCTCAATGGGAAATTATTCCACAGAGTCAGGGTTTGTAGTAATCCAGTGTTCTTCTTTGCTGGAGGAACTCAAGTGCAAAGCAATATAGACAAGGCACTGAGCTGGTTTCTCCAGTCTCCACTCTGGTAATAGAATCTTTCAATCTCATAAGGCTGGTACTCTGGTCAAAGGGCTGGTGGCCCAGGGTCTGTAGCTTGGTTGTACTGTTGGCTACCTGGTCGAAGGGCTGGTGACTGAGCATCTGTGTCAGAGTATCCCAGTCTCAGTGTCGTCTTCTGGTCACTTGTGCAGTCTGGCAGAGTCTCTCCTAGAGGCAACTAGGGGCTCTGACTGTTTTCCTTATATTCCATTCCTAACTGAACTAGGGCCTTCTAGTGGGAGGGGTAGAGAGGAGAAGCACATCCTAACATAAGCAATGTTGCAATTTCAGTCTGTCATAGACTTGTATTGAGCCTCAATACAAGTGAAAGGAGATAAATAAGCAGTTTTCAGACGTAAACAACAGTCTAGACAGAGCTCAACTAGACAGTCAAAAGTCAGTGCATCTGTTTTTTCCCTCCAAAACTTAACTCTTCATATTCTATTGAAGTAATCTCAGGTCTCATCATTGACTACACTATACATCCACTGGCCCTATGCCTACCCTCCTACCTCACACCCTGCAAACCGTCCACCATCAAGGGCACCCCAACTACTTCCAGGAAAGTGGCTCGAAAAAGTCCTGGGCTTTCCCCAAGGGAAGAAAAGGTGCACCCTCCTCTCACTGCACCTGCAGACCAGGGAGTGCTAGTGGGAGAGGGATTAACCACCATGAGGACTACAATGACCCTCATTGCCACCACTCCCATCCTGTCCAGTTTCAGCCATTGCCACACGTTCCCTGCAGGTCAGCATACTGCATAGTCATACAGGGCCCATGCAGCAGAATGCCATCTGTATGGACCCTGTGCGAATGGACACACCATGTAATAGTATGGCTCCACATGTACAATATCTATACAGCAGAATACCATCTGTTATGGGCCCTGTGTGAATGCATACATAGTCACTCCATGTGCCAGTATGTCATATATCGTCCATGTCACCTACATGAACCCTGTGTGAATGGGCACAGGGCACATAGACAGGCTATGTGCGTTTATAGTTCCACATGTGCAGTCATACAGCATCCATCTCACTTGCAATGTCCCTTGTCTGAATAGACACATAGACAGGCCATGCGTTGCATACTGAGGCCCCATCAGGGACCACTTTCTCCCTTAGAAGCACAACAAGGGGCTGAAATAGATGATCTTATCCTACTAAATTGTGTTGCGATCACATGCAGACTCTCAGCCAATCGATCACATACCTCACGTGTACATACAATATCCACGATTTTGCACAAATCCATTGGAAGGGCGGCCAAACACGTCTCACATATCACGTTATTCTGAGATTGCAACATATCGCAAAGTGGAACCCCAGCCGATAACGTGATGAAGCACGTATTTATGCCGCCCTATACAATCGGAAACCTGTAGGTATGGTGTGGACCCATAGCAGGCTACGGGCACCATATACCTGATCAGGGACAGTACAATTGAGCCTTGTGCATCCTCGGAGATTGATGGCAGTTCTATTCAAGTTGTCACCCAGCTTTCCCACTCTCCTGAATGTAGTGATCTATTCTTTTTGCTTCCTTGGCATTGCCTAATCTGATCCTGATCTGTCATTCAGGATTCTGGGGTGTGATTCTGGGATTCTATGAGGTGTGCACAAGGGTTAATAGGCCCTAGTCCCTTTATTAAAAGTGGGCCCGTCTAGTTTACTCTCCATGCTAAAAAAAAAATCCTTGAGTAAATGCAGACGAGATGCCAGGGACCTGTTGACATTAGATCACATGAGATGTTTTCTTCCCTCTCTACACATGGGAATAAGCCGTTGGTTCAGCTCCGCCATACGTATGTGCACAGCAGCATTTGCCGGGGTTCGCAGCAGGCTTTTTCACGTTTTTTTCCCTCTCCTTCTTATGCACCTGTTGTGGGTTTTCTTTCAGGAACAGCTGGGAGATGCCGGCCAGACCTTGGCTGACGTGCAGCCCGAAATGATCCTCAGTGACTGCCGGGGGAAGGTAACGGAGGTGGAGCGCTGGCTGCGGGAGGTGACGCTGTCACCAGGGGAGAGCAAGCAGGACCCGGATATGCTGCAGAGCGTGGAAGAGCAACTTGCAGAGTGTCAGGTACGATGATGACAAAAGCGGACAGAGTCCGCACAGCCACACCTCCCTTGTGGAAAGTCTCCCAGAGAAACCAGAAGCTCGCTGACAGATGTACCTCTATATCGAAATAGAAACTGTCTAAAAATGAAATGCACATAGCGAACAACCACGGCGCAGCTTTCATTTTTGAAGCGTTGACTGTGAAAAATGTCTTGTTACCCATAGCAACCAAACACTGCACAGCTTTCATTTTTGAAGCGCCAACTATGAAATGAAAGCTGTCTTGCTTATACCATAGCAACCAACCACGGCACAGCTTTCATTTTTCAAGAGCTATAAAAATGAAAGCTGTGCCGTGATTGGTTGCTATGACAGTTTCATAAATGCCCACAAGATCTGGTAGGGCCCGCCCACATTTAGGTGGCTATAATGGTGCCGTTCATGCCTGTACATACAGTTTTTCGGCTCGCTATTGTGTTGGGGGTGTTGGAAAATATATCGAGAAGAAGTTATATTAAGAATATATATACTACACTGTATATACTGTATTCTTAATATAACTCATATTAAGAAGTTCTGCAAATTTCCAATGTGTTTTAGGAACATTTATTAAAGGGATTGTCCAGGTTGAGAGCTGAACCTAGACATAAGCTAACCTTCACCAATTTGCCATGTCTGAGTGGAGAATCAGAGCCTTTCTTGCTCCGATTCTCCCTATTGCCCTGTGCTGCATAGCGCAGGACATGGTCTGTTACTGCCGGCTTTTTCTCAGTGCGCTAGGTGGAGGCTTCCCCTAGCAGTGTTCCCGGTGACGTCACTGGCACTAATGGGCGGTCCTTAGCTCTTCTCTAACCTGTAAAACAGACTAGGGCAGCACTAAAGAATGTCCATTTGTGCCGGTGACATTACTGGTCTCACTGCTGGGCGGAAGCCTCCTCCTAGCATACCCATGTGAAGCCCATTACGTCACCGGTAGTAAATAAATGCTCCAATGCTCCAACTCAGACATGGCAAATGAGTGAAGGGGGGCTTATGTTCAGCTCTGAACCCGGACTACCCCTTTAAATGGATTGTCAGAACTACAGATCTGGATAGGAAACCAGTATCAGATCAGTGGGGGTCCGACACCCAGACCCCCCACCAATCAGCTGTTTCGGGCAGCCATGGCACTGGAAACTAAACAGTGTACGGGTGGAAGCAGATGGCTCCATACACTGTGTAGTGGCCATGCTGAGGGGCTGCAGTACCCCAACATGGTAGTCCGGCATCGGAAAATACACAGTGTATGGAGCCTTTTGCTTCCACCCGTACTCTGTTTAGTTTCTGGCGCCACAGGTGCCCAAAACAGCTAATTCGTGGAGGTGTCAGACCCCCACCAATCTGAGATTGATGATCTGAACATGATTATGGAGGCGGCCATCTTGCCTGAGCTGTTCTTAACTGCATTTAGAAAGCATTTTAAAAAATTGCTTTATGGCAGCCCCATGGTCCATACACACAATGAGCATGAGGAGACCTCATTGACTTCTATGGGAGAGTCTTCTAGGCATGTTCTGTGACCTGTGAAGAGGTGATTGTACAAGGAAAGAATAGATAAGCTCTGAAAATCACCTATTTTGTATGGTGGATCCTGTCTTATCTATACACAGAGGGGATACCATTACAGGAAGGATTAGAATACTATATAACTGCAGTAAAGTGATCTATACAGACCAAGAAGTGGCGCCTGTTATTAGGCTTTGTGACCAGTGCGAAGACTGCAGGATTTTATGGTTTTTGTTTAAATATAGATGTTGTTGACATAGGAAATTGAAAATAACATAATCAAAAATTATTTAAAAATATGTTAAACATAAAAGCATGATTTAAACAGTAGGTCATTTTCTGATGACACATCCCTTTAAGATATTTGTCCATGAAATATTGACAGGTGCTGGGTTTCCTTTAACAACTTTCACTTGCATGTACAGTATATACCCTTGAGGGTGATAGTTCTACATGATAACCCATAACCAGGAGCCACCGCTGTGGATGGATTATTGGATGGTAATAGGTAATGCCTGCTACTTCATGAAGTATTTTGCTTCCAGAAAACCTTACAAGAAACAGAAAAGAAAATCAACTCATTGCTGGAGGATGCCAACTACCGACTACAGGGAAACGGGACTGTGCTGGAAGAAGCAGAAGCTTTATCTCTGAAGTTAAAGGCTCTGAAGAACAGTTTAGAACAAGTACAAGAAATGCTCCTGGTGAAGTCTACTAGTGAACAGGTATACTGTCATTGACGGTCCACTAAGTAGCTTGACTCTGTATAGGGTTTATATACTTTCAACATCTTCCGAACTTGCTACCTACCTTATGGAGACATCTCTGTATCATCTTAAGGAATATGATTCCACTCACAGATATATATATCTGCAGGTTACATTTAAAGAAATCTAGGTTGTATATTTTTGTATTAAGGTCATACCATACATATAGACTTAGGACAGATCCATAGAAATTCATAGAGTCCATATTAAAGAGAATAAACTCAACCAAAGTTGGGCACGTGACATCCATCATTGTATGTCTACCCTTAGAAACCTCCTTATGGAGCTTGCTTGGTTTAGAAACCTCTTTTAAATACCCTATCAGACCCTTGTGAGTGATCCTTCATTTGGAACCTCCATCAATTAGCAAGGGTGGAGAATGGCTACCAAGGGTGTCTCTGGAGGACCCACCACATTATTGCGTTACATTACTCACAGTGGTGCCGAATTGAAAAATTGCCACTGCGTTCCTCCGTAGATAACACCTGATCACTTGGGTCTTCTGTGAAATTAAAAAAGAGATTGTCCAAACCCTTTTATAATAAATATTTCTGAGTCTGGAATCTGAACTAGTCTATTTTCTCCAGATCCGTAATGGAGTGAAGGAGGAGAAGGTACAGCATTTGTTGCCATCTAGAACTGCTGGTCCTGCTGAGAAGACTCACGTAAGATATTCATTTTCTTAGAGATCGGGGCACACTGCGTTTGATCTTATCTTTGGTGGTACAGTCAATGGCCTATGTCACCCACAGGGACCCACTGTAAAACAATAAAAACAGTATAGTTGTTTTTTTGCAGTGACCCTCTGTATAGGAAAGCAGTCATCAGTGCTTTCCTGTTGCATTCAGTAAAAGGTTGCATGAAGGCAGCACTAAGTATTACATATTATGTAAAATGGAATGTGGGCACTCTTCGTGCCTCTGTATGGTGCCTCTATGAGGTGCCATATTCCCTCTTAGAAGCCATAGTTCATGGAAATTGCCACAGTTTTCTTTTCACATTGTGGTTCTGTAATCTGGACGTGTACATTAGGTCTTATAGAGAAAATAGTCTTTAACAGGGTTTTTCGGGAGCAAAAATATTGATGGCCTATCCTCAGGATAGGTCATCGATGTCCGACTAATGGAGGTCCAACTTCCTGCACCTTTGCCAGTCAGCTGTGTGAAGAGGCTGCAACACTTCAGTGAGCACTGCGGCCTCCTCACAGCTTACCAAGCACAGCGCCGTACATTGTATATTGGCTGTGCTTGGTATTGCAGCCCAGGCCCATTCACTTGAATGGGACTGAGCTGTAGATAGCCATGTGACCAATGAAAGTGATGTCTTTGGCCTAGGAAGAGGCCGCATCTCCCTTAAACAGCTGATTGAGTGGTCAGATATGGATGAGCTGTCCTGAGGATGGGCCTATGTCTGTCTGTTGTCAGCAATGTAGATATCAGCATACATCAGTTATCTATTATGTAATTATCCTTTAAGATTGATTTATCATTTTATGCTTTTCTGTAGGTTTTCAGCACAGAAATTGTGAATAAGAAACATCCTACCGAAATCACAATATCACATGAAGAGATTCACATACCATCACACCCAAGGTATAAATATTGCACTGACCCAGTATATGTTCTTTTAGGGTGGCACACTGACAGAGCACCAACTGTACCTTAGTAATGGTAGCATCAGAGGGTTTTAGTTGTGACCCAGTAACCGGTGTTCCTGCTGAGTTTGGGTCTGCGATGAAGGTTCTTAGATGTATGAAGCCATCAGTAACCATCTACAGAAAATGAGAGGTCTTGTACATGCAGTAGGACTGTATACAGGGGTCATGAGGAAGGCTTGGGCGGCCCCCTCGACGCCGGCCCACCAGGAAATTTCCCTATAGGGTCTATGGCCAATACGACCCTGGCCTTAAGGACAGGATATGTGCACAGATCACTATAGATATTCTTCACATTTATGCATAAAACCTACGTAAGCTAGTTATTCCCAACTATAACTATGGTCCCAGAACTCGGCACTAACACTGAATTGGTATTTGAGGGACACTTGTATTCTCTTCTGGGGTCCCCGTTAATGTATAGATAAGTAGAAGTTTTGCAAATGGCTCTTGTCCGTTCTGTCCCCATATAATGGTTATTACAAGCAGCTTCTAAATCCTTCTTCTGACAACCTATTGAACTTTATATAATTGTTAAACATTGAAGGGACAATTTGCCGACTGTAGAAGCCTTTACACCAGGATTTATTGTGCTGTGTTATTTCTTGTAGGAGCCCAGCTGGGGATGGGCCCTCAACGCCCACTAAGCCTCGAAGCAAAACTCCTTTGTCTGTGATTGAAGATATTACCTGGAGCAAGTGGCTCTATCTACAGAAGGAGCTGTCATACAGAATGAAGGCGACGTCTTCCGGACATGCTAATGAACCAGATGTAAGTCTTGTGATACCATGTGAGACTGTTGAAACAATAGGCCCGACTCCTATTTCATTGCGCTCTTCTGGTGAAAAGATTTTTCTTAATTTTATTGACACTTTCCTCATATAGAAAAATTCCAGGTAATGTCTTAAACTGATCCTATAGGATCTAGACACTTCTGTATTACTGGTTATGTATTGTATTTAACTTGGGGGGAGGATTCCTGAGCTGCTTGCTGCTGCCTTCCTTCAACATCTGGCACATTCCCATGCCTGGCCAGCAGTAGGGTCGATCTTTATATCTAACTACATGTGGAGGCTGAGGAGGATACGAGCCATGCTCACTTTTGTCCAGCTCTCTCCTTCTTTGTACCCCAGAGAAGCTAACCAAATCGGATTACTAAATGAATTCAGACCTCCAACCACATCCCTAAATAAATTCAGACCTTAGACCAACACCCAAAATATATTCACACTTCAGACAAAACCCCCTAAAATAATACAGACCCTAGACCAGAACTCAAAATTAATTCAAACCCAAGACCAGAACCCCAAATTAATAGAGACACCGGACCATAAAATGAATACAGACCCCAAAATTAATTCAGACCTCAGACCAGACCTCTAAATGAATACAGACACCGGGACCATAAAATGAATTCTGACCCCAAAATAATTCTGACCCCAGACCAGACCTCGAAATGAATACAGACACCGGGACCATAAAATGAATTCAGACCCCAAAATTGATTCCGACCCCAGACCAGACCCCTAAATGAATACAGACACTGGACCATAAAATGAATTCAGACCCCAGAGCAGACCCTAAAATTATTTCAGGCTCCAGACTAGACCCCAAGAACTATTCAGGCTCCTACCATTAACATTTTGTACAGCATTGTTCCTTGATGCCACAAGTGGAAATATCATTCATGGCCAGGCTGCCTAGTATCAGATAGTCCATCAGATTTCTACCTGTTTTGTATGGACACTTTAAATCTGGGAAATGCCTAAATGCTTGTCCTTTAAACCGTTTCTTAAAATATTAGGCTGCAAAAGAAGTGAAGATCAGCTTGATATCCAGAATCCCAGTGAGTTCAGTAAAATCGCCCCTTGTAGAAGAATCCAAGCATTTCCTGACCCGTCTTAAGGCTTTGAATGAAGAAGCCTCGTCTCCTCTCACTCAGGTAAGGATACCGCTGTGTAATTTTGCCTCTGAAATAATGAGTCAAAATTGTCATTATGAACCTTTATTTTGTATCTTTACATCTTATGGTTTAGACAACCCATTCTTAAATACTCAATTAAATTTTAGTTCATTGAGAGGAGTCACACGTTCAGGACCCTCCTCTATTAGCCGGAGCAGAAAGTGGTTGTAAAGATCATCTCCAACTCTGGAGGACCCAGCATGTCTCTACATTACATGGACTGATAGTGATTTCAAGGGGAACAGTGTAATGCTTCTTTTACCCTATGGAGGCGGGACTAGGACTAGGAACTTAAAGTGGCCCTGAAAAAAATACTAAAAGTGGCCCCGTTTTGTAGCCGGGTCCAAATTGATGGAAGGCAGGGCCACCAATACCATATTGTGGCACATTATACCACCCCAACAAGTACCACAGTCCATCACAAAATACTGCCAGCAGCATAAAATACATCCCCAAAATCTTCCATTGACTGGCCGTGAGGAGGGTCCAGACAGCCCCCTGGGCATCGGCCCACCGGGAAATTTCTATGGTCTATGCCCAATCGGGTATTATCTGGGAACCAGTCTAAAGAAAAAGGATTGTCCAAATTGGACTGGTCATTCTAAGGATGGCCATACACATTTAGATGAGCATTGGTGAAAGCTGCCGATATCAGCAGGACTGGCCAACCATCTAGTGTGTATAGAGGTGACCTGACTCTGGCCCAATGGTGGATATCAAGGAAAAGAAGCCTCAGGCATGTTGGATGTCAATATGCCCAGTCCTTTGTTGTAATGGGAGATAAGCAGCTGCCAGAGGTGTCCCTATTGAGGTCACATGTATGCTCTGAATAACACGTGTTTTGGCTGACATCATCAGTGAAGGTGTGGGCCACCTTTACTGTTGGTTACCATGTTTGATGACTATGATAGGGTCAGGCTTGATGTTCCTCTACAGGACCATACAGATCCTATACTGGATGATCATCATGAGAGTGTAACATAGAATATAAACTGTTTTTCTAGGAGAGCGCAAGAAATCTACACGGAGCTCTGTTTGTTTGGATGTGTTCAGTGTCCCAGTGGTTGCAGAACATCGAGGAGATGTTAGATCTGGACGTCCTGACCAGAGACGAAGCTGCGGCAGAGCTGACCTTCTATGAGGTAAACCGGGGACATATCTTAAATATCTGTGAATATTTGATCTCCGTTTGATGATAAAATAGAAGAAAAAATGTTACAAACGTCGTGTAATCCCCCATGTGCCTATGGGGCATTTTATTAGGGAACTAGTATTTATGCGATTCTCTAATCCGCTCTTTAACGCTGCTCCAAAGGCGAAGCTTTACTTTACGTGGTATGTAACCGTTTTCTGTTGCTGTAATGCATCCGATCGTTTTGGTGTCTACAGCTCCTTTGCAGACCAATGTGTCCACATGGTTTGAGACTATGGTGGGCATACTCTTTAATTACAGACTGCTAGCTTTATTTGATCTTAAAGGATTTTTAATCTTTCCACAGAAACTTACAGAGGATTTGAACGCACTTTCAGAGGAAATGGGCTATAACGCTAGCACCCTCTTATCGCCCATCACCCACGAGGGTGCGCACAGCAGCATTTTGTCCCAATGTTACAGTGACCTAAGGGACTGGCTCATTCAGATTCGTAACACTGCTAAGGCCAGATCCAAACATATGCAAGGGGAACTGGATAAACACAGTAACTATCAGGTAACTTTCATACATGACATCATCAATACATTATTATTCATTCACGTGATGACCTCAGCACATTATTATTACACCTCTTGGCAAACTTTGTAATTCTTGATTAGGCTAAATTTCTGTTAAATGACAACATCCAAACATTAATATGCATAAGAGGAGCTACGCCTTTTTAATACACTTTATAATTATTAATTGGCTAAAAGTTTCTTAGCAGATTGGACGTATGAAAATCTAATATATTCCCCCTTCCTCTTAGCTCATTTTCCCTAAAAGCGTTTGTTTGTCATAAAATATAGAAGCTGACAATTATACAATATCAGGCACAATCATCGATACCAACACCCGTACTAGAAGACTCGGTAGAATGCATTAATCTACCACTAAGACTCCACCTCAAATTTTATAACCCTCCACCTCTGCCGGGATCAGCCTAACACACAACCATTAGAAGACATCTTATAATTAATGACTTCTTGTTATATCTTACAACATAACACATACTGTATATACACTGATAACCAAACAAACTTCGACCCATCCCCGAACCTTACATGGATCCAGAGATCTCCCCATTTATTGGTCTGCTAGATTAATTTCAAGCTGGCAGCTAAGGGGGCATGCGCTTTCTCAGGGGACTTGTCCTTTCTACTGCAGCTGAAGACAGTTGAAGGATGGAACTGAGCATGTGCGGCCATCTCATTGAGCAGGACAGAGAAATTAGAAAATGAGTAAACACCAGGTGGAGCTATACTGACAGATTTCACTAAATAACTCAGTAGCTATGAAAACTGTAGAATATTTCTTGTGCCTATCATTGGGGGACACAGCACCAGTGGGATATAGGCAGCTGCCACTAGGAGGCGACACTAGACCATCAAAGAAGTAGCCCCGCCTGGTAGCCTATATCCCTCCTGCGGACACCAGGCTAGCTCAGTTTTTTTAGTCTAGTGTCCGTAGGAGGTAGACACTGGTGCTTTGCACCTCTAATTTTTTATTTTAGTTTTATTTCTTTCTTTTCTCTTTTAGGTTATCAGGGGGGCCGTCGGCGTGGGAAGCCACATCAGACGTAGACCCCCCTGAGGGTGCCTGGAGAATGTTTTCACATTCTCCCTGCGCCGGTCACCCGTCCCCCATTGTAGCTGCCCCCTGCAGCTGGATGCCAGTACCCCACTCCGGTGCGAGGTCACTGAGGGGGTGACCCTGCGCGCACCTGAAGCCGGCGGAGAGGTGAGTAGGCAGTCGTCCCCTCCCCCCCCCTCTCCCTCCCTCCAGGGGCCCCCTGCTGCAGTCTGGACAGGTTCTTTTCTCAGAACCCCCATCCAGCACCCCCTCCACCCAGCACCTGATATGCTGCCCCCTCTGGGGATGTTTTCTTTCTCTCCGGGGGATAGTCTTGCCGACGCCGCTCTGGCAGACGCCGGGGTGCCTCCTGACTCCCTCCTCTGCTGCCTCTGGCTCCTCCGTGGTGATTTTCGGCCAGCGCGCGCCGCACCGGCACTTCCGGCCGGGCGGCGCTCTAATTTAGGCCGCGGCTTCTAGACTTGCTAGGCCGCATGTGGGCGGGCGCCTCCCAGTGACGTCGCTGGGCAGCGCGCCCGCCCGCTGTTCTGCTGGCCCCCTCCTGTTCCGGCCAGCGGGGTTCTTTTTCATTGGCCTGCGCATTGCCCCCTCCTTGCCGTGGGCGGTTCTTCCTGCTTCAGAGGCTTATCAGCGCCGGTCTGCTCTGCTTCCAGTGGCCTGTATAGCTCCTTCAGGTCTGCACAGCACCAGTGGGTTTTTCCAGTGCCGTGTTCTGCTGCTCCAGAGTCCGGTAGGCACCCAGTGGGTGATATTCCTCTCTCCCCAGGCTAGTGCCGGTCCGCTGAGCCCTTCACCATGTCGGGTCCCCGGGACGACCCTCCAAGGCAGCATGCTCCGGTGGCTGTGGCGACTCACTTTGCGTGCGCTCGCTGTAGCCAAAAATTCCCCAGCGGTCAGTCTGGCTCCCTATGTGTGCCTTGCCTTACTGTTGGTACCCCTCCCACTGAGGCTCCCGCTCCCTCTGGCTTGGTTGCGGCCTCGCCCGAGTGGGCCAGGTCCCTGACCCAGGCGATTGGCGACCTCTCTAAGCTGTCTCAGGTCATGATCCACGCCATTGACCGGTTGCCGTCCCAGGTGCCTCCCCCTGCGACCCCCTCCTCTGGTGTCGCCTGACTCCCCTTCCAGGGGACGGTCCTCCAAGAGGCGTAGACGTTCCCCTTCTCGGTCACCCTCCCGGGGTTCCTCTGACCCTTCCCCGGAAAGGTCCACTGCGGGCGGTTCTCAGCAGCACCTCTCTGACGCCTCGGGGGACTCCTGTGACTCTGCCTCAGAGTCTGACAGGGAGGACCATTTGGCCTCTGCGGTGCAAGCCTTGGTCCGTGCAGTACGGGACACACTCCATATCCGGGACGAATCTCCCTCTGCGGCCAGAGGCGAAGTTTTGTTTAGTCGCCACAGGCGGCAACCGCTGGTATTCCCTAGTCATAAGGACTTTGAGAATCTCCTGGACAAGGAATGGAAGCACCCCGACCGGCGCATTCCATCCTCTAAACGGACAGAAGCTCTCTTTCCGTTTGCTGCGGATTTAGTCTCCGCCTGGACGGTTCCACCTACTGTGGACCCCCCTGTCTCCCGGCTGTCTAAGTCCACCACCCTCCCGTTAGCGGACGGGGCGTCTCTGACGGATCCTGTGGACAAGAGGATGGACACGTTCTCCAAATCCGTCTTTATTGCTGCGGGTTCTGCCCTTCGCCCTACTTTTGCGGCGTCTTGGGTCAGTAAGGCCTGCTCCGCTTGGGCCAAACAACTGGTCCATGACATCTCCTCGGAGGCCCCTCGCGAGGATCTCCTTCCCCTAGCCTCACAGATTCTTCAGGCCTCTAGGTATCTGTGTGATGCTTCCCAGGAAGCGGCTCGCCTGTCGGCTCGGGCTGTAGCCAACTCCGTGGCCATTCGTCGCTCTCTTTGGCTGAGAGCGTGGTCGGCTGACGCCGCCTCCAAGAAGGCTCTTACAGGTCTTCCCTTTTCAGGGAGCAGGCTTTTTGGGGAGCGGTTGGACAGGATTATCTCTGACGCCACCGGTGGCAAGAGTTCCTTGCTGCCGCAAAACCGGCCCGGGCGCTCCCAGCCTCCGAAGCGTTCTAGTCACTTTCGCTCCTTCCAAGCCCCTGTCCGTCAGCAGTCCTCAAGGGGTGCTCCCTCAGCCTCCTCTTCCAGGAAGCCCTCCTTTAAGCCCCGGCCGTTCTGGCAGCCGCACTCCCGCCCTTCCAAGGGCCCTGCCCCCAAGCCTTCTTCCTGATGGCTTTCCCCCACTCGGGTCTTCCCCCCGAGTGGGGGGTCGTCTGCTCTCCTTCAAGGAGGTATGGCTCGCCCACGTCACCGACGCGTGGGTACGGGAGGTGGTGTCTTCCGGATACAGAATCGAGTTTGCGTCCTTTCCGCCTCCTCGGTTTTTCCTGTCTCGGATCCCCCACTCTTCTGCAGGGCTTTTGGCGCTTTCCCGCGCTGTTCATCACCTCCTTGCTCAAGGGGTCGTAGTCCCAGTCCCCCCCTCCGAGCGGTTTCAGGGTTTCTACTCGAACCTGTTCACCATTCCCAAGAAGGACGGCTCTGTTCGACCCATCCTGGATCTGAGGCACCTCAACCGCTATGTCCGCCTCCGCCACTTCCGCATGGAATCGCTGCGGTCGGTGGTCGCGTCCCTGGACCAGGGCGAGTTTCTCGCTTCCATAGATATACGCGACGCATATCTCCATGTGCCAATCGCGCTAAGTCATCAGCGCTTTCTTCGTTTCGCCATCGGTTCTCTTCATTTCCAATTTGTCGCTCTGCCCTTCGGTCTTTCAACAGCGCCCCGGGTTTTTACCAAGACCCTTGCCCCCCTCATGGCTCTCCTTCATGCCAGAGGAGTGGCGGTCATCCCGTACCTGGACGGCCTTTTGGTAAACGGCCGCACCTTGCAGGATGCTCAGTCCAGCCTTCAGATCACGCTCGATCTGCTTTCCAGGTTCGGCTGGGTGATCAACTTCCAGAAGTCGTCTCTGCGCCCCTCTCGCTCGATGGAGTTTCTGGGGATGTTGTTCAACACCGAGAGGGCTCGGGTTTTTCTGCCTTGCGACAAGGTCTCTTCCCTACGCTCGGCTGTCTCCAATCTCCGCTCGGGCTCCCCCTGTTCGCTCCGCTTCTGCATGCGGGTGCTGGGCAAGATGGTCTCCTCGTTCGAGGCCGTCACATTTGCTCAGTTCCACTCTCGGCCCCTCCAGGGAGCGATTCTGGCCCAGTGGGACAAGTCTCCTCTCTCCCTGGACAGGAGGGTCGTCCTCTCCCCCGCAGTCCGCAGAGAGTTGCTTTGGTGGCTGACGTCCCCAGCCCTTCTCCAGGGCCGCTCCTTCCTCCCCCTTCAGTGGCTGGTCGTCACCTCCGATGCCAGCCTGACAGGGTGGGGTGCGGTTTTCGGTGTCCTGACGGTCCAGGGCACGTGGACTTTGCCGGAGTCGCGCCTTCCCATCAATATATTGGAGCTTCGGGCGATATTCCTTGCCTTGACTCATTGGACCGACCTTCTCCAGGGTCACCCTGTTCGGGTTCAGACGGACAACGCCACCGCCGTTGCCTATGTGAATCGCCAGGGGGGCACCAGGAGCCGCTCCGGGATGGCGGAGGCCGCCCGGATTCTCGGCTGGGCGGAACGGTTTGTCCCGGCTCTCTCAGCCATCCACATTCCGGGCGTGGACAACTGGGCGGCGGATTATCTCAGTCGCGGGTCCCTGGACCAGGGAGAGTGGTCTCTCCATCCCCAGGTGTTTCTACAGGTTTGCCGTCGGTGGGGCTTCCCCGATGTGGATCTTTTCGCGTCCAGGCTCAATCACAAGCTTCCCACTTACGTGGCTCGGGCTCGGGATCCCCGCGCGTTCGCGGTGGACGCCCTGGTAACCCCTTGGGATCAGTTCTCCCTGATTTACCTATTTCCCCCGCTCCCTCTCCTTCCGCGGGTCCTCAAACGTCTGAGGGTTCTCGGCGTTCCCGCCATCCTTATCGCTCCGGACTGGCCCCGCCGGTCCTGGTACGCCGACGTGATCCACCTCCTGGCCGACGCCCCTTGGCGTCTTCCCCTGCGGCCCGACCTCCTTTTTCAAGGGCCGATCTTCCACCCCACTTTACCCCAGCTCAATTTGACGGCTTGGCTGTTGAAGCCGCGGTGCTGAGGTTTCGGGGCCTGTCTGAGTCTGTCATCCAGACTATGCTTAGAGCCCGTAAGCCGCAGTCGGCTCGCATTTACCATCGGGTCTGGAGATCCTTTTTTTTCTTGGTGCGAGCAACGTCGTGTTCATCCTCTCGTTTGCTCCACGCCTAAGATCCTTTCTTTTTTACAGTCCAGCCTTGACCAGGGTCTCAGCCATTCTACCCTCCGGTCTCAGGTCTCCGCCTTGTCCGTGCTTTTTCAGAGGACTTTGGCTCGGCGCTCCCAGGTGAAGACCTTTTTACAGGGTGTTCTTCGTCTGAATCCCCCCTTCCGCTCCCCCGTCGAGCCCTGGGATCTTAACTTGGTGCTCGATGTGCTCCAGGGTCCTCCCTTTGAGCCTTTGAGAGAGATTTCCCTGCGTCTTCTCTCTTGGAAGGTCGCTTTTCTGGTGGCGGTTACGTCCATCCGCCGTGTATCTGAATTAGCCGCTCTCTCCTGTCGCTCCCCCTATCTTGTCTTGCACAGGGATAAGGTGGTTTTGCGCCCTCTCCCTTCCTTCCTTCCGAAGGTTGTCTCGGCATTCCACATCAATGAGGATATTGTTCTTCCTTCTCTTTGTCCCGCTCCTGCTCATCCTAGGGAGCGCTCCCTTCACTGTTTGGACCTTGTCCGAGCCATCCGGGTCTATTTGTCCCTCACGGCTCCCTTCCGTCAATCGGATTCCTTGTTTGTCATTCCTGAGGGTCCCCGCAGGGGTCTTGCCGCCTCTAGGGTGACCATTGCGCGTTGGATTACGGCCGCCGTCTCTGAGGCCTATCGCTCTCGGGACAGGTCCCCCCCCTTCCGGGTCACGGCCCATTCCACCAGGGCCGTGGGAGCTTCCTGGGCGGTTCGCCATCATGCATCGGTGTCCCAGGTCTGCAAGGCCGCTACCTGGGCCTCGGTGCATACCTTTACCAAGTTTTACCAGGTCCACATTCTGGCTTCAGCTGATGCCAGTCTGGGCCGCAGGATTCTGCAGGCCGCTGTACGTTAGGCTGGCCGACTGGGAATTTTTCTTTTTCCCCACCCTTTGGGACTGCTTTTGTACGTCCCACTGGTGCTGTGTCCCCCAATGATAGGCACAAGAAAACAGGATTTTTGTATAACTTACCGTAAAATCCCTTTCTTGTGGCTTCATTGGGGGACACAGCTCCCACCCTGATTTTTTTTCTGGGTTGTTCTTTTTCCCGGGCTGGTTTGCTGTTCCTTGAGTTCTCGTTCCCGGGTTCAGACTGGTTTGTATCATTCTGTTTGGCTCCTACTGCTTTTTAACTAAACTGAGCTAGCCTGGTGTCCGCAGGAGGGATATAGGCTACCAGGCGGGGCTACTTCTTTGATGGTCTAGTGTCGCCTCCTAGTGGCAGCTGCCTATATCCCACTGGTGCTGTGTCCCCCAATGAAGCCACAAGAAAGGGATTTTACGGTAAGTTATACAAAAATCCTGTTTTTTGTGGGACAACCCCTTTAACTCTTACAGGTAGAAATATAAGATATCTAACTTATAACAAAATGCCCGTTAAAACGTCATCCTCTGAGCTGTCATACTGTCATCCCAGTTTTACTATTCTACTATTATACGAACAGATAACATTTTTTACTCACAGCAGCAGTAAAATAACAATGGGTTCCCTATCTATATAAGAGTTTTATCTCTGCTGCTACAGAAGGACAGTATTCTGTATTTAATTTTCAGTGATATAAAGCTGCTGAAATGGAAAAGAAAAACAGCCAAAACATCTTTAAAAATTGGTTTTCTATGAATAGTGAGATTAAAGAAAATTACCCCTTTCTGACTGAAGTGACCCTTTAAAATATAGAGCACTCACAGGAGGCCTGAGTGGTGACATTGACTTTTATGTTTTGCTCTTTCTTAATTTCTTCCTCTTTATTTCTGATGACAGAATGACATCCGCCAGTTATATGACGTCCTAGTGAGGAAGAAATCTGACCTCATCCAGAAGCTGAGAAACAGAGGGATTTGTGAGGCGGCCCAGATGATTCAGGTACTGGGCAATTATGGCTAATTATCAATTATGACGTATTATGGAACGTCTGGCAGACCTATTATTACAGTTCTAAAGATAGGTCCTGGAAAAAAGGGACCAATAATCAGATTCAGGGGCGTAACTACCATAGCAGCAGACCATGCAATTGCTATGGGGCCCAGGGCAAGAGTTGGGATCATCTCCTCTTCTACTGGAGGTGAAAACTTGGTCAGGACTCCACCCTAAAGGAACAACTTTGAGGCAGTGGAAAAATGTCCCAAGGGTCATTGAAAGGGGTTTAGGCAGAAACCCTTCTGTCCTGTGTGGGGGGCCTGGTTTGATCCTTGCTATGGGGCCCTTACTTCTCTATGTACGCCACTGATCAGATTTATTCATCCACCTCTCTTATTCCATCTGTGTCATAACTAGTGGTGGATAGAGGCACACAAGCATGTTAGTGCTGTCACCCTGAGGTGCTACCAGTTGGGCATCAGTGATCTTTATTAGTCAGATGTTGTTTTGGTGGATGGGGCCAAGGGTTTTCTATAAATGCAGATGGACTTTAACCATTGTGTCTACACTTGATTCATCTCAGGAAGCAGCGGTGTACGAGAATGAACTTCTGAGCTTTGAAAAGCAAGTTTCATCCCTGAACGAGAGAGGAGAGAAGCTTTCCATCCCTATATGCTCCAATCAAGAGATTCACAAACTGGAGGTGAGAACGTGGGACGATTGGCTGGAATGGTTTTGGAGATGCTGATCCTACTGATGTCTATCATATGTTGCAATGCTGCTAGATGTATTGACCTAAACAAGGGCAGCATCGGTAGGGGTTCTCCAGGTAAAGGGGTTCTACAGGCTACAGATATTATACAGATAAATCTTCAATATTCCTCACATCTAGTTATTGTGGGGGGTCTGACCAGGGGTGCACCTAGACTTTCTGCGGCCTGAGGCGAGAAATTAAGCCGTGCAGGCCTCACATACAGGTTGTATTACTATAAGGAACACACCTATATGAGAAAATTCTAAAACTATGAGCAGGAGGCAAACTGCATATCAGAGGGTATTTATATAATTTTCATCTTTTACATTAGTTCTGGCTTTTAATGATGATACATTATTCTAGGATGTCCTAGATGACACCTGGCACATTCTTCGATCCAACCAGGATAAGTGTAGCGGTGCGGTTATTAATAATTCACAAATGGACGCTCTGCTGTGTGCTGTATCGGAGCTGCTGGCTTTGGGAAAAGAAAAAATTGAAAAAAGTCAAGAATATCGTGGACGAAGCGAAGAAAGCCTGAAAGCCCATATAGAGAACCATAGGGTATGTATATAGCAGCTCAGTGTAGGTATTGAATAATGTGAAGTGTTACTGTCTCTGTGAATCTCTGTAATAATTACATCTTCTTAGCTGCTCTATTATATTATTCATTATTAAAGGGGTTAAGCTATAATAAACATAAAAAATTTAAATCAGACATCATATAGGACATGACAATCTCTTTCTAGAAAAACTAGAACCAACCCTGTACCTCACATGGATCCAGAGATCTCCCTATTCATTGCTTTAATTGCTTTGCTACATTTTCCTCAAGCTCAGGGGACGTGTCCTTTCTCTGGGGTCACATCCTTTCTGCTGCAGCTTTCTCCCAATCACAGCATGGGGTGTGTGTTCTGTCTGCTGCAGATTTCTCCGTGTAACTGTTACAGCTTCTATAGGTAGATAGACATGGCTGGTGGCAGTGAAAGAATGCAACTGAGCATGTGCGACCATGTCAGCGATGTTACTGAGATGTACAGCAAAAAAAGAAAAAGAACAAATAGCAGGTGGCGCTATACAGATAAACTTTAGTGAACAACTCAGTGGCTATGCTAAATTTTTATTTACATACAATTACAAAAGTGTTCAGATCCAGGCGCTGGTTTTAAAAATGTAAGATATTTTTGTGGGACAACCCCTAAGAATAAAAGATCTGTTTCAATATCATAGAAACTCAAGACAACACATTTCGAGTAGTGCTCCTTGGCTTGCAGCTTTTTCTATATAAGAATACTTGAACTATTCTCCACTTTGAAGGTCTTGCTCCTATAATTACCATGGGGTACACTTTGCTGCTCGTATTTTCACTTCAGTATCATAGTGTGCTTCTAAGCCGTATAGAGTAGCGAAAAGCCAACTACAAAGGAAATAGTGTCAACGTGTCCTTTCATAGTGTAAGATATAGTGTGTGTATGTATGTGTGTGTGTATATATATATATATATATATATACACATATATACAAACAGGGGTGCACCTATCCTTTCTGCTGCCTGAGGCGAAAACTGCCAATTTCTTAACCTTAACCCCTTTGCCTCAATGAAAGCACTCATTGCCCATGGCCCTTCCACTGCCCCCCTCCTGCCCCTACCTTGTGCTGCCTGAGGCCTCACCTGGCCTCATTGGTGGTGCATGCTTGTACATATATATATATATATATATATATATATATATATATATAAATATATTAATAAACTTTACTGCACTTTTGAGTCAGGACAGGACAAATTTGCTGGTGCTGGGTTGGTCTCTGAAAATTCAGGACAAGCCCAACAAATTCCGAACTGCTGACCAATCTAATAATACAGGAAGAAGTGCATCCCTTTAAATTGGGGTTCCTGCCAAAAATGGACAAACAAACCTACGCAAATCAGTTTTGGTCAGTGGCCCTTTAAGATTACACCAAGTGAGACACCTCTGATGGTGTCTAATGGTTAATTAGCTAATCGTCTTACGCAGTTACTGTCCTCACCTGCCACTCTTGATCTCCCTCCTAATCTCACAAAGTTCCTATCCCTATTCTTCGGATTACAGTTATTTTCACTGAGAGGTGTGGGCAGACAGATTAGTCACCTATTTATACTTTTCCTTTAATAGATTGTGTAATAAAAATTAGGTAAGTAAACGACTACTGAAGCATATTTGCCAACATTGTAGGTGCTAAATTCGGAACAGCCAAGGAATGCCCAAACCCATAGGGGCCACCCCTTATGGGCAGGGCTTACTTAAGCCCCACCTATTTTGGGCCCAATACAGCTTGAACTTACAGGGACTGCCTTTAAAAACTAAGCACAGTCCCCAATTAAGGACTGTTGGCAACTATGCTAAAGAGATTCACATCACTGTGTGAGACACCTGATGCTCCACAGTGCAATGGAGCACATTTATAAAACTGTCCAAGAGAAAAACAGTCTTTGTTGCCTGTACCAACCAATCACAGCACAGCTTTCATTTCTATTAGTGCTCTTGAAGAATGAAAGATGCTCTATGATTGGTTACTATGGGCAATAGTGTTTATCACTAAAGATAAACAGTAAAAAGATAATTTCCCAATAAAAAACTAAAAAATCTATTTATCAGGTGTTTAATAGCAATATTAACATGCTTACCAATATCGTTGGTAAATTCGCGGCACGTAAGCCCCACCCTAGGAGCGCCCTAAACCCATACTGGAAGCCCACTTATGAGTGGGCATTATATAAACCCCTCCCAATTTCAACACTGGACAGTCCAAATGTGCCGGAGCTGTCTCTGAAAATTAGGGACAGTCCCTGCAAATTTGGGACTGTTGGCAACTATGTATTAAGAAAAGTGTCCCCGTTCTTAAAAATGCATAATCCAATCTAAAAATAGCGTTGCACTCAACCAATGTGTGTCGTGAAGTAAAAAGCGACGCGTCAGCCGCTAGATAAGTCACGCCCAACTCAAGTTTCACTCGCTTGTGGCTTCTCCTAGGATTAGTTAGGGCTGAGATCAGTGATTGGCGACAGGAGTCATGTGTCAGATGGGATATCATCACTTTCAGGTAGACTGGAATTAAAAACAGCAGGACGGGCTGGAATGGAGGGGCTTTCAATACTAGAAAGTTTTGTTTTTTATTTTATTTTTTTTAACAGTTTCCTGGCAGTCACTCATTTTTGGAGCGGTGGGACAACCCTTTTAAATACTATATTTCAGACATGTTGCTACCAGCGGTAGAGTAATGAAAACCTCCTTATATTTTTGTTTTGGAGTTACAGTAAAGATTTTTGATTTCTTTTCTTTCATAGAAATTTTTCAGCCACTTGGATAGTCAAGTTCAATTGCTACAAGCCCTGTCGTCACGGAAATCAAATTCAGATCTTGACAAGGAACGCATAACGACTGTGACACAAGAAGCAGAAGCTCTGAGACAACAGTCGGATGACCAATGTATTAACATGATGGTTATAATGAAGGTAATTGTAAGCAATGACTTGCCTTAAAGGGGTTTTCTGGGATTTTAATATTGATGGCCTGTCCTCAGGATAGACCTTTGATATCTGAACTACACAGCTACGTCCATTGTGTAGTGGATGGAGCTTTGTAGATCTGGCGCCAACATCAGGCGCCTAAGCTAATCAAAAACAGCAGATAAGCGGGGATGCAGGGTGTTGAGCTCCTGCTGATCAGATATTTGATGGCTTATCCTGAAGATAGGCTATCAGTATTTAAAGGGAACCTGTCATCTCCGAAACACCCCCTGAACTAGAGTAAGCGTTGTATAGTGTAAGTGATGCTGAATCCGAATATGTAAGTTTTATCTTCATACTCACTTCCATTCTGACGCTGTGCTCCCACAAACCTGCAGTAAAATGCACTCACTGGACTCCGGTGCTCACTCACATAATGGAGAGGACTCAAAGAAGAGTCCAGTGAATGCATTTTACTGCAGGTTTGTGGGAGCACAGCGTTGGAATGGAAGTGAGTATGAAGATAAAACTTACATATTCGGATTCAGCATCACTTACACTATACAACGCTTACTCTAGTTCAGGGGGGGTTTCGGAGATGACAGGTTCCCTTTAAATCCCAGAAAAATCCTAAAATGGTAGATTAATGTAGATGAATTTCAGCATGACGGCCTGACCTCCTAATGTGCATCAAGGCCTCCCTACTGTCCCCCAATGCCAGGCGTTGGGAGAGAGAAGGAGAGCCATTATTAGACGTTGCAGCTTACTCCTCTTTCCCCATTCATAATACATGCATTTTTGGCCAATCCGAGCATGCATGAGATTGGATGGAGGAGTTGGCCAAAAAATCATTCTCTTATGTGTACAGTGCTCACTAAAGCTTGTATTACACCTTAAGATTTTTTGGCAGATGATTGCTAACAAGTGATTGTATGAATGCTCGTTAGCGATTATCTGGCAGTGTAATACCACCGCCAACTGCACCATGAACGATCGAGTTTGCTCAATCATTGGGCACTCCAAATATTTTGACATGTTAAAAAATAATCGTTTGCTGGCAGCAGATCGTGGTGTCTAATCACAATCTGCCACCAGCAAACCACTATACAGCATGGGAACGAGCAACGGCATAGCGTTTGCTCCTCCCCATACTGAAGAGAAGATTGCTGCATGTAATAGCAGCGGTGTCCTCCACTAGAGAGCATGGCGATTGCCGGGAGGGATAATTTCCCTCCAGACAATCATCTGCCACATTGAGCTGTCTAATGCAGCCCTACTTGTATATCTAGAGCCTAGGTCTCCTGTTATCTTATCTACATTTTACAACCCAGTTTTTAAATAGTTGTGGCCTAGAAACTCCACCCTATTGATTAATGGCTTCTACATCATGTATGTTCTTCACACCCACAGAACTGGAAAGACTTTGACTCAAGATATGATTATCTCAGTAAGAAATATGACGCCCTGGAAGCCATGATCCCTACGAGTAGTTTGGTGGAGGAATCGGTAGAAAGGGTCACAGAACGGCTAAAAGTTTACCAGGTAACTGCAGGTCATCGCTGGGTATCGAAATACTGGTGGCCATAATGATGATGTCTAATGATGGAGAATCATTTCTAAACATGGCTGATACTTTTTTCACATAAATAAAAATGTTTTACATCGGTTTGAAGCACATTCACTGTCACAATACAGCAGTTTCCTCATATATAATGCTAAGAGCTATTTGGATAATCAAAACAAATCAAATTCGATAGCTAAGAACACCCTCCCCTTTATGAGTCAGAATGGAGAACATCTCAAAAATGCGGCCACTGGTTTGGTTGACTCAGTGGTCGTCCATTCTTTTGAATGGTCACTGTGTAATAGGATGAAACCATTTGAGGCAACCACCCAAAATAGAAAAATGGTCTTCTAGGAGGATGGTCTTCTCAAAGAGGATGTCCAGTATGCATAATATATAGTGGAACTGAAAATCTGTCACAGAAAAGTTGGTCTTCTGGAGAGGTTTCACTGTATTAATGTTCCACTGCATTGACCAGATGGGACAACCGCTTTCATACGTAGTTGTGCAGACCTTACACTAACCAAAAGTACAATAAAAATGTTAACCATTATATCTATTACCATTTCAGAAAATTCAGAAGAATATTGATGAGAATGAATCCCGACTGAGCCAGATCATTGTGGCTGGTAAGAAGTTACAAAGCGCAGTGGCTTGTCCAGAACTGGACGGACAGATTAACAAGATGGAACAGCAGTGGTCACAACTCACCAAGAAAGTCAACCATGAACTGCACAGACTGGAGTCTCTTATAAGCCATTTGTCAAGGTCAGAGGCGCTATATAACTGTATTGTGTTTTACATCTCTGGTTTAGGATTCTTTGAAAACATAAACTCAGCTTTTATACTCATTTGGAAAATGCTAATTTCTATTTTTGCCAGAACAAATTCTTTATTAAAGAAACACTTTAACGAAGATGTACAGCACCAATAAAATGGTCTACTACTTGTACAGATATAAACCAATGATTATATTCTCTATTTGAGTTAATCAACCTCTAAGTGTCTTCACCATTCCTAGAGGTGGCCATTTTGTTTCTTTATAGATCAAATTGAGCTTAGGTTTATTTCATAGCTTTAGTTATGTTAATACATTTAGAAATGTATTTCATAGCATTTTGTTATGTTGCGGCCTTGTTCTAAAATAAAAAAAAACAAGTTTCCCTATTCAGTCTGTACTCAGTACTCCATAATGAAAAAGTGAGAACAGACACATGAAAACTCATCTGGACTTTGCAAAAAAAGCACCTAAAGACCTCTCTGACTGTGAGAAACAAGATTCTCTGGTCTGATGAAACCAGATTGAACTTTTTAGCCTCAATTCTAAATGTCATGTCTGTAGGAAACCAGGAACTGCCCATCACCTACCCAATACCATCCCTACAGTCAAGCATGGTGGTGACAGCATCATGCTGAGTTTTTTTTTCAGAGACTGGGACAGGGAGATTGGTCGGGGTTGAGGGAAATCTGAATGGAGCAAAGTACAGAGATATTCTTAATGAAAACCTGATCCAGAGTGCTCTGGACCTCACTTCAGACTGGTCAAAGGTCTACTTTCCAACAAGACAAGGAACCTAAGAACAGCACAGGAGTAGCTTATGAACAACTCTGTGATTGTCCTTGAGTGGCCCAGCCAGAGCCCTGACTTGAACCCAATAAAACATACCTGGAGAGACCTGAAAATAGCTGTCTTCTGACAGTCGACATCCAACCTGACAAAGCCTAAGAGGATCTGCAGAGACAAATGGCAGAAGATCCCCAAATCCAGGTGTGAAACCTTGTGGCGTCATCCCCAAGAAGACCGGAGGCTGTAATCTCTGCTAAAGTGGCTTCAACTAAGTCCTCAGTAAAGCATCTCAATAGTTATGTGAATGCAAGATTTTAGTTTTTCCTTCTCAATAAATTAGATAAGATTTCTAACATTCTGTTTTCAATTTGTCATGGGGTATTGAGTGCAGAATTATGGGGAAAATAGATTTTTCAAAAAGCAACATAACAAAATATGAAAAAAGTGAAAGGATTCTGAAGACTTGTAATGTATTGCAACATTTCTTTATGTTAGAAGGAATGGATTGTGGAATTACTAAATTGCCAGTAATACAAACAAATGCCAACATCGCATCCACTTTTAGATTGACAATTGTGGCTGAGAGAGTGCTCTTCAGGACATAGAGTTATTTCATGTACTTGTTTATACATAGGGACATTGGTTTCTTAGAAGTGCTCATTTTTTTCTATTTCTTCCCTCAGTTATAACAAGGACTCATCTGAATTGTCGGCATGGCTGGAATCAGCCCGCCAGAGGTTGAGCAGTAGCAAGACGCAGTCGCTGGATGCTTCTCAGAAGCTGAACACCATCAAAACCAACTTGAACAACTTTTTTGTAAGACAACTGACAAAGCATAAGGCTTCAAATTGATCTATGGCAGAACTTCGCTCTATAAACATTTATTACGGTTGACAAGATATGACATGACAAGCGATAAATCTTAGATTGGGGGGGTCCAACTGTTGGGATTGCACTCAGTAGTCCGTTTCTGAATGTCCCATTGAGTGCGCTGCTGCTACATGCTTGGCTATCATCCTATACAAGTCATCCCAACTGCTTCTATCCAGTGAAGGAAGAATAGGGAACCCCAATTCTAGGCTTGGGGGGTAGTCTGTTGGGTTCCCACTAATTTAACCGTTATCACCTGTCCTGTTAAAAACCCCTTCAATTCTACTAAGGCTACTTTCACATTAGCGTTTTATTTTTCCGGTATTGAGTTCCGTCATAGGGGCTCAATACCGGAATAAAACGCTTCAGTTTTGTCCCCATTCATTGTCAATGGGGACAAAACTGAACTGAAGACAACGGAGCGCTCCTAAAAGCATTCCGTTCCGTCTTCAGACCGGACAGCAAACCACAACATGCTGCGGTTTGCTCTCCGGTCTGAGCATCCGCACCAAGACGGATCCGGAATGACCCCCAATGCAAGTCAATGGGGACGGATCCGTTTGGTGTGACACACTCGTAAACGGATCCGTTCTCCATTGACTTTCAATGGAGTTAATTCCGGATCCATTTAAAAGATGTTAAAGATAATACAACCGGATCCGTTCATTACCGATCCACAAGGTTGTATTATCACTACGGATCCGGCGGGCCCCTTCACCCGCTGGATCCGTAGTAAAGGCTAGTGTGAAAGTAGCCTAATGATGTTTGTAATCCGTAGTAGCCAATTAGAGCTTCCTACAGGTCACTGGGACAATGCTATTAAAACTGGTATACGTACAAAGCACAAGTAATTGGCATAACCTACCATCTGGAGGACTAGACTGGTTATTATGACAGCCAATAGGAAGCAGTACAGGTTGTTAATATAGGAGGCAAGGGCTTAGGTCATGTGCTATATATACTGTAGATATTACTTTTAGTAGGTTGCCCTAGTCCTGTATCTACATACCTTGGCCAAGACAAGTGGCTTGTTGGTGTCCCTCCTTGAATCCAGAACCTGGGGCACATGCTCCACCACCCTCCCCTCATAGCTACTCCTTCGGAGGGATGAACCTTGGAGAGGTGGCTTGGCTCCCAGATTCTAAAGCATGCCGTAGTATCACTGCTCATATCTACATGTACCTTCTTGTCTACTCAGCGGACCAAGGAACCCTCACAGACTCAAGCAATGCAGTGATTAACTCTCCAGCTCTTTCCAGGACCTTGCCAGTAAAGGGTTTACACTTTATTTACACTCAGCACTCACAGCATCCAGTACAAATATTACAGCCGCATCGGATGCCAGAGATCCACAAGCTGATATTTCTGTTGGGTCTTTCCTAACGTGATTTACTAAATCTCTTCATGCCCTAAACCAAAATTCTTACATGCTAAATGTCCCTGTGCCAAAAACACTTGACATTATAGAACGCTGAAATATAATACAAGAATAGCTCAAATAATTCAATTTTTCTCCGGAAGATAGAGAACATTTTTCCAAGAATGAACCCAACCGCTACCACATGTTAATGGGATAACAGCCTTACCATTAGACATTTTTTAGAGGCTTGGAAGCCATGGAGAAGTGATGATTATGGGAATTGTTGGAAATAGTGAACAAATAGTTGATCATTGTGCTGGAAAATGAAATGGTTATAAGAAAAATGATAAAAGATGTTAAATACAGAATGTACGGAGGTGCATTTTGTCTCATAATCCTACTGTAGACTGACTTAGTCTTCTTTACTAAAAGTCTCCTACTTCTTCTGGAAGTGGACAGGTCGCTGCTGGCCAAAAAAATGCATCCCTGTCTCTTAAAATATGTTGTTCTGCTGGTGGACTGCATCGTCGTGGTTTAGATACCCTTCAATCTCTAGATTCCATATCACTCTATGACCCTCACGGGTTTTACCACATTATAATATTGTCCCATAACAGACAGCCTTGTTCCCACCAAAATAGTAGAAAGGTCACTGCCTGCCACAAGATCAGCATACTATTCCCATGCTGCTATGATCATATGACTGGCAAGAAGGTGTTCGTCCCAATAGGACACTGACACATAAAGCCTTGTCCTCCTCATTAAAATATTCATATAAGTCACTGCCTTCTACAGAATCAACTCACTCATCCTCCACTGCTAAGATCATCAAAATAGAGTTGTTTACCTAGGCATCAAAAGCTTTTATGGTGGTTTTTGAGAGTGCGCGAAAAGCTACAGTTTTTAAAGTGGGATTATTAAAGTGGACTTGAGTGTCTCTTACTTTCTGATGAATTAATTGTATTGAGGACATTTTATGTGAATTTACTGTGTTCACAGGAATTTACAAATGATGTGGACCAGAAATCTTCTTTGAAGACCTCAGTGGTGAATGCTGGTAACCAGCTCCTCCGGCTGAAGGAATCTGATACTTCCGTCCTAAAACTGAGCTTGACAAGATTTGAGGAAAGTTGGACGGATCTTATAGCAGCATTGCCTGCTACTCAAGACAAACTGCAACAAGTAAGAAGAAACTCTTACATTAAAGGGATCTTCCAGAATTTTGATATTAATGACCTAGCCACAGACTAGGCCTTAAATATCAAATCAGCGGAGGTCCCATAACTCACCATTCCACCAATCAGCTGTGTTTGGGAGTAACTCTGGAACTACACATCTGTGTACATTCTTCTAAATGAATGGAAGAAGCGCTGCAAGAACCAGACCCATACACTACACGATGGACACAGTTGTGTAGTTTCAGTGCCTACTTCGAATGGCACAGGTATTTCAAAACTGCTGACCAGCGGGGGTGCAGGGTGGTAGACCCCCACTAATTTGATATTGATGGCCTATCATGAGGAATATTGGAATATCCATCTGAGGTTCATCGAGGTTGACTGTTTTCATATATTGTACCAAGGGATTGATACTGCGCCGCCATAAAATGTGGTTAATTTATGGCGAGGTGCAGGCCTCATCTGTTATTAGGCGCATCTGCCAGCAGTCTGTGTGCCTAATAATCTACGGCAGCTCGGAGCCAGAAAATAGTTGCAAAAGAAGATAAACCTGGCATTGGCGTATAAAAAGTTGCAAATGCAGACTTTTTTCCGCCATAAAACTGGCATAGGCAGATGAAAGCATCTTTCATGCAGCACCAAAAGTCCTCATTTGATAGCAGAACATTTCCCGGTGTGAACAAATCCATAGATATTGGATGTTGATCTCCCTACCACGTGTTTGACCCTTAAGGTTTTTCCACAGTGCACATTAATCACCTATCTACAAAATAGAAGATCATGCTCTGAATGCTTGGACCGCACCAATCACGGTCCTGAGCCATTGTAACTGCAAAGAACCCTTTCCTCTATACTCGATCACTTCAATGGTTACATGACTTCCACATGTTTCTTATACAACTTGTGTGCAATTTTGTTTTGTCCGTCATGCCTTTCTGCTTGAGTTGTATGTTGTATGTAAGGTATATCCGATCAACAGTTACCATCTGAGCTCTCACTGCAAAAAGTCTCTGTGAAGCCTTGGCCTAAGATGCGTTAATTGTGTTTTGTAGCAACTTGTGGAGAAACTTCCATCCCTTGAAGCAATCAGAGAATTAATGGACTGGATGAAAGAAGACAATGAGATAAGAGAACTTCAATCTCTAGAGAATATCCCAACCACCACAGCTGACATCAGATGCCTTCTGCAGAGATATAAGGTAAGATGAGGCGTACAGTGCCATAATGATGCATGGTGTACCTACTATTAAAGCAGACTATACGGCAGGTATGTGGAACATGGTCGGAATGGACTTAGCACTGACTGGCTTCTCCTTCCTTCTGTCATGGTGTTTTTTCCTGCTGTCTCCACTAGAGAGAGCTCACTGTCTACAGATTTGAGTTCAATAGGAGCTGTATAAATTCATATGCAGTGAGCTCCCTCTAGTGGTGGCTTTTGGCAGCCATAGTTTTATTATTTGACTGTGTGGCTACACTGCAGCCTTGAACTGAAGTCTTTTGGTCTCACCAGAGGAAATGATTCTGAGGGCCCACCCTCTGCATATATAGGACCTTAAGGGCCCTATTTTATTAGGGATCCATTATTGTCAGAGCTGGGGCCCACCAGAGGATCCTCAGGCACTCTGGTGGGCCAGTACGACTCTACTACTTTGGACATTATGTATAATTTGAAAGGTTTCTGTGCTTGTCCCTTTTGGCAGGGTCTGAGAAGAGAAATGAGCCACAAGCAGTGGATTGTCGATTATGTCAACCAGTCATTACTGCAGCTTAGTGTGGGCGATGTCGAAAGCAAACGCTATGAGCGGACAGAGCTTGCAGAACTCCTGGGCACCTTGAATCTACAATGGAACCAAATGCAGGGAAATATCAATGCAAAGGTATGTATAGTGTCCATTATAAAGTGTAGTTTCACCTTTTGAACACCATTTTATACTTTATATGTGGGTATTATGAACCAGGCCAGTCTTACTAATCATCAGATGTTGCTCCTGAAGGGGACAGCACTGGCTCTCCTGTCCTGGGTAACCAGAGCCTGCACCCCCAGTCCCTCATTTTGTGGCCAAAGCCATAGAAAGGCAACTGCACACAAATATGCATTATTGGTTGCAAAGTGCTATTTGGTTACGTTACGGCAATATTATTTGAACACTATATGATTGTGTGTGGAGGCGGTATGATAAACCCTTGGGGGATGTCTAGAGAACATATTACATGGGGCAGCAATCAACCTGAGCCCGGTCCTTACTGTACATGTAATGTAAGTAATATCATATTACTCCTATATATTTTACTTATGTTGTAGTGGTCTTAAGCTGGCCATACATTTGAGACAATAATCAGTCACATTGAAACTGATCATTCATCTGTGAGATCGTTCCTACAATCGACTCCACCAGCAACATGCCAGACTAACCTGGCCGACCATGGAATCAGTTTTGAATAAGAAATGACTCCCTGGTCTTTTGAGCACAATGGCAAATGTTCCCCCGAATTTGGCTGATCATGCCATAAACGTGCAGCCGAAATTGTCATGCTGTTGTCAGCTGTCCCGAATGATCATTCAACCCAATTTCTTTTTTACAAGACAGTCGTCCAAAATGGCTGAAATCAGTCATTACAGCCAGGGGAGGACTGGGAACTTAAAGTGGCCCCGGAAAAATACTAAAAGTGGCCCTGTTTTGTAGTCGGGTCCAAATTGATGCAAGGCAGGGCCAGTAATACCATATTGTGGCACATTATACCACCCCAACAGAGCCAAATACCACAGTCCATCACAAAATACAGCCAGCAGCACAAAATACATCCCCAAAAACTTCCACTGGCCGGCCGTGAGGTGGCCCTCTGGGCATCGGCCCACCGGGAAATTTCCCTGTAAGGTCTATGGCCAATCCACCCCTGATTACAGCGAACTTTTATCTCATGTGTATGGCCATCGATCTTGTTTGTCCATCCTCAAATATTACTTTCACATTTCTGCTGTGTTCTTATGTTCTGACTTCATATCATTTTTGCAGTTTCTGCTGATTCAGTGTCTGTAAAAAAAAAAAAAAAAGATTCCTACAGTTATGTGAATCCGGATGAAAAGCTTAGTGCAAAAACCTAAGTAGCGGACGTTGTTCAAAATCTTTGCTGCAACCCTTGTTTCTCTGGCTCAGGGATGCCCAACCTGTGGCCCTTCAGCTGTTCCATCATGCCTGGACAGCCTACAGCTATCAGTGCATGCTGGGAATTGTAGTTTTGCAACAGCTGGAAGGCCGCAGGTTGATCATCCCTGCTGTGGCTCATAGGGATCCAATAGGTTGGACTTCCACTGATCCTCTTCCTTTTTGAATAATCCCGTTTAATTAGAAAGGGCTGCTGGAAATTAAGTTAATCACAGGAATCACTAGCGATCAGCTGTAATCTGGCGGGAAGCCCAGCAAAAAGTGCTCAGTTCCAGAGCAGTGCCCCCAGTGGAAAAATGAAGAATTACACTGTTCCTATTGAAATGAATAAAATGAATGGCCATGCTGTGTCCTCCAGAGTGAGCAATGCTTTTTGTAGCTGTCCTGGGTTTTCTAAACCAGACAATCCCATCTAATAACATAATTACAGAGCAATACTTGCAATTATTGAGTCAGCTGCATTGATTTACTTCTTCCAAAAGTCTCCAAAAGTTTCTTTTCTTGAAGTCCATTCTTTATACTTGTTCTTGTTCTCCATTACCTAGAAGGCTAAGTTAAAGTGGTCAGGTCCTAAGTGTCACACGGCTCTAATAGCCATTCGGGGTTACTAGGATTTATGGATCTGTATTAAAGAAGTGGTGAGGGCTTACAGCACTTTTCTCTTTTTAGATTCAGCACTTGGAGCAAGCACTTGAAAGCATATCAGATCAAGAAAGTCGGAGTCAGACAGTACGCAATTGGTTTGATGCCCAACAGCAAAGACTGAAAAAATTGCATAGGCCATCAAGTCTAACAGCAGCGGAGAGTGTGCTGGCAGAGTGCACGGTAAGTGCTGACAACTGCTCGAAACTAGGCAAGGTTTTTCTAAGAAAATCACAATACTTGATGTGGCCCTTGCCTAAACCTTCTACGGCTCCTATGTGTTTTATGTGAATTTTTCTATTTGAGTCTATCTATCCATCTCCTATCTATCTATCTCATATCTATCTATCTATCTATCTATCTATCGATCTATTTATCTATCTATCTCCTATCTATCTATCTATCTATCTATCTATCTATCGATCTATTTATCTGTCTCCTATCTATCGATCTATCGATCTCCTATCTATCGATCTATCTATCTATCTATCTATCTATCTATCTCCTATCTATCTCCTATCTATCAATCTATCTATCTATCTAATATCTATCTCCGTGGTTCTCAACATTTTCATGCCAAGTACCCCCTGGGGACAAGAAGTTTGCTTTGAGTACCCCCATGGAAGCATCAGTGATAAATGTTAACAAAATGAGGCTATTTTCACACCACAGTCATAGGCTCTGTCCTAAGCTTTTGACAGCCGTTTCATTCAGGTTTTAATTGAAAGAATAGAAAAGCATACAGCATTAATCTTCCATTCAAAATGACAGACACCACAATGGGCCCCATGATGGATGACTACTGACTTACATCCAGTGACGTATTTTCCATTGGGACCAGATCGCAATGATGGTTTCTCTCAGTCATGTCTTGTCTCTGCAGAGTTTGACACACAGATATCATAGTTTACTACTTTTCTATAATTTTCCCCACCTTCTCAATACTCCATACTGCCACCCCACAATACTGTGCCCATGGCCTATGACAGTAAGCGGTACGGAGACATTGTTCCCGTTCCTCACCACAGCATTCAACTGCCCCGTCTTGAGGGCAACGATACAGCTGAATAACATAGAAAAACATTGCTGGCTGCTATGGCAGTCCTCTGTACCCCCTCACCTCATATCTATCTATCCCTATATCTATCTATCTATCTATCTATCTATCTATCTATCTATCTATCTATCTATCTATCTATCTATCTATCTATCTATCTATCTATCTATCTATCTATCTATCTATCTATCTATCTATCTATCCCTATATCTATCTATCTATCCCTCCCAGACAATTAAAAAATGAAAGCAGCACTGCACAGTATAAAGTAATGGTGTGCCAGCGGCTGGGACGTGGTCCAATCCAAATATAGAAAAATTAATTCCACAGCACCACCACGAATTGTGCCAAAAGCAAGATGTGTTTATTTCACCAGAGCGACGTTTCAGTCCTTCTCAATGGGACTTTTCTCAAGCAGTAGTGTGACTACTACTGCACACTACTGCTTGAGAAAAGTCCCATTAAGAAGGACTGAAACGTCCCTCTGGTGAAATAAACACATCTTGCTTTTGGCACAATTCGTGGTGGTGCTGTGGAATTAATTTTTCTATCTATCTATCTATCTATCTATCTATCTATCTATCTATCTATCTTCTGCTTTGCTTTTATTTCATACCATCATGCTGTGAACACCTTATCACCTATATCTCCTCTTATCTCTTATGGTGGCAGTGGATTTGATTTCTTCTAACTATCGGATCAAAATATTAAACATTTTTGTTGTTAAATTTCACTCGACAAATGTTCATTTTGGTTGAAATCGTCCATTTTCATCAACTTTAGACTCATGTGTATGGCCACCTTAAGAGTATTCTCACCAGGCTCTCACACAATAATTGATCCCTAAAGATCCAGCTAATGGCAACCCATTTGGAGGTGACTTTGGATCAGATCACTTGCCACCATGGTCTATTTCTTATTTCTTATCTATTTCAGACTTTATTGTCTTTATTGTCCATGAGACTGATCCGAGATGAGACTGCCAAGCCAGCGCTCAGCTATTTTCGGAACTCCCATAGCAGTGAATGGAGGGTGGCCACATATGCTCAGCTGCTGTCCCTTCACTTCGAGGGGCCTAGTCCTGCACATAGGAGTGGGCCCAGAGGTGGGACTCGCACCTAACTGACACTGTAAGGACGCACACCTTAATAAACCATGGTTCAAGTACCTGGATAGTTCACCATGCCATCAGTGTACCAGATGGGAATATCCATTTAAACATTAGTGTCTCATGCTATATATAGGAGCATGAGCCCTCAGAATCATTTCCACCGGAGGGCCTATTCTTCAGGCTGCGAGATGTCTCATAAACAGAGAGCGTCAGCCTACACCTGTACAAAAGAGATTCTCAGACTTCAGGTTGTACCTGAGGATTATTTTGCTTTGAGTACAGAGCAAACAAGGAGGCAATTGTGCAAAGTGTCTGAGGATGGGTATTTCGTTCCTTCAGCAAAACACTGGTTGTTTTAGAAATAAATGTCAGTGAAATGTTATTGTCTGCGCCTACGGTTTGTAAAACCTTTGCTAGATAAAGATATGTTTTTTCCTTTACTCTACCCGACTTGGAAGATATTGCTAAAGTGCAACGTAATCACTGACATTGGACTTTTCATGGCAGGAGCCATCTGCATAAGGATCAAATGTGTTCTGATGTTGTATGACCTTGGCTATGTCTACATTTGTCAAAGATGTGCTTCAAGGAGCCTAGCATTGTTATTACCGGTTCTGTCCTCCCCAACGATTAGCAGTTTGTATCATATGATCAGATTTTATGAACTTGTCATAGAAGCACTGACTTCTGTGGTCAAAGATAAGGAATAACATTAACCTGACCAGAGATATATACAAATTTTCCAAACCAATCACCAACTTTTTCATTCCAGTTATCCGTCTGATATTTTTCTTGGTCTGGAAGCTTGTCATGGTAGAGGTTTTGTATAATCCCTTAACAAGGGATCTAACCGTGTTGTCTGCAATGCTCCAAATCTGGGTTAAAATAATGAGAAGACATGACTAGGGCTGCAGCTATTGATTATTTTAGTAATCAAGTATTCTACCGATTAATCCAACGATTAATTGAGTACTTTAATAAGAAAAAGCTAATTTAAAGAACGTTTTCTATAAAAACTCATCAGCCCCCTGGCATCAGTCCCCCCCCCCCAGTGCCATCAGCTCCCCCCAGTGCCATCAGTTCCTCCAGCAGTGTCACCAGCTCCCCCTCCAATGCCATCAGTTCCCCCTACAATGTAATTAGTTCCTCCAGCAGTGTCACCAGCTCCCCCTCCAATGCCACCAGTTCCTCCCATGCCACCAGCTGCCCCCACTGCCATCAGTTCCCCCACTCCCCCTCCTAGCCATCAGTGCCCAGCCGCAGCTCCAGTGAACTGAAATACTTACCTTTCCTGTAGGGGTGATGCCAACACTCCAGAGATCTTCCATCCTCTTCTTCACACGCGATGCACTGGGACCTAACGTCACACAACATCAGGTCATAGTGTGTGCTTACGTGCACTATGGCCTGACTATGTGTGTATGTCAGGATCCAGTGCAGCGCTGTGCGGGCAGGTGGGAGACTACGGAGGGTGAGTAATAGCAAGCTTTTCACTCACTCCGTGGTCACATGGCACAAACGAATCATCGATGCAAAAAATTTGCATCGAGGATTTTTTTGTGTCATTTAATCAATTAATTCAAGTTTCAGCCCTAGACTTGACTCTTGGTGGTATTTGAGTCTTTCTTTTCCCCCTTCCCAACAGCAGAAGATCTCTTTTATTAGGAAACCCCTGAGTGTTACCCTTACAACCTAAAAATACAAATGAGACAACGGGATTGTGACCTGTATTTTAACAAAGAGTAATGTATATTTCCTCATAGTATGCATCTGGACGCAATTAGGATACTCCAGGAGGGAAAACCATAGCAAAGGAATTCCATTGTCTAGCCATCTAGCTTTTAGACTAAATATTGGATCCTAGGTTGATCCAAGATTTGATTATGTTTAATTAATCCTTCTATATCAAGCTCATCACGGAGGAATATTTCAATTGTTTGGATCCATTGTTGGAAGTATTGCACCATTCAATGTCCTAGCATTTTGACCTAAGACCTCAAGCACATGGTTGTATTAGGGTTCCGTGTTGTACCGAAGCTACGGTATATTCCTGATCTGTGCCTAAAGGAGCCATAATTCTGCACTTATAGAATGCTATTGGCCTGTAATGTACCTCCAATTTATAGACAATGACCCAAGGGGAGCAAAGAGAAACTTCTTTGACGTGAGTTTGTGGAGCTACTGTCACTTCTCTTCCATCAAATAATAGAAATTTTCCAAAAACGATATTATATTAGCAGCTCAAAACCAGATCAACATATACTTTATGTACAATTGTGAGAGTGAAGTTATGTATTTCATTACAGGTGCTGGAGGAACAGCTGAAAGCCAAATCCAATGCAATTCAGGAACTGGACGCAAACAGTATGGCCATAGGAGTCCAGAATATTTCTAGTGAAGGGGTATTGACAAGGGAAGCTCTGTTGAAGAAAAGGGATCAAATTTCCGAACTGGTCAGTATTTCAAAAATATGCAAATACAGATAAATTCATAAATCTGTCATCCAATACTACAGAAACTCTGATAGTCCCCCCAAAGTCCAAAGTAGAAGATCTGACCGGGAGACTTATTCAACATCTTAGGTTTTAGGTCAATGTCTCAGAAACTTCACAGTAAAGTTTGAGATTTTTTTAAGCTGTGAGCTAGAAACAAGGTCCAAAGTAGAAGATCTGACAAGAAGACATATTCAACATCTTAGGTTTTAGGTCAATGTCTCAGAAACTTCAGACTAAAGTTTGAGATTTTTAGTAAGTTTGTCTTAGTGGAGAGGTGCTGTCTGAATTTTTTTACAGCCTTCTATTGTGCTGTTATTGGTTAATGTAGCCTATAACATAAGACTATCACGTATGTATTCCTCTATGATCATCTCGGGTCTGTCTTGCAGGTTGCAGAGTTAAAGGCATCCACCCTCACGGTGCTCAAGTATTGGAAAGAGTATAATGAAAATTATGGACAGATAGAGAGGATGATTGTCAAGCTTCAATATGTTCTTGACCAAAGTACAGGTCCTTCTGTATCCATGAACTGTCTGAATCAGCGGTTGCAGAGGTTACAGGTGTGTATACACATGGGTTGTGCAGTTCAGGCTAAGTTGGTTGAAGGCTGGGCTTTGGCCCCTGATGCATCCCGCAGGACCAAAGATGGCAACAACAAACATCATTGCACCTAGTAAAAGTCAATAGGGTTTCATTGTGACCCATACGTTGCTCTGACATGACAATTCAGTCCTGCTGGATTTCTTGCAGGTTGCCACCATCCCATTCACTTTCGCTAGTTGCAATTCTTGGCTGTGTTGCTTTGATCTTTGCCCGTGCCACATGTATAGCAGGCTACATAAAAAAAAAATTAAAAGGGCCCTAAACCTTTACTGAAACCACAGAGGTGCAGCAGCACTTCTCAGAGAGATCTGCCCATTTGGCGTTCATCGGCTCTGCTCATCTTGTCCAGCATACAGAGTATCGATCCATAGAGGGCATATAGGATCCGTATTCCACACACTATAAAAGCTGAGCAGAGAAGATGAAAGCCAAAGGGGCAGAGTGCTCTGAGAAGTGCTGCTGCACCTCCATGGTTTAGGTGCTCTTTAACAATATGATATAACTGGATCAAGAGTAGGCCAAAATGTATAGGCCATGTTCTCTGCCACTTGTGTACAAGCCCGTAACTACACCATAATCAGAGTAAAAAAAATTAATTTGAAATGAACAAGCTGGAATGAGATGATGGCGGCAAGTACCTCATAATATTTGTATTTACTTCAAGGGGTTGTCCCATTACATACACATCCCCTATGCACAGGTTAGGGGTTAAGCATCTGATCATTGGGGTTCTGACCACTGGGGCTCCCACCATTCACGAGAACAGGGCCCTGTATTTCCCCATGTGAACAAAATTTTGCATTTGCATTGTAGACTTTATTTATGATGTAACCAGTCAGATAATTTTGAGGCATCCACTTCTTCTATCTCACTTTACCTGATAATCTTCTTACCGTCCTATAGGCATTTCAAGAGGAAGTTGAGCAACACGATGAAAAATGGAGTAGACTTCGAGAGTCTCTAAGTAGCTTGAAGTCTCTCTGTAGTCAGTCAGCTATGGACATCCTAGGACAGGAGTGCAGAGACATTCATAACAGGTCGGTGATTTCAAGAATTGGAGGACATGTTGTCATATTGGTCATGCATTGTCATTATGCTAGGATATCACATGCATTGACAACCCAATGTGCATCCCAAGACACCTTCATTAGTCTTTACATTGTATATTGTTTAATGACATGGCCAAAAATGTAAATTCCCAGTAGGTCTAATTAATGTCCTGACCAATGGAATATACTTCCTTCGTTAAGAACCAATCATTTAAGAACCATATATATAACAAGCACGGGCAGCCTTCATCCTATGACTGGATGTCATAGAAATATTTAGCTCATAAATGCTCACCATACATATTAATGTCAGCTCAGCCTGACTATTTCAGCAGGACCGCCCAACCCTCTAATGCGCGCTGGGGCCTCTTGACTTTCCCCTGATGGCAGATGTTGGGGGGGGAGAAGGATCGGGCTTTCAGGTCTCAACATGCACAGTCCTTTTGTAGTAAGGAAGATAGGCCACTAACAGAGAAGTGTGGCAGTGCCTTTCACTCTTGGCCTCATCAAAAACACATACATTATTGGCTGGTCAGAGCATTTATATGTATTTGGGGGGGGGGGGGGTTGGCCAAATGAACTCACAGCTATCGGAAGTGTATGACCAGCTTTAGTCATGGCCAGTTAACTGATCTATGCAAAGACATGGCAAACTCTATAGATGACTTTAACTTCATTTTCCCTTTGGTAATTTAATGGCAGGTGGACCACTGCAGCTGAGGAACTCTCCGAGCATCTACGAGCAGCGAGATCTTTACAACAAGTATGGAAGGATTATACTGGATCATGTATGGAGCTGGTGCCACATATAGAGCAAGTGGAAGACAAGTGTGAACAACTCTTATGTGCCAAACTTTCCGAAGACAAAGCAAGCGACACCTTGGAACAAAGGATCCAGGATCTAAAAGTAAGTGGATGTAATAAATGAAGACTGAATGGGCGACTAGAAAAAGTACCGAAAATGCCCCCTAAGTGTCCTCCTAAGAAACCAGGCAAGTTGTAACAAATGTTTTTGTAGCGTAAGTTGCAATCCAATCTAGTTTTGTAGTTATGTTTCCATGACATTTTTCCGACGTTGCTTCCCATCCCTTTTCATGTAAGTATCTCAGAAACATCCTAAAAAATGTCAATCCATACTAGCTCCTGATCTGCCCAAAGGTCCAAGTGCGGATAAATGGACTGTGATAGAAAGCCACATTGTCCATTATTGGACCAGCTCTGTAGTGTCTAAAACATGTGGTGCAGTCATGTAGCTATAAGAAGCACAGCGGACACAGTTTTAGACGGGACCCCTGAGCCAGTGAGCCCACAGGCCACCCCACCAGCTCCATCAGTGGACTTTTTGATGACTAATTGGCTGTAACCACTAAACTATCACTGCCCCATCGTGCTCAATATGCTCAATGAAACCTGCCCTGACTGTGAAGGCATTAATATCATTGCTCTATAATGGCACCAGTCTAATTAAAGCGGTTGACCCACAATGGACAATTATCAGCAAGGTGGGTTATAAATGTCTGATTGCTGGGGTTCCCTCCTCTGGAACCCCCATTAATCACTAGAACAGGAGTCTCAAGTACCTTCTAATCTCTGCAGTAAGGAGGAGTTTGAATGAGGCGGCGGTCGAGTGTGTGTCCTACTGCTCCATTCATTGCCTTGGTGGAGTGGATTAGATGTTAGGTTTTTCGTATGTGCGGGTTGCTTGAGCTGAACTTTCACAGCAGGGCCCCTGGGCCTTTTCTCCGTTGGCGTGGTTCTCCGTTGGCGTGCTGTATCAACGGAGGTGGTGGTTAGTAAAACGGTTGAGAAGAACATCATCATCTGGTAGAAGGAGGTTGCCGTTGTAAGAGGATATCTGTCCAAGGAAATTGTCAAAATTGCTGTTGTATTGCAGAGGTACGAGGGGTGGGTTAACAGCCAAATCAGTAGACATTTTTTTGTAGTAACACTACCTGTTTCAGGTTTTTTCTGCTGCATTTCAAACATACTGTCTAGAAGCCAGACCCAAATCTGTCAGGCAACATTCCATGCAGAAGGAGCACAATTACCAAACCAAACAAGAATTACTTCAAGCAGATATTGAACTTCCTCTGTAGAGGCAAATGCATGCCCTGAAAAGAGCGGACCACAAGAGAGCCTTGGCTTGCAAAGAAACTTGGCTACAGTGAGCTAAGCACTTTCATCACGGGACTGTAGATGAAAGGAATATCGTAATGTAGGCAGATGAATCTTGATCTTTTTTTTTTCGTTTTAAAAATATCAATTAAACATGGTTTTAGTAAAACAACGCACCTTGTCCATATATTGTGTCAGGTACTATAGCTCCATTGAGGTGAAGAAGTACCACACATAATCTGTGGACAGGGGTGGCACTGTTTTTGGAAGAAATCAGCCATGTTTTTTTAATCCTGGACAAACCCTCTAACTGTCCAGCCACGAAACAGCTCAGAATGTTCTAAAATTAGTCATCCATTACTGATCTCCCGCCGCTACGGCTTCAATTCCTCCTGAGTCCCTGGCAGTCTCTACTTCCTTCTCACTCTCGTCCTGAACATGTGACCACTGCCGCTAATCACTGGCTTTAGCAAGTTGCCACCATGTCAAGTGATGAGCTGCAGCAGCCGAGAGGGAGCAGGAAGTGGAAACCGGTGGGAGATCCGGGAAGTGTTTGAAACAAAGCAGAGGGGGATCAGTAAGGTGATTATGACTTCAAATCACTTGCAAAACACAAAAAGGTAGATTCTTAGTTGACGTGTCTTCACCAAGATGTCTGAAGAGCAAATCTGGAAGACATGTTGCCTTATGTCCTTTCTGTCAACCATCTTGATTGTAGAAATAACTTTGCAGCCAGTATGTCTGGAAATTGCATGTCCCATGATGCCTTGTCCAGGTATCACAAATGTAGGTTTACCTAGATCACATCTAATAGAAGCTATAGATCTATAGATCATTGCAAATTGTTAGCAGGATGTTGGAGACTCATGGATGCCAGGGTTGCTAACCATCCAGAAATTTCTGGACAGTCTGTAAAAATAGGTGACTTTGATTTTTTTGAGACTGGTAGTACTTAATTAGATAATTTTGGTGGTAATTATCAGCATTTTACAGCTCACAGTAAACGCTGGTAATGAGTTCTTATCAGTATATTGAGCTATAGACATGCAGGGGTGGATAGGCCATAGACCTTACAGGGAAATTTCCCAGTGGGCCGATGCCCAGGGGGCCACTTGAGCCTTCCTCGCTGCCATCCAGTGGAAGTTTTTGGGGACGTATTTTGTGATGGACTGTGGTATTTGGCTCTGTTGGATTGGTATAATGGACCACAATATGATATTGCTGGCCCTGCCTTCCATCAGTTTGGACCTGACTACAAAACAGAGCCACTTTTAGTATTTTTCCCAGGGCCACTTTAAGTTCGTAGTCCGCCCCTGTAGACATGTATTACTTATAATCTTTATCATTCATTATGGTTTTTCCAAAGTGTCCATAAAAAATGTTGGCTGTCCGTGATTTTGGTATAAGTTGTCCAGAAAAACTAAAAAGTCTAGTTGACAACCCTGATAAATGCTGCACAAGCAGAGGCACAGGAGAGGCTGCAGACTGTGCCCCGTGCAGCTGCACACAGCATGACACAGGCAGTGTGTAAATTCCAGCCTCCTGGAGGGGCATGTAGATTTGCTAAGCTTATTATTTTTATATTTTTTTGGGAGAGGGGTTGATTCTTGTTAAGTAACAACCCAAGCACGATCTGCTAAATACTTCACTGTTTGGAAACCTACAAGAGATATTCAAAAAATCATGATTACAAATATGAATTTGCATGGAAAACTACGATTTTCACAGGAGTTTCCCCTTTTAAGCTGCTAGTTGCTTACCTTGACCACCAGACTTTCCTGTCTGGTGCTGCATTTCTGTCCTTCATTTGCAAATTTCTTTCAGTCATGTGGCTAGAAGTTTATGAAAAAAGCAGGTGAAAAAAATACGTGGATGCCCTAAAAATGTACAAGCCAAATTATAATTTTTGTAGCTATTTGCGACCATATTCTTTGCCATCTGGAGCACGATTATGTTGATGTTCTTCCAATGCTACCAGTACTAGACCTTGCACATGTAGAAAGTGAATATTTTTTTTACTTGATTTGTACGTATTCTACAACTTTTATTTCAAGGTTTTGAGATTTTTTTTCGCATTGCAGTAAATGTCTTCAGAAGCAGTAGAATAATTCCCGACATCCATTCCCACTGACTTGCCTGCTGCTTACTGGTCTCTTGTTTACAATCTCATCTAAGCCTCGGCAGCTGGCAGATCTAGACCGGGTCAGCTCAGTCTCAGACATTCGTTTCCCTGAAAGCTTCAATCATCATTTGTAATCTGTGTCGTGGTTTTTTTTTTTTTTTTTGCGTCCGTCGTCTCTGATCGCTGAAATTAACTCACAGCTGTAATACCCAGATGTCCCTCAACTTCAGATACCCATAATGAAAATTAATCTGACATAAGAGGTGATAGAATTCTTACTGTTCTGCACAGTAGCTAATGCTCAGGATCCATTTTTAATTACTGACCGGTATTAAAAAAAAAATGTAAAAAAAAAGGAAATCATTACATGATTGCACAACATATTGCTAATAAACATTTCAGTTTATGATATTCTTCTCTTCTGGATTCTGAGTAGTACTTTTGCTACCAATAAACATGGTGCTTCTTGCTTGCCCGGCTCTAGGTGGATGTGGGCCCTTGGGCAATGAATCACTTTGGGCTCACCTTTGTAGTGGGAGTGGGCCCCTTGTCTTCTCCACTCCTTCACAGGGATATCATTATTGCCTAGAAGCCCATAGGCCCGGGTCCCTCAAGCCCACTGTGCCATATCCTCTGCCCAGATTTGTCTAGTACTGATACTGAGCCTGATAACATGACTTCACTTTAAAGAGGACAGGATCATATTAAACCAGGCATACTTATCGTTCTTCAGTTGATTCTGCTGATTAAAACAATACCTGGATGTCTAAAATCCGTTGCACCGTTCCAGAGAAAACAGAATTTATTCCCAAATGCACGTTAGGACTTCAGTGCACTGAGGGGCGGGACCTCGCTCCTCTGATTTCCTGTATTTGCCACACCTCCTCTCCGCCCCTCAGTGCTCTGAAGTCTTATTTTGCATGTGGAATTAAACTCTGTTTTCTCTAGAACGGCACAATGGATTTTTGCCATCCAGGTATCGTTTTAATCAGTAGAATCAACCCTAGCAGGCAGTATACCCAGTTTATTAGAGATGATCATACTGACAGGTGCTCTTTTAAGAGTTATGTGAGTGATCCCAATGATTTTCCTGTACTAATGATAATTATAATGTGGAAGGTACAAAATATGATTATGGCCTTGATTTGGAAATTTGACCTGTTTATGCTTTAAAATATTTTTGCCCCCCAGTGGTTAATGCTAGACTTTTAATTGTATTTACTTTTATCTGAGTATTGTGCATGTTGGGTATTGTGACGTTACAATTTTTTTAATTGTATTGTATGATGTTTTTTTTATTTTTAAGAGAGGTGGGCTATCCAAGAACCACTTCTATATGAAACCACAATTGTCTTTTTTTTTCTTTAATTAAGTGAAGAAGTGAATAGAGGGAAAATAATACAAAATAGCCAGGCATAGGGCTGGATATGATATGCCAAAAAGAGCAGACCCCAAAATTGTATCTACTGCTGAAACACACCAGAACGAGACATTATCCAGCATTTCCCTGTGAAAATTGTCATAAGCATTTTGATGCAGTTTTTTGAGCCACAGTCAGAAGAAAATCCAGAAGGAAAAAAGTCCTTCCTTTCAAGGGTTTAGCTATAGCAGGTTCAGAGGTAGCAGTTCTCAGGAAGCCTGCCACATAGGAAGACACTAATCTTATAGAAAGCATGTGGTGGGTGGGGACCTTCAAACACTGGTTGGGTCTGAGGGCTTTTGGAAGACAGGGAGACAAGTGCCAGTAGCATACAGTGTCCAAATAATACCGCTATACAATACACAAAATAATGCCACAGTGCCAAATGACAAACCTATATAGCGTCCTAATAATACTGACATACACTGCCCTGGTGCCGGGTTTCCATGCCACATGTTAATTTCTATGAATTATCCTTAAGAAGGTGATAGAGGTCTCAGGGCATGTGCCCCTCCTGCCCTCCCTGTAATCTGGAATCTCATTGTAGATAAGATGATTTTTTTTTTTTTTCATTTTGTCTCTTCTGGTTAATAACATGTTTATGTCGTGTTTGTTCTGTGCAGGCGCTGGAACACAATCTTCAAGGACTCCGGGCGCACAACCTACAGGTTTCTGAGCTGTCAGACAAGGTGCTGCGCCAAAATCCTGCATCCACAAACGTCATTCAGTCGGAGAGACAGAACACCTCACATCGAATAGCTCACTTGGAGAGGAGAGTCTCTTCAAAGGCGGCTGAGCTGATGGTATGCAGAAAAAAATGCCATTTGTTTTTCGCCTAAATGCACCACCTGAACCTGACCGTGATAGATATTAAAGGAAAAACTAAAACCATCTCTGTCAGTTGGTATAACCAGAAAGTTACACATCTCCAACCTACTACAAAGAATTTCAGCTTATGTTGTAACAGAGCACCTCTCTGTGGTTGGACGTGGGGTTATGTAGTATAGGCATCATGGACATGACCATATTTTTCATCCATAACAGCATTTTTTGCAGATCTTTCTGGCCATTCCACAGGTAACACCCCTTTGGGCAGCACTCGGTAGGCAGGGTGTCTGGTGGTTCTCATCTCACTATGACATAGTGCCTCCACCCAAATCTTACTTGGAGCTCTATAGGATAGCAGGAGGGTCTTTCTCTTCGGCCGACTTGGGATACCCCCACCCAGCTCAGTACACACTCACCCCAGGAAGCTAACTGAGCAACAGATTTATTTGGGAAAGGGTGAAAAATTGTAAAGAACATAAAGATAATACAAGAAAAGGAACAGCGCACAGATTACAATTCTGTCTAAGAAAAACCCCTGGTGAAGGGGGTGGGCTATCTGTAACAGTAAGCTGTGATGGTGGTCACACACACTCACAATATCCAAACATAGTGGGAAGTAAGGAAAAAAATGTCACAACAGTACAGTACTGGCAGATTCAACAGAAGGGAGGCACCACCTGCTTCTGAGAGAAATTCATCTAGCTGTGCGCATGAAGAGGGGAATAATTAGGCTGAAAAAGACATCCATTAAACACAGCCATTAAGCAAACTCTTTTGAAAAACCCGGGTACGCTTTAATGTCTTTATTTTGAAGCCGGTGTTGGAGTCACTAAATTGATCTGACCCTGACTCCACCGCCCTGATTGTAAGCCTTGACCACTGGGCTTCTGCTGGTCACCAGAGGAGTATAATGATAGTCCTTTGAGTTGTATTGGTGGTAGGCATTCTTATATCAGCACATTTAGCACAATGTTTATAAAAAATTTCACTAAACAGAACTAAGAACAGTGATGAAAAGGAGATGACTTTGACATACCTATTGAAACATCTTCTCAAAAGAAGCATAGAATGTGCATTAGATTGGATGTATTATCAGCGCTTCTACTTTCTGCAGTCCTTGGACTGGTTCCATAATGCTTTATCTGTATTTCTAGTCTATTCAGAATGAAGTTGAATCCTTCAAGAGTGACCTAGATAAACTCCAATCAAGCATCAAGTCATCAGCCGATGTTGTCAGCCACGTATATCACACTGAGGAGGAGAAGGAGCAACGATCTGAAGTGATCAAGGTAAATGTGGATGGATTAGAAAGAGATTTCACAACTACATAGATTTCGGTATTACATCAGTTTTTATCATTGGGGATCCAATGTTTGCAACCTCTGCCAATTTGCACAATGCAGGGGACATAGCACTCCGGTGAGTGCCATGTCCCTTATATCAGGCGCAGCAGCTTTCCCATAGGGGCGACTGGTACTTTAGCTCCATTCAGTCCCATTTACATCTACGGACAAGCAGCAGTACCAATATGACATGTTGCTGTGCTTGTGTTAACTATGAAGAGTTGAACAATATGCAGTGGCGTAACTACAACTAACTGGGCCCCACAGCAAATTTTTGAACAGGGGCCCCCCAGAAACTTCTTCGCAACCCCCAACTCACATGCAACCCTCGCTTTTGTAGCTAGTCAAGATTGAGCTCTCCCAGACAAGGCCTGACAGCCGCTCCATCCGTTTCCTATAGTGTCACTGTATATAATGTCATTGTATAATACCGTTGAGGGGGCCCTGACAATAAAATCTTTTAGTCTCCCTCCTTAGGGGGCCCCTTGTGGGTCTGGGCCCCAAAGCAGCTGCTTCCCCTGCTTCCCCTATAGCTACGCCCCTGACAATATGGTTCCTTCATTATGCAGATCATAAGGGGTCCTGGAGAACCCTACCAGTCAAAAATTAATGATCTATCCTAAGGAACCCATTTAAAAGGGTTATCCAAAAATTAAATATCGATGAACTATCTTCAAAGTAGGCCATCAAAATCTGATCAGTGGGGGTCTGACTTGTCAGGGAAGGGGCCACAACGTTCAGGTAGCACTAGGACCTCCTTCCTCGGCCTGCAACTTCACATCCATCCGTCACATGAATGGGACAGAGCTGCTGTACCAGTCACAGCCACTTTACAATGTATGGTGCTGTGCTTGGTATACTGTGAAGAGGCTGCGGGCCCTTCAAAAATTCATTTGGCAGGGTTGCCGGGAGACAGACCCCAACTGATCAGGTATTGACCTAGCTTGAGAATAGGTAATGAATATTGTATTCTTGCAAAACCTCTTTTATATTTATTTCCGTACTGTCTTTGTGTTGGTTGTGTAGAGGCATCTCTTGGAGCTCAGTGAATTGACCTCTGATGTTGAGCGCTTGAATGAGGAGATGTTCAGTCTTCCCCTCGGTGACCGTAGCCAAATGTCCCTGCAGAATCTGAATCGTATGTGGGCTAAAACAATAGCTACAGCCCTCGAAGACTGCAGGTCAGTGCTGAAATGTGGTTGCTTTTTTATGCCCTAGAAGTCCATGAGAATTGCTTGTACACCATTTTGCTGCTTGAGAGCCCCAAAGTGAGACCAGATTAAGTGTAATGTCTCTTTAACAGGCAACATCGGATGATTGAGCTTGAAAAAAATAACTTCATCCAGAATTATGAGATCTGGATGCTGTGTCTGGAGAAGATGGAAAACAGTCTGACAGAGGGGATCGCAGGGACCTTTGAAGGCCTGAGAACGCAACAAGAAATCTATGAGGTAGGTGAGATCAGGAGATCAGGGAATGCTTGTAGAATAAAGTTGAGAGATATTGGACTGGGGTTCCCAGGGCCCTCCTGAGGAGATTAGAGTGCCCCCTCCATCCACTTTTACATCCACCACATTATAATCATTGTAGACTCGCAAGACATACCATCCAAGGTCAGAATGGCCCACCAGAGTACTAGAGGATCTTCCAGTGGGCCCAGGTTCTCATACCATAGTGAGCCCCAAAGGTCCAGGAGAAGTGAACCAATAGGGTGTAATTCTTTGATTAAAAACCTATTAGACTTTATTCATCATCTAGGGATTTGGGCCTCGTGGAGATTGTTTCCTCTAGTGAGCCCAAGGAACCTCAGTCTGACACTCATAGTAAGATCTAGGTTATTTGTGGATCACCCCATAAGAGAGAGATTCTAGTGTCAAGTGGTTGGCTCCAAAGTCAGCTCTACATCTGCTTGTCTTCTGCTGGACTCACCAGATTCTCCAGTTCTTTTGTTGGCCAGTCACAGCCGAACCTAAGAGCATTGTGACGTTAGCATGTTTGATATTGATATAGTAGCTGTGTTTACTTGGACCAATGCAACATGTGTATGGAGTTTATATGCTCCCCTAGGTTTGCTTGGATATCCTAAGGTCATGCCAGTTTCTTCCTTCTTTTAAAAACATGACTGTCCAAAGAAGGTGCATCTCATATTTGAACACCAAAAGTTATTCCCCGGTTATCCCCAGCTGTCAGGCTATCCCCAGGTCAGGAATGATCTGTAGAAACAAATAAGCCTTAAACGCACTGCCCAAACTCACAGCGCATTCCAGCACCACAGTCTGTTTCCAGCTCTTTAATACTGATGTCACAGACTACTCCATGTGATCGCTGCAGCCTCAGCGGTCAACTGGGGAGCTTGGCACGTCGTTGCGACAGCACCAGTTTCTTTACGGTGATGACGTACCCGACTTCCTGACATGATCACTGAGACCAGTGATCTATTTGAGTAATTGTGTGGTGTAGCTGTTATCACTGCAGCACTGAAAAAGAAAACGCAGAGACCAACAGAACAGAGGGAATTGAGCTGGTTAAGGCTTATGGGTTTTTTTGTATTTTAGATCATACCCATCCTTCATCAAAAATTTTTGGGGGTCCTGGAAAACTCCTTTAACTTACTGTATGCACAAATATGTGGGATTTTAGAACTGCCCACAGCTTTATTAAAAATAGATTATAAACCAGGAAACCATATACCTGCTAATGCTCAAGGCACAAACTAACATGTCAAGAATCTTAGGCCGAAGTATAAATCCATGGGGTATCACCTCTAGCTCTTATGTGCAGTGGATGCATAAGTCATGTGTGCCACTTAGGGCTTGTTCACATCTCTGTTCCATTTTCCGTTATAACGATGTTATAGTTTTGTCGACAGAACTTTGTTTTCCGTCCAGCATAACAGAAACCAGACGGATCCGTTATGCTTGCCCATATACTTCTATTATGACGGATCAAAACGGAATGCCTCTAAAGGTTTCCGTTTTGATTTCCGTCTTATGGATTCCGTTATTTTCCGTTATAACGGAAAGCCATAATGGAATACAGAACGGAGATGTAAACAAGCCCTTACTTAGGGCTTAGGCACAGAATCGTCCGTGCCCGTATTGCAGCCCCCAATATACAGGCACTGGCTCTGTGCACTCTGTATCACGGATGCGGACCCATTGACTTGAATGAGTCCGCAATCCACAAGATACAGAGTAGGGCGGAGGCATGGACCGGATGCCCACCAAAGCACTACAAAGAGCTTCATGGGATTTTGGGTCTGCATCCGCAAACGGTGTTCGTGTGCATGAGCCCTTAAAGAGGAGCTGTCACCTCTCCTGGCCTCTCTGGTTTAGTAACTACTTGCATTCCCAATGTAATAACAATTCTGGAGCATCTATTCTTATGACTCTATAATGTCTCATTGTATTTATTTATATTTATTATCATTTAATTATTTTTATTATTCCTTTTATAAGTTATGAATGAAATACTAGCCGTTTGCAATGAAGGTCCAGCTGGATGTTACCAGTTGGGGGTGTGTCCCTGCACAGTCTGACAATATTCAATCAGTGCTGCCAGTGTCAGACTGTGTGCACACCCCCAACTGGTAACACCCATCTGGGCCTTCTTTGCTGACTGTTACCAATTCATTCATAACATCTTGCAGGAATAATAAAGACACAACATATAATTGTAAGAATAGATGCTCCAAAATGAGCATGTGGGGAATGTGAGTAGTTACTAAGACAGACATGTCAGCAGAGGTGACAGATCCTGTTTTAAAGGGATTATCCCAAGACTAATGGAAAAATTAAAATCAGACACCATATAGGACATGACAATCTCTTTCTAACAAAGCTAGAACCAGCCCTGTACCTCACATGGATCCAGAGATCTCCCCATTCATTGCTCTGGTAGATTTATATCAATATATATATATATATGTTCTGCTGCAGATAAGGGGGCGTGTCCATGCTCCACCTATCACAGCTCAGCAAGGCGTGCCTCAGCTCTCCCTATCACAGCTCAGGAGGCGTGTCCATGCTCTCCCTATCACAGCTCAGGAGGCAGTTGAAGGATGAAACTGAGCATGTGCGGCCTTCTCAGTGAGCAGGTCAAAGAAATAGGAAAAAATATACAGCAGGTGGCGTGGCGCTATACAGATACATTATATTGAATAATAAACTATACAAAATTTTTAATTACATGCAATTATAAAAGTATTCAGATCCAGGTGCTGGTTTGAAAACTGTAGAATATTTTTCGTGGGACAACCCCTTTTAAGGCAGATTTTAATTTTAAGTCAGCTCTCTCAGGTAGAATACATATATACAGCATGTATGTGATTGTGAATGCTTGTGATATAAATGAACGCCTTCTTTTTCAGAGGCTTCAGGCTGAGATCACCATAAATGAGCACATCTTGCCTTCCTTTGTGAACAAAGCATTGAGCGTCTTGGAGGATGAGCAAAACAGGTACTTGGTATATCTGTGTAAGCGAACGTGGTCCAGATAGTAGAATAGCGGTTACATTTAGTTTTGGTGGGAAAATGAGGATTTGTAGATCTTGGAGCAGGTTCACCTACCTTAACATTTAGGATATCTGGTATCTTATATTATATTACTATAGGTATCCATCTAACAACAGAATATACATATCCATACCTCCCAACTTTTGAAAAGAAGGAAGAGGGACACTATGTGCAGCGCACACATTTTTTCAGCACTAGGACACACCTCTGACTTCACCCAAAGCATAACTATACACCTAACCTCAGCCCCCTTGATAGTAATATGCCCAGTAAAGTGCCTCCTTCACAGGCAGTAAAAAAAAAAAAAAAAACTCCCCATACTCACCTCATTCCCAAGCAGCAGCAGGATAAATGGAGCTGCCATCCTGCCCTGCCCCCTGCCCAGACCTGCAGTGTGGAGCGCAAGACAGGGGGAGGAATGATGATGCAGAGAGTGGATGGGTGGCTCTCTGCTTTATCATTATAGTCAGCTGTCTTTGCATCCTATGGAAGCAGAGACAGCTGCCAAAGAGCAGGACATACCTTCCCCATACGGGGCCCGCGGAACAGCCACTGAAATCTGGGACTGTCCCGCCGGATCTGGGATGGTTGGGAGGTATGCACATAATGTCAAAGTGACGTAATACAATAGTGACAGAAATAGACAGTAAAGGGCCCATGTCTCCCGAATAACTCAGCATTGAGCGCCCCCTTTCTGTCTCTAAAAATCCACTAGTAATTGTGAGCTATCAACTACATTAGCTCAGTCCCTTACATGTAAACTCATAAACAATATCAAGCTGCTATTAATGGGGTTGTTCTCCTTCATGGGCCTTTCAGCTAGACCCTCCACGTCTCTGGACCTGCGGATGGAAGCATACCCACCTGCTCCCTGCCACATGGTTTCGGCTCCTTCGGTCTCCTGCTGCCGCGCTCAGGTCCCTCTTGAAAACATCCACTTGTGTGTGCTGCTGTAGCCAACGAGTGACTTCAGCAGCGACGTGTCCCCTATTCATCAAGTTGCTGGTTCACGTGACTCATGGGGGACACATCACCGCTGTTGCCAGTCTTTGGCTGCAGCGGCACACATAATCTCCCTCAAACTGGATGTTGACAAGCAGGACTAGATCATGGCAGCAGCAGGGTACCAAAGGAGACGGAACCCTGTGGTGGGGAGCAGGTATGTATGCTCTCTCCACAGGTCCAACTATGTGGGGAGGGGCTTGGCCCCTGAAGGTGGAGAATCCCTTTAAGGTGACAGTGGCCCCTTATGCCACTGCATAAATTACACCAATAGTAGGTCGTCCCCTTGCATCAGTCAGTGGCCCCCTGTCAGGACATATCAGTACATTATATTCTTTTTTTTGTATCTACATATATTGCCCAGCGCCCTACATAATAGGAGAGAGCGGCAAAGTAATAAGATGTTTGCTATTCCTCAGGAACGAGCTTATTCTAAAGCTTACCTCCTTAAAAGAGAAGTGGCAGAGCGTGATCAGGTTGGTGCAGCAGAAGAAGAAGGAGATAAGTGCCCTTCTGAAGCAATGGTGGCAGTTCAGAGTCTCCAAGCAAAGCATGGAACAGCACTTACGTGATATACAAGAAGCCGTATCTACTGTCCGCCGTCAGACAGCTCACAGTTTAATCAACACCAAGAAACTCATGTTTGATTTTAAGGTAGGTACTCAAAGCAGTGTTGAAGCAGGTCCTCATCTGGTGCTGTCTATCATCACCACAACCCAAATCGCCAAGGACAGGAGGACTTGGTGCTCAAATACCCTTTTATCCCCTATATCTCCTTACTGCACTGGTTCTCGAGATCATTAAAAGGCCTATCGCGTGAATAATGTAAAAACAAAATGAAAATCATACATAATCTAGTATATGAAAACCTCAACAAAGATAGAACCAGCCCTGTACTTCACACGGATCCAGAGATCTCTACATTCATTGCTCTGCTAGATTTATATCAATCTGACAGCTTAGGGGGTATGACCTTTTTCAGGGGAGCGTCCTTTGTGGTGACATTTGAAGGATGAAACTGAGCATGTGCGGCCATCTCAGTGAGCAAGACGGAGAAATTAGAAAAAGAGCAAACAGCAGGTGGCGCTATACAGACACATTTTATTGAATAACTCAGTGGCTATGTTAAATGTTTAATTACATGTAATTTCAAAAGTATTCAGATCCAGGTTCTGGTTTGAAAACTGGCAAATATTATTAGTGGGACAACCCCTTTAAGACCAGGTAGGCAGCCAACATCTACCTCCTCTTTCAAGGACTGCCTGCATGGTTCCTATGGCCTTGGTAGTGGGGGCAAAGCATGTCTGGACGTTGTGTGCCGATGGGCCTATCAAGTCTGAGTACATAACAAAAATTATCAACATCGAGCAATTACACTGTCATTCATTATTTACAAAAATGTATGAAATATCTATAAATTTGACCGGTCTCTGACACATGCATGGTCCTCCTCAATACATATTAATGCAGGCCTTAAAGGAATCGTCTCGTTTAGAAAACCCAAATGCCCTAGTGAGGAATTTGGGATTATTACAGAGAGATCCCCTGTATAGGCCTCTTATCTAATATTCAGCTACAAAAATGACACCTTCTGCTTTGGAGGACCCAGAAGGTCCAGGCATCACACATGCTTTCACATTGATTTCAGTGACCACCGTGTAATACCTTTTCCTCCTGTGGGGCTGGGGGATTAAATACTTTCTGTACAAAGCAGATGATCCCTGTGTTTCCCATCAGAAGAACATCCTATGATCAACTTACCAAATGCACGATCCCTTGGTGGCTCCAGTAGACCTTGTGAATGATGATGAGATTGATATCACAAGGCCAAGAGTGTGTCTATAGATACTGCTGACCAAAGCTCAGTATTTATTATGTTTTCTGCTCTTTCCTGAACAGGACAAGGAGAGACATCTCAGGAGGTTGCAGCCAAGCTACCGCACCACACTCAGCAACTGTAAGGACATCTTGTCAGTCGCAGAGCCAGAAGCTAAGGAGGTCCTTCAACGAGATGTCAACCAGCTTCAGGAGCTTTGGCAGAGCACAGCAGAGCAGCTGAAGGCCATGCTTACACATTTCGGTGGAATTGCTCAGGTGTGTGTCTTGATCCAGATGTTGAAGCAGGGGAGTAGCTAAAGGCTCATGGGCCCTGGTGCAAGTGTTCAGCTTGGCCCCCCCCTTCCCTCAGTGCTTTGTGGTCAGGGGAGCCCATAGCCTTTGTGCTGCTTGAGGCAAAAATTTAAATGGCAAGTGTCATCTTAGAAAGTATAAGGACAGTAGTGATTCTTTGCACCGCTGCCCTCCATGCAAGCTAAGGTAAGCCTAGAGGCCGATATGCTAGCACCTGCTAATGACATTCCATGCTAGTCTATGGCATTACTGTAATTTAGCAGTAAAGTGGCCGGTCCCTTTAAAGGGCATCTGTCAGCAGTTTTGTCCCTATGACACTATCTGACCTGTTACATGTGCACTTGGCAGCTGAAGACATCTGTGTTGGTCCCATGTTCATATGTGCCCGCATTGCTGAGAAAAATGATGTTTTATTATATGCAAATGAGCCTCTAGGAGCAACGGGGGCGTTGTCATTACACCTAGAGGCTCTGCTCTCTCTGCCACGCCCTCTACACTTTGATTGATAAGACCAGGTGTGATGATGTTTTCACTGCCTCGTCCTATCAAAGTGCAGAGGACACAGCAGTTGCAGAGAGAGCAGAGCCTCTAGGTGTAACAGCAACACCCCCATTGCTCCTAGAGGCTCATTTACATATATTATAGCATAATATTTCTCAGCAATGCGGGCACATATGAACATGAGAAAATGACTTCTTTCTAGTGCAAAATCTGCACTGCCCCTGTCCATGGATTGTGTCCCGGTATTGAACTGCAGCTGAATGGAAATGAATTGAGGCGCAGTACCACAAACAACCTGTGGACAGATGTGGCGCTGTAGCAACCACATGTTTAGAAAAATCCTTTTATAAATACATCTGTAATAGAATCTTTTTCAAGTAGAATTTATAATACTCTCCATTTCCACTGAATCACAGAAAAGAAAAATCACAGTATCAACTGAACCTGCTGATATTCATTGTTTTCTGCAGAAAATACGCAATTTTGAATGTAAGATGGACGAAAAAAGAAAGACTCTTCAGGACTTGAAAGGGAAAGTGGATAAACCTCTGCCAACGCTTCACGAGGAGCTACAGACGGCTAAGGGGCCGCTAAAGGTATTCTCCGGTCATGATGCCATTCTTTGATGTTTGGTATACAACTGAAAGCAGTTTCTCGGGGCTGTTCACACTGGGGCTGATTTGCTAACTAAATATCTGGAGCAGTTCCATTCATGCGTGACTTTGTTGAATAACTTCGGTATTTGATTTTTAAAGTAGAAAACAATAACAATTCTGGAACATCTATTCTTATGGCTCCATGTTGTGCCATTCCTTTATTATTCATGCTAGAAGTTATGAATGAATTGCCAGCAGTCTGCAAGGTCCAGATGGGTGTTACCAGTTGGGAATGTGTCCCTGCCCAGTCTGACACTGGCAACACTTATTGGATCGTGTCAGACTGTGCAGGGACATCCACCCAGTTGGTAACACCCTTCTCGAATTCCACTGCACACTTCTTTCATAACTTCTAGTAGTTATAAATACTTACTAAGCGATATCAATAGATAGGGGTCAGGGTCCTCAACGCCACATGAGAGTGTCTTTGCCCGTAAATCCACCGTATCGTAAAGTATCCTATGAGGGATTATCTCCCTGGCTTCGGGCAAGTACCACTCTTTATCTCATGTTGGCAGTCATCCGCTATTTCATTGTGAAACATCTATCTTGTTTTCCCCATTTTACTGGACATCACCCCCTGAGGAGCCCACAGTGCTGGGCGAAACGCGTTGGGGTTGTTGGTGATACCATTTGATACCTCTCACTCCTGCAGGGTGAGCTAGGGTTTTACAGGCTAGGTTCGGGGACAGGGCACCCCCACCATCAGGGGGCCTCCCTGGGCACAGGGCCACGATTAGGGCCTTACAGGGATTGTTCTGCTGTGTACCCCATCCCTATTGCCTCCTTTTTCTTTTCGTTGGACATTCACTATTTAGTTTTTTTTTTAATATAATATCTAATAAACATTTACTTTTAGGAGTCACTTTATTTTTTGCTTTGAATATAACTTCTAGTAGGAATAATAAAGGAACGGCACATCATAAAGTCATAAGTGCGGATGGTCCAGAATCGTTATTACATGGGGGATGGAAGTAGTTCCTAAACCATGTCAGGAGAGGCGATGGGTCCCCTTTTAGGGTACGGCCACGCGGAGCACAACGGTGTGGCAGTTGGGATACGGTCAAGTACCGCATGGTCATATGCATCAGAGCAGTCTCATTTTAACTCATTGGAACCACATCATTTGTTCAGTCTTAGTTGCCAATGGCTGTGCGGTTTTGTAGTGAAGTCCCATCCGCAGCACGCTTGCACCATATGGCGGTACCCTAATAAAAAATCAGATTTTCCCCTGGATTCAAAGGGCTCATGTACACGACCCTTTGTATTTTGCCATCCGCAAAAAACGGATCCGCAAAAAATACGGATCACGTCCATGTGCATTCCGTATTTTGCGGAACAGAACAGCTGGCCCCTAATAGAACAGCCCTATCCTTGTCCGTAATGCGGAAACAGATTGCACAGAGTAACTTCCGTTTTTTTTTGTGGACCCATTGAAATGAATGGTTCCGCATACAGTCCGCCAAAAAAAAACAAAAACCGGAACAGACACGGAAAGAAAATATGTTGAGTCCAAACTGCATCGTTTCACACATGAATCGCGGCGGAGGCCTAACATCACCCAAGACTTAGCGGCTCTGCAGCATCTGATCAGGAAGTATTATCCGCTGCTCTTCCTTCCCAGCCCGCTCCTTATATAGCCCCCAGGTCCTTTCCTGCTTAACCCCTTCAGTGCCGGGGGAGGCAGCCTGTTGCAGTTGGCCTTGGATGAAAGTGCAAGCAACAGGGGAGGCTTTAGCATTGTCCCACAGTGATTGTGCTTGTCCAAACACCCTGCCCCCTTCCTATCCTCCCCTCCCCCCACTGACCAATCACAAGATTAAACAGGTTTGCAAAAAAGCCAGAGCTGAGCTGTGCGGCGTGTCCCTTGTGTTTCAATGCAGGAGCTGGAGGAAGCCCTGGATGAGTGGGGAGACAGTTTAAAAGATCTGGACGACATGAAGTCGGAGTTATCCCAGTATATCATCGCGGAGGACGGAGTCGTCCTCAACAATCAAGTGGAGGCTTTACATCGGCAATGGGAAGAGCTCTGCCTCAGGGTAAGTCGTTGCGTTTGGCTAGGAGTTTCCAGAACACGGACACAATGTATCACCGTGTATCCGTGTGTGCACAGGAGGCCAGACTTGTGTGCGCTTACTTGCTACATTGTTGCCATTTGTTTCTGTACAGATGTAGCAGAGCTGAGGTTGTGCAAGGCTGCATTGATGCTACCAACAGGGCTAAGCGCCATGTCACACTGCTAAGTTGCGCCTGATTTAAGGTGGTGATCGCCGTGGTTTGACAGTTGTCAGAAATGCACACCTGCTGGATTTCTACATGATTGTACTCGCTATCATTGTGACATTTGCGCTATAGCTACTGTGTATGCAACTTTTTGTAACTGTCCCAGGCTAGCCTTAGTCTTCCTTCACAAGTCAGGATGCGATGCGTGTAGCGAACACATAGCATCCGGACCCATTTCAATGGGTTTGTGTGTTTTTCAGGCATCATCTCTGCATCCAGGAGAAATCGCGGTGTTCTCTATATTGTGCGTTTTTCATGCAGCTCTGGCCCCATAGAAGTGAATGCGGCGTGCATGAAAAGCGGTAGGAATCCGGACGCAATGTGTTTTTCGCTGATGGTTCCTAGGAGGTGTAAATTGTTGTTCTTCAGTTTTTAGCACGCGTATGAAAAAATTGAAACGCTGAACGCAATCTTAGAAAAAAACGGATTGAACTTGCGTGCAAAACCCTCAGTTTTTCACTGAACACAATCGTATCACTCGTGTGAAAGAGGCCTTAAAGTGCTGCCACACACGGAAGAAAAATCTGCCAGAAAATATGCAGGTTTTGATTTTTTGCAAAAGTGTGAATTTTGGTGCACGTGTTTACCTGCATTTTACATACAGTACATCTTAATTCCTGTGGAGTGAAACTGTTGTATAACGGTTGCTATTGAAGCTGTCTCTGTGCGGTAGTATACGGCCTGTCTGTATTATGGCTGTAACACCTGCCCCCTGTGATGCTATTGAACTGAACTTAGATGACTAAAGTGCAGACATATCACAGCTGTGCAGAGCCGGCCTCTGGTGTCTTAGGCTTTCAGTTTGCACTTTCTCTATAAGGCCCCATTCACAAGACTGTGTGAATGGGGCCGTATCTATTCCGCAATATTGCGGAATAAACGCAGCCCCATTCACCTCTATGGAGCACCATGCCACGGTTCCAATGAAGCATGTCCTATACTTGTCCGCATGCACGGACAAGTATAGGCATTTTAAATGGGGCCGCCCGGCGTGTGTTCAGAGCGTGTGGAACACACGCTGGGCTGCCACCGTATTGTTGCGGGCCTGCATTAATGCGGACCCGCAAAAATACGGTCGTGTGAATGAGGCCTAAGGGTGCTGCGACACGTTGTGGCCGTGCTGCATTTTTGGAGTAGCAAAAAATTACACCAAAAAAAATGTGTTTTTTGCAAAAACATACCTGCATTCATGGTGCATTTCCTTCCAGCAAATGGAAAATGCAGCAAAACTGAATTACGTTAATTACAAAATAGTTACATCAATGTCATTGAAGTTTGCTGTGAGAAAACGCACCATACATGCAGGTATGTTTTTGCAAAAACCGTATGCATTTTTTTTTTTTTTTTTTGCTACCCCCCCAAAAAGACAGCCGCAACCTAAGGTACTGCTGGTGTTTGTTATGTATATGGTTATTGTTCTGCTCACGGGTCTAGTCATGTAACATGTTCCACAATACATTGTCAAGGTGTAAAATGTGACGGTTTTCTTTTAAAGATGGCATAGAGGTGATTGTTTTTGTTTTTTTTTTGTTTTTTTCAGCTTAGGCTTCATTCACATCACCGTTCAGCCTTTCCGTTCTCATGCTCAGTTATAGGAGCAGGAGAACGGAAAAGAACTGATTTGGCACATAACTGAGCCGAACGGAGCCTAAGGGACCCTATAGACTATAATGGGGTCCGTTATGTTTCCGCTCAGAAGATGATTTTTGAAGCGGAGACAAAAGTCGTGCGTGCAGGACTTTTGTCTCCGCTTCAAAATCATCTTCTGAGCGGAAACCTAACGGACCCCATTATAGTCTATGGGGTCCCTTAGGCTCCGTTCAGCTCAGTTATGTGCCAAATCCGTCCTTTCCGTTCTCCTGCTCCTATAACTGAGCATGAGAACGGAAAGGCTGAACGGTGATGTGAATGAAGCCTTACGTTACATTTTAATGGATTGTAATGCAGATTTTACATTTTCCTTTGCAAAGGGTTACTTATGTTTCAAACCTGCAGCAAATCCTCAACATAATATGAATAACCATAGCGTGCCCCAAAATTGGTGCCAGTTTTTTTTTCTTGGCTCCAGCACATGTTAACTTGCATTGCACTATACTTTGTTGCAGTTTTTTGCATGCAGAACCTTGCCTCGTCTGAATGCAGCCTTTTGAGTTGTGCATCATATGATGGAGGGCTTTGTAGTGACTAGTGTTCATCGAACTTGTGTTTTCAAGTTCGGCGTACAAGGTTCAGGTTATCTAAGAATTTTGTTATGGATTCCGATACCACAGGCCGTAACTTATCGGATGGATAGCGGAATCCATAACCAAATTCTTAGATAACCCGAACCTTGTACGGCAAACTTGAAAATGCACGTTCACTCATCCCTACTAGTGACTTTTGGCTGTGTGATGTTACTGTATCCAGCATTGCCGGATAAGACCCTTTGACACAGGCATTGAGGCATGAATGTCGGGTTTTGGCTACACAAATGACGCTGCTTGCATGTATGGCTGCAACAACCTGTTGGATCAGGCTTCCAGATTCACAACGCTACTGTGAACGTAGCCTAAGTTGCTGATAATGATGGTGGATGCGGTCACACAGAAAACCAGCAGGGTTGTGGGCTAATGGGTTGCTGTCGCAACAAGATGACATAGGCATAGCATGTACATGTCCATCTTCTGGAGTCACTGGTTTCATGTGTGAGACATTTCTGTGGGTATGTAGCACCACTGATATATTTTGGACGTTTAGAAGACAATTTGTGAGGCACGACCCTTCTAGTGTGCACGCTGCTCTACAGTCCTCTACAGTATGTGCAAATGTAGGCAAGCCGGTTAAATGGATTACCGCCTGTCATTCTGTGTATTAGGGCTCATGCACACCACCATATGTTCGGTCTGCATTTTTTACGATCGGATGCTGACCCATTAATTTCTTTGGGGTTGCAAAAGATGAGAACAGCACACCGGGTACTGTCTGCATCCGCATGTCTGTTCTGTGGCCGCACACACAAAAAAAAAAAAAAAAAAAAGATAGAACATGTCCTATTCTTGTCCATTTTGCAGTCAAGGATAGGACATTTCTATTGAAGTGAAAAAGAGAATGGCGTCAAGCACTCGGCCGGGATCCGTGTCTTGTGGATCCGCGATTTGTGGACTGCAAAAAATACGGTCGTGTGCATGAGGCCTTATAGAGCGGGTTTCTGGTGCAGGTCATAGTGGTAGGCTGCTGCAGAATTAAAACCCTTGTGAGGCCAAGGAGGACATCGCTTGTCAAAAAATGGCCCACAGTCTGAAAATATGTCGCCTGTGATGTCACTGATGGGAGACGTGGCAGCCATATTTAAATTGCACTCACACTTGTCTCAAAACACAAGTGGGGCTTACAATGGTATATTGTTCTTGGCTTTAACCGATTTATTGCAGACTTTTCTGCAACTGAAAATCCTTGTGATAACTCAGGCTTAAAGGGGTTGTCCTATTAAGACATCTTGTCCCCTATCTACAGGTCTATGGGAGATAACTGAATGCTTGTACGCTGCTATCTCCGGCAGCCTCATTCAAAATTTCGAGTACGGGCCCCCAATCTCATGATGTCAACCTTTAGTGGAGCTGAGGCAGATTGGGTGGTGTTAGGGTACTTTCACACTTGAATTCAGGTATTGAGTTCCGTCATAGGGGCTCAATACCGGAATAAAACGCTTCAGTTTTGTCCCCATTCATTGTCAATGGGGACAAAACTGAACTGAAGAGAACGGAATGCTCCTAAAAGCCTTCCGTTCCGTCTCCGGACCGGAGAGCAAACCGCAACATGCTGTGGTTTGCTCTCCGGTCTGGGCATCCACACCAAAACGGATCTGGAATGACCCCCAATGCTAGTCAATGGGGACGGATCCGTTTAGTGTGCCACACTAGTAACCAGATCCGTCCTCCATTGACTTTCAATGGAGTTCATTCCGAATCCCTTTAAAAGATGTTAAAGATAATACAACCGGATACGTTCATTACGGATCCACAAGGTTGTATTATCACTACGGATCCGGCGAGCCCCTTCACCCACTGGATCCGTAGTAACGCTAGTATGAAACTAGCCTTAGTCTGAACCCTGGGGGAGGCTACAAATGGATCTGGATGGATCAACTCAGGGGTCCAGACACTCTGTGAAGTCTGTTGCAGAACCCCTTTAAGGGCCTTTTTACATGGGCTGATAGAGCAGTCAGTGATCCAGGCATGAACGTTTCTGATCATTGACTGATCTTAAACTGCATTTACATGCAGCCAATATCGCTGCTGCATGGAGATGAACGATCACAACTACGATCATTCATCCCCAGTTTACATGTTTGTTGGCATCACATCCCTGTTTACACAGAACAGTATGCTGCTGATAAATGGTGATTTTGGTGCTGAATGAAAGATGGTATTGCATGCAACAGTTTTTGTCCATCCAAAACTCGGTATTTATGCCAGAAAGCAGCCTGATCACTGCTGGACCTCATTACAGTCAATGGGGGATATGGCGGTGAACCAGAGAATCTGACAATGCCAGTTCCTGCAAGATCCTGCAGGCTGTTCTGGAACTCCTTGACGGAGATGTGAACGAGGCCTAAGAAAGTCAGAGTCCCAGACCAGGCCACAGATCCCACCAGAGATTGATTGGTCAGTTTGTCTGAATCGGAGTTTGACACCTTCATAGACCAACCATGATTATTCAGAAAAAGTGCTTCTGAATTGAGTGTGAGGCAATTTTACATGGGGCAGGTTTGAGATAATTACTGTTGATGAGCATTTGTATGAACGCTCGTTCTCGAAGATTGTCCTATGTAAAGGTGCCATTGGTTGCCTGACCAATGAGTATGTTGCTGAACGTAAAATCGGATCTACTGCGGCTGAGTAGTCGGGCAGTGATCCTGATCAATATTCTGTGCATTGGCCCGTGTCCATGTCGGCAGATAGGCGGTTTGGCCAAATGTTCTTCTTCGTGTATGGCCTTAGGACATAGGCCAAGGCTACATGGAAACTTGTGCTATGCAAATCCTGACATGAGGGTATCATTCTACACATTTTATTGTCAATGGAAACATCTTGCAGATTTAGACCCCCGGTGATGATGTCCACCTTGGATCCACCATAATTTCCAATTAGCTGCTACCTTTGGTAGCTCAAGTTCATTAACCGGCAATAAACGCCTGGTGGGAGTTGTTGTGTAGCCCAGGCCAAGAGGAGATCCATCCGTCCAGTGATGTACTAAATGTCACAGACAGGCTAAACGGATTGATTAACCTATTATCTCATGTCCGAGTAACGAGTGCCCTCCTTCTGAAGCAGATTTTATGGTCGGTTTGACCTTCATTTGTTTCTAAGATGTAATTCTGCTAACGATGCTGACTTCTACTCCGATATAGGTGTCTATGAGGAAGCAGGAGATCGAGGACCGTCTCAATGCCTGGAATGTATTCAACGAGAAGAACAAGGAGCTGTGCGAATGGCTGACGCAGATGGAGAGCAAAGTGTTGCAGACGGGTGATGTGAACATTGAGGAGATGATCGAGAAGCTGCAGAAGGTACTTGGAGAAGCGATAGGAATGGACATGATATGTTATATTTTATCTGATCACAAGGTATCTCCATCTGTGATGTGTATCAAGGTGGTGGCCCCAGACTAAGGGAGGTTAATGTGTCCTTCCTACCTTTAAGTGTCTTCCTACATATCTCTGGACCCTTAGAGACAAGTCCATTGCTGGATTTGTTATTGCAAAGGGAACCCCAAATTAACCACTATGGGGAAAAAATGAACATTAAGACCTTGTTCACATTTCCTTGTCTGACATCTGTGGGAAAATCCATCAGTGTTTCATCCGTGAAGGATCCATGTTTGGTCCGTTTTTTGTTTTTTGCCTACAAGTGTCATCAGTATTCCACAGACACTGCTAGGCTGAAAATCCATTTCCAGAGCATCTCCTACCAATGGTCCGTGAAAATCACTGACACAACATGGATGCCATCCGTGTTGTGTCGGTGGTTTTTCACGGACACATTGATTTCAGTGGACACTTGGTCTGCATTGTGGACCAAATTAGTGCATGCTCCCATGGGTTTTTTTTTTTCACTGTCCCACTGTCAGTGGAAAACCACTGATGCGTGAACCTACATGTTAAAATCAATGGGTACATGTGCTGTCCATGATTCACTGAAGTGTGGGGTGCAGAACCATGTTTTACAAGTTCCTCCAACAGGTCACAATTTCAGGATATCCTTAGCATTGCATGGTAATGTCACGGTGACTAGTCAGAGGTCCTCAAATGATTAATGTTGGGGGACTTGACCACTGGAGTTGAGAAATATGGATCTACAGCAGTTGAGGTATCCTTACATGTAATGGTTGAGCAGTGGTAATTGCCACAAGGCAAAAACCGCATACAGTTGACCACTCATTGCTGCAGCTTTGATGCACGTGCTTTACCTGTACTCATTGAGCTGTACACCATGTGGTCCTAGGCCATGCAGCAGTTACCACAGCTCAATAGCTACATGTATACCTGTAAGTATTTCCTATAGCATTTGTCCCAGTGTCCGTTTTGGTGTTCGAGTAATGGAATTAAGAGAAATGTGATCTTTTGTAAGGAAGACGACCAATGTCCATGAAATCAGTCAGGCAAAACTAAGTTAGGCCTTGTTCACACATCAGTTATTTGGTCAGTTATTTCCATCAGTTATTGTGAGCCAAAACCAGTAGTGACGCCTTAACAGAGATCAGGTATAATGGCAAGATCTGCACCTGTTCTGTGTGTTTGACCCGCACCTGGTTTTGGCTCACAATAACTGATGTGTGAACAAGGCTTTACTAGGGCTATATATATTAGGTTTTTGTGGGGTTATCCTATGAAAAATATTTTGCAACGAATAGGTTTTTAAATTAATTATTGCTATATACATGCACAAAATTCAGTTTATGCACATATTCCTCTCTGGTAGCGCCCCCTGCTGTTTATCCTTCTGGTCTACCTTCTCCTGCTTTCAGAGGTGGACTGACATGCTCAGTAGCTTCCCGTGCACTGGCACAGCGATCATATAGTGAAGCGGCCCAGACACCTTTTATTCATGTATCCCTACTTCTAAATTCATAGGGGGGAATTTATCATTAGGAAAATATTTGAAGTCAGTTTTGCTTCAGTCTGTGTTGGAGTACTTTCTGCCACATTTATCAAACGTCACAGGTTGTTTGATAAATGTGTCTTGTCCTTAAACCTAACACTTCTGTCTAGAGAAGCCACTCCACTTTTCCTACTCCACCCTCCTCCTGGAGTGAGATTGCGACTATTTTGCGACTTTTTTAAAAAAGTCGCAATGATAAATCTGGAGTGAAACTCATTAACATGGCTAACCACACCCACTTTTCCACCCATATTACAAACTGGAGTGAGTTGTGTACACATGCAAAAAGTCGCAAAAAAATGCGCAAAAAAGTCGCAAAAGCCCTATCGTGCGACTTTTTGAAGACAGAATTCTGGAGTGAAGGTGTGATAAATCAGGGCCATAGTCTATAGCCTAGTCTATATCTCTCTAGACAGTGCAGAAGAAAATTGTGGGGGGCATTATATGCCATATGTATTTCTGGGGCTATACATGAGGGACTGTTTTCTTTGCAGGGGAGTAAGGTTAACAAGAACTAATTGCAGTGCATCCTCGATGAGCTGCTGCCCACCCACAGAAAGGGAAGAGTCCTCCAGATAATGTGAGCAAAAATCATCAAAGACATAGGGGAGATTTACGCCACAATAAAGTGGCGTTAAAAAGTCACAAACTGCCACATGCGATTTGCAACTTTTTAAAAACAGTCAGTAGTGGCTTTTTTACGCCACCCACGACACTTTTCCAAATGGTGGGGAGGAAAGGGGGGTTTCCAGTTGCAGAAACAAATTTATCTCCATTTAGGCCTCTTTCACACGAGCGTCGCGGATTTGTTCAGGATGCGTTGTGGATGCGTTGCGTTAAAAACACGTGGATTGCATGCGGATGCAATGCGTTGCGTTTTTAACGCACCCCCATTCATTTCTATGGAGCCTGGGCTGCGTGAAAAACGCAGAATATAGAACATGCTGCGTTTTTCACGCAACGCAGAAGTGATGCGTGAAAAAAAACGCTCATGTGAAAAGCCCCATTAAAATGAATGGGTCAGGATTCAGTGCGGGTGCAATGCATTCGCATCACACATTGCACCCGCACGGAAATCTCGCCCGTGTGAAAGGGGCCTTACTCTAGTTTTCTGGCGCAAATGAAGACAAAAATCTACTGCAGTTCTAGATTTCTGGTTAGGTGCATGGACTGCCTGAGGGTGCACCTAACTTATAACAAGAGGCACTCCTCATCATAAATTTGGTGCATCCTCTGGCAGCACAGGTGATATCCGGACCGGTGCAGCTCTCCCCCATAATGTCCAAAACAAAACATTTCGGAAGCTGTCGGTACACTCACTAGCATGCATGCCATAGATTTTCTGAAAGTTCAGCGTCTTAAAGGAACACTATGCAGCGTAAAGTTCTCCTCTTAGCATTCCTTTAATTTGGGGAGCAGGCCCGCCAGCATGTGCATTACTGCATTATTATGCAGATTATAAATGTGAACAGCGGCCAGAACAACCGGTGGAGTAACATCAAGTCTCAGTTTTCATACGATCGACCTATAGATAGTGTGAACTGCTGTATCCTCGAGATATTCAATATACTGAGAACCCAACCCGAGTATTTGGCATGAGTGCATTGTATTTCAGTATTGCGCTCTGATCGCTGTTTATTTCACCACATTGTAGGACTGCATGGAAGAAATCAATCTCTTCAGTGAAAATAAACTTCACTTAAAGCAAATTGGGGAGCAGCTCATCAACGCCAGCAACCAGGCGCGTTCCAAAGAGATCGAGAACAAGCTTAATAAAGTCAACGACCGCTGGAAGCACCTATTCGATGTGATCGGCTCACGGTAAGAGGAATCCTCTGCCGCCTGGGTTATTGTAATACTGCAAAATGTATAATGAGGTTCCCAAAGTAAGCCTATGTACTGTAATACTGTAAGTATTGTAATACAGCACAGGGTAACGGGAACCTACTACTACCTAGAGTATTGTGAAACCGCAATATATATGATCTTTCTAAAGTATGCATGTGCACCATAATACAGAAAGCACTGTAATATGGCACACAGTAACAGGAACCTTCCTCCACCTTGAATATTATACCGCAAAATATGTGACCTTCCCAAGGTATGCATGTGCACCATAATACCGTAAGCACTGTAATACGGCAAAGGGTAACCGGAACCTACTGATCTTTCCAACATAAGCGTGTCCACCATTATACCGTAATCACCGTAATATGTCGCACAGTAACGGGAACCTTCCACCACCTCCATATTATACTGCAGAATATGTCATCTTTCCAAGGTATGCATGTGCACCATAATACCGTTAGCACTGTAATATGGCACACAGTAACAGGAACCTTCCTACACCTTGAATATTATACCGCAAAATATGTGATCTTTCCAAGGTATGCATGTGCACCATAATACCGTAAGCACCGTAATATGGCGCACAGGAGCATTCCGCCACCTTGAATATTGTACCGCAAAATGTGTTCTTTCCAAGTATGCGTAATACCGTAATATGGTACCCATCCACTATACTTCTTTATGTATCCAAGGTCATATGGGAAAAAAAAACTGTTACATGGACACCTTATTACAGAGGTATTTTCCTGTGATAGGGTTGAATATTTCTGTAATATGTTTCTGATTTGCGCTATATGGCGGCATAGTATAGAGCCACAGGGGCCATACCATACAGACCTTGTGCACAAAGTCTTATATATTGTAGATTTTTTTTATACTAATGCCCCACTTATTTTCTTCTTGTGCTCCGTTTCCTCTGGGTGGCGGACATGTCCCCCGCTTATTGTCATGTTAATGCGGCACCTGCTGCCGCTTATGGAAATGAAGCTGAAGTTTGAACCAAGACAAGAAAAAGTTTTCCTTTTGCTGCAGCTGCTCCAACTGCTGGGTGATGCAGCGGTCACTGGGACTGAATAGGTCTTTGGTGATGGTTCTTTCAGATGTAGCAGAGCTGACTTTGCTAATACTCAGTTATCAATGGCTTGCCCAAAAAAATGTCTTCTGCTGTCAATGAATCCTTCACGTTTTGGCTGGCGTGGAGTGGTCACTGCTCCTGCACACAGGACGAGTACAGTGAGTCTTGGTGTAATTGGGGTGGTTTTGGATTTATCATTAGTGCCGCCGTGTAATTGGCTGTAGTGCTGCGTTAGATTCTCGGAGGAGCACTAAATGGTAATGGCTGACGTGGAGCACGTTCGTCAGGCTGTGGGCTTAGACAGTGATGCGATTCAGTGGGTGACATCAGGCTCGGCTTGGCCATATGGCAGCGTTACAAGCTGCGCCCTCCCCGCGTGTGTAAGAGCTTGTGCCATTCAGAAAAGAATTGTCAAGTCTGATTACTGGCGGGAGCCTGATGGAACACAAAGGGGCAGAGGGTGGGGGAAGCAGAGAGCCCGGGGGTCTGTCCATGCGAAATGCTGAGGTCAAACAGCTCTGGAACTTGTTTTATTTTTATACGGTTTTTATTTATTTTGTTAATCTTTATGTCATGTAACAATTGTTTTTACAGACTTTGTACATAATAGATATCATTTTTATTTATTTATTTATTTTCTTATTTTCCTATTTTGTAATATAGGGGACCCCTCTCCAGACTTAGTAAGTTTATAAGGATAAAAAAAGCCCTCCGTCCATCCAGTTCGGCCTGTTATCCTGCAAGTTGATCCAGAGGAAGGCAAAAAAAAACCTTGAGGTAGAAGCCAATTTTCCCCACTTTAGGGGAAAAAAATTCCTACCCGACTCCAATCAGACAATCAGAATTACTCCCTGGATCAACGACCCCTCTCTAGTAACTATAATCTGTAATATTATTACCCTCCAGAAATACATCCAGGCCCCTCCTGAACTCTTTCAGTGAACTTACCATCACCCCCTCCTCAGGCAGAGAGTTCCATAGTCTCACTGCTCTTACCGTAAAGAATCCTCTTCTATGTTTATGTACAAACCTTCTTTCCTCCAGGCGCAGAGGATGTCCCCTCGTCACAGTCACAGTCCTGGGGATAAATAGATGATGGGAGAGATCTCTGTACTGACCTCTGATATATTTATACATAGTTATTAGATCTCCCCTCAGTCGTCTTTTTTCTAAAGTAAATAACCCTAATTTTGATAATCTTTCTGGGTACTGTAGTCCACCCATTCCAGTTATTACTTTAGTTGCCCTCCTCTGAACCCTCTCCAGCTTTGCTATGTCTGCCTTGTTCACAGGAGCCCAGAACTGTACACAGTACTCCATGTGTGGTCTGACTAGTGATTTGTAAAGTGGCAGGACTATGTTCTCATCACGGGCATCTATGCCTCTTTTGATGCAACCCATTATCTTATTGGCCTTGGCAGCAGCTGTCTGACACTGGTTTCTACAGCTTAGTTTGCTGTTCACTAAAATTCCTAGGTCCTTTTCCATGTCAGAGTTACCCAATGTTTTACCATCTGTAGCAGTATACTGTCCTCTGTAGTGTGTGTGGCAGGGATCAGGTAAGTATGATTACTAGTGTTGATCGAGCACCGTAGTGCTCAGGTCGAACACTAGGTGATAGAAGTCAATGGGAGGACCAGAGCACTAAACCAGGCACCCCCTGCTCTGAAGAGGGGAAGGTGTCTGGTTCATAGGGAAAGGTGAGAAAATGATGGATACACCACTGAAATGATTTGGGAACAGCATGGGGAGGATGTCTGGATGCATCTTGGACACCCAAAAAAAAAATATATATATTGCAGCCAGATATAAAAATAGTCCTTAAAAGGACTTTTGGGTCTTTTAAACAAAAAACTAGCCCTGCCTAGACAATTTCTCTCCCTACACTATCTGTCCCTGCTTGCAGCAGCTCTCCCTGACTCGGACTGAGCCGGGTCACATGTCACCGGGTGCTATATAGCACCCGATGACGCGTTCTCGGCCAGCCAATCACTGTAATGCCAGTAGCCAACATGGCTATGGCATTACACTGAATGCCAGTACCTCCCTGCACGCTGATTGGCTGCGTAGCATCCAAGAAATGTGCGGGGAGGGGACTCGAACATGGCGCTCGAGCACACGCGGTGTTCGTCCAAACATCGCGTGGTGCCAAGCACCGCCATGCTCGACCGAATACAGTGTTTGGCTGAGCATGCTCGCTCATCACTAATGATTACCACTATGGGTCCAGCCACGTTGTAGAAGGGGTCTGTAGAAAATGTCAACTCTTTTAAAGTGGAGCTGTCCCCTCTCCTGACATGTCTGTTTTAGGCTACTTTCACACTAGCGGTAGGGATGTCCGGCAGGCTGTTCCGGTGGGTAAACAGCCTGCCGGATCTGTGCTGCCACTAGTGCATGTGTGCGGCCAGAACTCCATTCCGGCACCCATTCACTATAATGAGGGCGGAGTTCCGGCCGCAACACAGCAAATGTGCCGAGAGGTGGCCGGAATAAAACTACAACATGTCGGAGAAGCATGCCGCTACAGTGAAATTAGCCTTTGTATCTGCTTGCATTCCCCATGTAATAACAATTCTGGAACATCTATTCTTATGACTCTGATGTGCAGTTCCTTTATTATTCCTGCTAGAATTTTATGAACCCATTGCCAACAGCCTGCAATAAAGGTCCAGCTGGGTGTTACCAGTTGGGGACGTGTACCCTGCACAGTCCTGCACACACTATCCAATCAGTGCTGCCAGTGTCAGTCTGTGCAGGGACACATCCCTAACTGGTAACACCCAGCTGGACCTTATGGACACATAAGGAATAATAAAGGAACTGCACATTAGAGTCGTAAGAGTAGATGGTCCAGAATTGTTATTACATGGGGAATGCAAGTCATTACTAAACCAGACAGGTCAGGAGAGGGGACAGGTCCTCTTTAACCACTTCAAGACCAGGCCTAATTTTGCAAGTCTGACACGTGTCAATTCATGTGGTAATAACTTTGGAACGCTTTTACTTATCCAAGCCATTCAGAGATTGTTCTCTCATGACACGTTGTACTTCATGTTAATGGTAAATTTCAGTCAATATGTTTTACCTTTATTTATAAAAAATCTAAATTTACTGAAAATTTTGAAAAAAAAAATCACAATTTTTTAAATATGAATTTCTCTGCTTTTAAGTTGCATAGGGATATCTAATAAAATTGTTATTAATGAACATTCACCATATGTCCACTTTATGTTGGCATAATTTTGGAAATGTAATTTTATTTTTTTAGGACGTTAGAAGGCTTCAGATTTTAGATGTAATTTTTAAGATTTTCATGAAAATTTCCAATAGTTAATTTTAAAGGACCTTTGCAGTTCTAAAGTGACTTTGAGGGGCTTAAATAATAGAAACCTCCCATAAATGAACATATTTTAGAAACTACAGCCCCCAATGTAATCCAAACTGATTTTACAAAGTTTGTTAACCCTTTAGATTTCCCACAAGAATTAAAACAGAAGGAAGGTGAAATTTTATATATATATATATATATATATATATATATATATATATATATTCGCAGATTTTCAATTTTTAATTCATTTTTCCCATAGGATAGCAAGGGTAAACAGCAAATCAAACCTGAATATTTCTTTTCCTGATTCTGAAGTTTGCAAAAACACCCCATATGTGGTTGTAAACTGCTCTGTGACCGGCAGTAATGAGGGGGAGATAGTACAAGCATTTGTGATCGCTTTGACAGCTTGTCAGAGTGATCAAAAGCCTGGAGGCCAGGAAAAAAGGTCTCAGGTTAAGGCTCCATGTTCTTGGCTGTCAGGAGGCAACTGAGTCATGGAGCTTCTATGTACAGGTGCTGCACACAGGGGGCAAAGCTGAAGGACGTTTATAGTCAATGGGCAAACTTGAAGTGGTTTTAAAGGGGTTGTTCACCCCTGTGGACATTTTTGCCGTGATAGTAATCATTCTTACCTGATCCCCATCACTCTACCTTAACCTCTACCTCAATCAACAGCCGCTTTGACGCGGGTCATGTGACCGCTGCAGCCAATGACTGGTTGCAGAGGTGATTTGTCACCCATTCATCATGCCACTAGGTCACATGCCATACCCCCGGACTGCTGAGATGCCCAGTGCTGGCATTCTGTCCTCTTGAAGCGCTGAGCGGTGATGAAGTGTCCCACTGCCCACGGCTTTTCTCTATAGGGGATTACAAGACCACAAAGCTCCATTAGGCTCACAGCCAAGTGGCACTTCTCGAGGAAGCGCTGAGCAGATGTGTGCAGCCAGGCATCCATCAGATCACAGCGCTACAGCATCTCTTCACTGTATGATGGATTATCAAATATTCTGGATTATCAGGAGAACCTGGTGAAATGAATACAATACTCAGGCCTTGTTCAGAGGGTTCCCCCACCTTTTTAGAGAACCAACATCTAGGGAACTGTCCCGGTAGTAAATCCAGAATAAGGGTTTATTATCACCTCTGAATGAGGCCTAAGGGGTAGGTTCACACCGCGTTTTTTTGGGGAGAGGTTTTGAGGCACATTTTCCGGCAGGTTTTTCAGCCAAAACCTGAAGTGGATTCAAAAGGAATCTGACTTGTACTTCTCGTTCTGGATCCACTTCTGGCTTTGGCTGAAAAACCTGCTTGAAAATCGGCCTCAACACCTCCTTCAAAAATATCGGTGTGAACCTACCATTAGTGTATAGATCTTCCACAAAGACTTTTAAAATAGTCAAAATCCAGCTAGGGATACCCAGTGACCTCTGGGTGCAGTAAAATGACCAGGCCCCAATGGTTCCTAGTTGCGGCCATTCCCATAGTCTAAATGTCTTGGACTTTTTGCCACAGTCGCCCCATGCATTGTTTCCTGTAAGGTCATGGTCGTCCAGCGACCTTCACTTTCACTGATGTCCTCACCCATCCTCATGGACAGACCATTTCAGGATCAATGATCTCCTAATTAATTTCTTTGTTTTAATTTTCATGTTTTTGTTTTTTTTCTCTCAACACAATATTTAGTCTTTTTGCCTCTCTGTATGGTACATTCTGATGGCTGCAACCACAGACGAGAGGCTTGGTTTATATGAACCAGTGAATATGTAGGCCATGGTGCAGGGAGGGCTTCCTGGAGGAGGGGGAGCGCTGCTCCTGTAGTGATGCTGCCTTTACTCCTGAGGATGCATAGTAAGGAATCCTGACAGTAAGTGCAGCGTTATGTTTCCTGATGTCATGTCCCTCCCCGTCAGCAAATACTCGGCCCTCTTTCGGGGAGGAGAGGGGGATGGGTTGCCCACCGTCAGTGCTTGTATGTGTTGTGTGCAGACCTATGAATGAATGAATGGCTGTCAGAGGGGATGCGTGTGCTGGAGCCTGTTATTGCTTATGCCTCCATGGTCCTGTCTGATATGGGGGCTGCTCCGATCATACCTGGGGGGGACGGTCACTGAAGACACACAAAGGATCCATTAGTCTTGTGTATTCCAGGGATGTCATTACTTTCTACTTTTATGGTAAGGCATCTCCATATGTTTACCATTACCACTGCCTCCGGCATGCATCCATGGAGTGCTGCAGCAGAATGCAGGGGCCCGATTATTTGTAGCCCTGTGTTTTTTGTTTTTTTCATATTTCAATCCATTTCCAATTACAATCTGTTGGCCGCTCTCTTGGTGCATAACTGCATTGCAGGCCCTGTGCACGGCCGCATGTCTGGATGCATGTTTCTCCCTGGAGAGCGAGACTGATGGATTAATCTGAAGATATGCACCTGGGCTGTAATGGGTTAATGAGATCCACCGTCCTACAGGGAGGTTAACGTATAACATTGCAGATATTGGCTTATTATGGAATATGTGAGGTTCATCAGGTGCCTCTTCTATTAGGAGACATCTTATCTTATAGACAGGTAGATAATGGGTTGGGTGAGTCAACATGCGTTCCCTATGGTGCGGGGGGGATACTACAGTTCTAAAAGATGTGTTCTTTTAAAGGAGATTAGAAAGGAGGGTCTGTTTTTTGTTTCTGGAAACAGTGCCCCTCCTGACAGTGGGCGGTTTACGGTATTGCAGTATTGTTGAACTGCAATACCAGATTATCCTTGGCACGGTTACCGCGCAGACTCTCGCAAAGCAGCAGCAGGAGCCTGCCCCCGGTTTAGCTAAACATAGAGGGAGTCCAAATGAAAACCCATAGCTGAACCCACAGTGTGTCACAGCACGTTCGGCCATAGTATATGCAGAGGATTTTGTCTTGTACAAAATCCTCCGTGTTAACTTAGCTTTAAAGAGGACCCATCACCTCTCCTCACATGTATTTCTAAGTAACTACGTGCATACCCCATGGGATAACATTCCTATGACTTTATTGTTCCATTCCTTTATTATTCCTGCCAAAAGTTATGAATGAATTGCCAGCAGTCTGCAATTCAGATGGGTGTTACCAGTTGGGGGTGTGTCCCTTCACAGTCTGTCACTGGCAGTACTGATTTCATAATGTCAGACTGTGCAGGGACACACCCCCATCTGGACCTTCCTTGCAAACTGCTAGTAATTCATTCATACACTTCTAGTGGGAATAATAAAGGAATGATACAACTTAGAGTCATAAGAATAAGGGCTCCAGAATTGTTATCACACAGGGAATGCAAGTAGTTACTAAAACTGACGTTTCAGGAGAGGGGAGGGGTCCTCTTTAAAGGGGACCTATCAGTAGGTTAATGGCACCTTTACCATGGGCAGCATGAAATGGCGACTCATGCTCAGATTATACTGAATATTTTACCTTTAAAGCACTGCAGATTTTATAAGAGCCGGACTCTAGGAGACGTGTCCTCTGGGCGGCTTCTCGACGCAAACTCCGCTTTATTTTAGATGTCTTTCTGCCGGGATCCGCCATCCGTGTCGGTCCGACTGTCGAGGCTCCCCATAACCCTGACCAGCAGGATCGGCCCCAATGACTTGATTGGAGTTGGCTTGCAATTCTCTACATAGCCGGGCTTCATTCTCCAGACCGATGATCGTCGTATCAAAGGCCAGACATAACCCAGCTTCTATGGACAACTTGTCCAACCTCTTCCTAAGCTGGCAGAGGGAGCAGGAGGAGCAAGGGTGCACAGAGTGGCTTAGGCCCGCCCTCGGTGCATGTAACTGCTCATTTGCATATGGATTACAAGTACTTTTTCTCCCGAATGATGCCACGGATCGCAAAATTGAAAGCTGTCATTACATTTGGCTAAACTAGCCCTACAGGACATTGTGAATCTCCTGGTCCCTTTGATGTAGACTTGCATTCAAAGCTTTTTGCAGCAATTTAGTCCTTCGTAAAATTGTGCCGCATTGTCTTGTGAGATTCCTTGTAGGATCACTGATGACTGGGGCCCCACCTCAAGGGCGTGACTCGTTCTGAGCTGTAAAATCCCTTATTACAGTTTCTAGAAGGACGCTACTCTGCAAAATACGGAAACCTTAGGAGACCGTTATGTGATTTGCCCTCTGTCTTTTACTTTCCACAGTGTAAAGAAACTGAAGGAGACGCTCGTAATCATCCAGCAACTCTACAAAAACATGAGCAACTTGCGCACTTGGCTGGCTCGCATTGAGTCTGAACTATCCAAGCCTGTCATCTACAGTATCTGCGATGACCAGGAGATAAACAAGAAGCTCGAAGAGCAAAGGGCAAGTTCACATTCCTGCTTTATAAACTCTGCTCTCATTTTTCTGTTGTTTTTTCGAAAACTTTCTCAAGCAACCTTTTGATCATTTTAGAAGGTTGTCTCATGAAGACAACCCCTGTCCTTATACTCCATTAGGACACTACTCAGGCCTCCCCAGCTGAGCCAAAACAGAGAGCATCTCTGTTAGGGCTCATTTACACGACCATGTGCCGCCCGCATGTCAGCCGCATCTCCTCTGACCAGAACTCACTACAACATAGTGATTTATAATGCTGTGAGTTCCTATCTGACCTCAGGTTTCTTGTACTGTACTCACATGATGATATTACAGTACAGTAGACCTGGGGTCAGAAAGGAACTGACTGTATCCTAAATCACGATGATGCATTGATTTTGGGTCAGAGGAGCTGCCATTGGTCTGGGAGATGCGGCCGACACACAGGGCTTATGCACACAACCGTGTGCCGCCCAAGACAGGTGAGTTGTCCTTGCTGGTCATAGCTTCCCAAGATAAAATTGTCTCTAGTCTAAAAAAAAAATTGAATGTGAGATGACAGCCTCTTTAAAGGGGTTCTCCCTTTAAAACACTTAAATATTACCTTATTATAAATATATTCCCAAATACCTTTCATTAGTTATAATGGCTCATTTTGTCTGGAGAGCAATCATTAGGAGAGAAAAAATGGCAGCCGTCCTATTAGTGGACTCAAAACCTGTCCTAATCACACAGGAGGACAGGTTACTTCAGAACACTGAGGTAAAAACCTGCCTCATCCTCCTCTCTACAATATTTGTCAGAGATGCTGAATCTCTGTGGGAATAGGGAATGAGGAGACATGAAGTACAGAGAGGAGGTGGGGGTGATGAGCAGCAGCACTGGTATACAGTCTCCATAACCACAGCCCCACATTACCACAGTCTGTCCTGTCCTTCCTCTCTGTACGTTGTCTCCTCATCAACTCCATTCCTACAGAGATTTAGGTTCTCATCTGTATTCAGGATCATAATCCCCGACAAGCAGAGCATAGAGGAGGAGGAGGAGGCAGCTCTTTACCTCAGTGTTGTAAAGTAACTTGTCCTCCTGTGTGATTAAGTCGGGTTTTGTGTGCACTTATAAGATGGCAGCCATTTTTTCTTCTAATGATTGTTTCCTAGACAAAATGAGCCATTATAACTAATGAAAAGTATTTCAGAATATATTTAGAATAAAGTAATACTGAAGTATTTCCATTTTCTTAATTCCCAGAGAACCCCTTTAAGAAGTATGTGGCTCCTATGCTTGTGTATGGAATACCATCCAGATTATGAAATCTGTTATGCTTCTTGGAGCAGTAAACCTTTACAACAGTCTAGAAAATAAATCTAGGCCCTCCTGAGGCAAAAATTGAAACGGTACCCCCCTTCCCTTCCTTCCCCCAATGCCAAATTCTTCACCTAAATCAGACTCCCATTGATCTGATATTGATGACCTATCCCAAGGATAGACCATCCATATGAAAAACTTTGGAAGATATGGCTTGACCAATATAAAGTGCTCATTGCAGATTGCCATGTTGCTCTTGTCATGTTGATCTTTATGTAAGGACAAGCCATGGTTTTTGGTCTGGTTTGTCCTCAAGTAGTCCCATGTGCGTTGTGTGACCCTGAGGAGGGAGGCTTGTTGATGAACCCTACATTGCACTCTTAGGACTTGCAGAAGGACATCGAGGTGCACAGCCCAGGGGTGGCATCTGTGCTGAGTATCTGTGAGCGCCTGCTGCATGACACAGATGCCTGTGCCAATGAGACCGAATGCGATTCCATACAGCAGACCACGAGGAGCCTCGATAAGCGATGGAGAAACATCTGCTCCATGTCAATGGAGCGGCGGATGCGGTAAGAGCTGACCCTCATTTCTTGCCTCATTATATGTGGAAATAGAAGCTACCTCTAGCCGTAGACAAGTTCATTTACCAGGCTTGTGTGATATTTCCAACATTAAAAAAAAATGTGTTTAACTATACATGTGAATTTTTGGTAGGATTGAGGAAACCTGTCGTCTGTGGCAGAAATTCCTAGAAGACTACTCCCGATTTGATGAATGGCTTAAAGAAGCTGAAGCAATGGCAGCATCCCCTGATTCTTCTGATGTTCTTTATACCAAAGCCAAAGAGGAGCAGAAGAAGTTTGAGGTTTGTGTTCGTTTTGGTGTATTTTTACTGCAATGGATGTCCATTTCTTTTATCCTTATCAGATTTTCTACCGCCTAGAGTTTCCTACCTAGTTCTGGGACTGTTGGCCTACAGGTATCTCTCCTGACCTTGTATATACATGCATGCTTAGCTCAGCTCTTCTGAACAGGGTTATGGGTGTAAGCTGCTGATAGCACCTCTGGTGTGTCTCTCCAAGAACTAAAACATCGGGAATTTTGAAATCCAACACCTTGATCCTTATCTGCTGTCTGGGGAAAGTTAGGAGGTCTCCATACTCATTAGATGCTCAGCCATTTTACATCTACTGTGTATGGTCAGCCTACTTTATCTTTTCCAGAACACACAGCTTGGAGGGTGACAGTGGTGGCTGCACCAAACTGCCTCAGTTCTAATTCTACATGGGGGTTGTTGACATTCACTAGGCTACAAAACATGCCGGTGGCACATATTAATGTTCTTACCCAAGATGTCCACCGGAATAAGGAGTTGACAAGCAGTTTTCTTGCCTTCCTTTTTCGTTACAGGGAAATGCAAATGTTTTGTGAACAAGACTTTGGTTTAAAGGGGATGTCCAGGAAAAAGGATTTGCATCCCCCCCATCAAAAACTGTGCTGCATCTGTCCATAGTTTGTGTTTGGTATTGCAGCTTATCCCTCTTGAAGAGAATAGGATCAAACTGCAATACCAAGCACAACCCTGGAGCTGATGTGCTGGTGTTTCGGTGAGAGAAGCAGATCATTTTTCAGACCCGGACATCTCATCAAATAAAGTGACTTAACTCTGTCCGTAAAAAATGTATTGAGTGTCTTTATCCTAAATAATTTAAAGGCATTCCAGAGGCAGATCCACGAGCGTCTTACTCATCTAGAGCTGATCAACAAGCAGTACAGGAGGCTCGCCCGAGAGAACCGGACCGACGCCGCCAGCAGACTGAAGCAGATGGTGCATGAAGGAAACCTGAGGTGGGATCAACTCCAGAAGAGAGTGACTTCAATTCTGAGGAGGCTTAAGGTAAGATGGAGGACACAGCCAGAGGCGCTGGGATCTTCTTCCTGTAAAGTTGTCTCCACCACATGCAACTGTCGATTCTTGGTTTAGCAATTTTTTTTATTTTTTTTTTATTAAGCACTTTACCAGCCAAAGAGAAGACTTTGAGGGGACAAGAGACTGCATCCTAGTATGGCTCACAGAGATGGACTTGCAGCTTACGAATGTGGAACACTTCTCAGAAAGCGACATTGAGGAGAAAATGCAGCAGTTAATAGTAAGTACGGTAATAAAAGTCCTCCCCATTCCTTACCAATGGTTTTGAATTCTTCCCGATGTGTGAGCCAAACGAAATAGCCCCAACATATGAAACTATATGCCATACGGATGCATATGTTGTCCAGTGACTGAAATAAAAGGTGCTGTTGCGTACCTCCCAAGCATATGACAAGTCACGCTTGTTATCCATCAGTCCCGTTATTTTAAGGCGTGAGAACCGCTTTACTTTTAGAGATGTTTTTAAGGGAAAGCATCAAGTCTCCTATGGTTTTGAGCTTTTTTGTGGTTTTATTATGGCCTCTGTCTCCACCTTTTAGGGCTTCAAACAAGAAATAACACTAAACGCCAATAAAATTGATCAACTGATCGTTTTTGGGGAGCAGTTGATACAGAAAAGCGAAGCAATGGATGCCGTGGTCATTGAGGATGAACTGGAGGAGATTCATAGATATTGCCAAGAAGTTTTTGGACGGGTGTATAGATTCCATGACAGGCTGACGTCAAGGAATTTGGTAAGAAACCTTGTTTGGCACAGGGTAAGGCAACTTTTGGCCCTTGACACAAGGATCACGGTAATAAGATGCTGCATGGCATTAAGTGAATGTGAAGATCATTAGCATACATGGAGAATTAAGGGCCCTATAGCAACAATCAAACCAGGCCCCCACACAGGACAGAAGGGTTTCTGCCTAAACCCTTTTCAATGACCCTTGGGCCATTTTTCCTCTGCTTTATTTGCTAAAAGTTGTATCTTTAGAGGGTAGAGTCCTGACCAAGTTTTCACCACCAGTAGAAGAGGAGATAATCTCAACTAAGACTGGGCCCCCTCTTGTCCTGGGCCCCATAGCGTGGTCTGCCGATATGGTAGTTACGCCCCTGTTAAAGATGATGATGTTGCTGTGACCACATCCTGATAGTCCCAAGAAACTCTGCTTGATTTCTTGTCTGATGGGTCACGGGCTCGACACAATTCACTTCCGCTAGATATGATGTAGCGCCTTGGTCACTGATTTGGATGTAAAGAGAAATTACCACATATACCTACCATTTTTTACTATCTTGTAAAATGTACATTATATCATAAGTTAATATATATTATCATGACTTTTAGAATTTAGAGGAAACCTCTGAGAATGATACAGATGGTGAAGATTCGAGAGAGATCCAGAACTCGTCGTGGCACTCCACAATACCGGATGTTGAGACATCCCACCCATCTCTCTGCCATTTAATGCCCCCGACTCTCCCTCATGAGAGATCTGGTCGAGAAACTCCAGTCAGCGTTGACTCCATCCCTCTGGAATGGGATCCAACTGTAGATGTTGGAGGCTCTTCCATGCATGAGAATGAGGAGGAAGGGACCTACTACAACCCCTTATCAGGTAAACTCCTCCATTTGGCTTGCATTCCTGACTTCAGTCTAAAGTTGTTCTTCTTTTTCTCCAGTTGCTCCTGAAATATCTTGTGAGGAAACAAATGACATTATTTTCTTACAGATGTAGAAATTGCTGAAAGCCCTGAAGCCTATGTCATAATGACAACAAAAACTGTCCAGGCATCTTCTGGTAGGCCCCCCCACTGCCCAATGCATGTGTCTCATACTGGCACCATCGCTGTGATGCACGCTTATTTTCCCCCTCCTCATGTTCCCTCATTTGCGCCGTTTCCTCTGTTGCTTTGTGTCAGTGCCATATTTCCCAAACCATGGACATCTCATTGTGGTGGCACACTTGAGGATGGAGGATGACCGAGGGGAGCTTCATTCTGTGGTTGAGATGTTTTCTCATGTGCTTGGGATATATGGAAACGAAGACATTTTATTTTTTTATTTTTATCTCTCCGTCTTGCTAAGAGAAGGTTCTTATTTTCCCATTAAGCCAATGAACATACACAATGGAGGACCATTTGTGTATATAGTCTTGTTGATTGAGATGTTCTGCATTATATGCTTTTTTCCATCTGTATGAAATGATACTACTTGGCTTTAAAATACTATTTTTTGCAGTCTGCATGGGCATTTCACGATATTACATTTGCTTGCTAAGCCAAACCTCATATCTGTTCATTATCAATACTAGTGATCTAACCAACTTCCATTGCCTTTGTCTGAATATCATATAACATTGATTTTCGGCCCTTTTTTCATATCCTGTATTTGACTTTAAATGCTGTTCCTGGTAAGTCTGTGCGACACCACATGCCGGTGCCTATAGGGTGACCTGTAAACTTTGCACCATGGCACCACCGCTCCTTCATTTCCTGAGTATCTTCTAAATTGTTGTATGGCTTTTGCAGGCAAATCTGACCTGGAGACTCCATCTTGGCATTCTCCAGGTAAACATGTGGCAGCTGTGAAAATGGACTTTAAAGAAGATAAAAAGACGACGGGACTTGTGATTGCCGCGCCAGAAACCAGCACTTTGTTAGATCACTCTTCTGTAAGTTCTACATGTAATAAATATTGGGCATATTCCGCTTATGTGGGTATGATGTGATGCACCAGTTAACGCCTTTCATGTTGTAGACGGCTCAGGAAACCACGTCAAGTCCTGCTGGAGAGATCGACCTTAGAACAGTCAACTCCACCAGTCAACTGGAAGACCAAGGACTTCAAGGAATGAAAAGACCTGAAACGCATTCAGGTACAACATAATCGTATGATATTTTACGATGACCATCATGGGAGAGGCTGAACACTAGGTCTTGTAAGCCCATGAAAGTCTAATGCTGTGGGTTCGCTATCTTCATCTCCTGCAAGTTTACCAAGAACGAGGAGACATCCCCTTTTGTGTAGGCAACTCAAATATCAATATAGAAAAGGGTTCTTTACAGTTAAAGTAGTCAAATGGATAGAACTTAATCTCTACTACGGTTATACTTAATATGATTAGTAATAGTTGATGTTCATTCAGACCTAGGAAAATTATCCAACCACCATGAGTAGTCCATAAGAAATCCCTCCTCCCATGCGGCTTACTTGTCGACAGATGGCCAAAGGCCTTTGTGCTGCCTTCCTCTGAGCAGCAAGGTCTAAGAAATGCTAAAGTCTTTTGGTTTCTACCTAAGTAACTCTGTTCACATCTGCATGGGGCTTCCATCTCTAACTGAAGCCATGATACTGTACCTGATCTAAATGGCACCCAACAGATCCCATTGACTTGCAATGCGCTCCACCAGCTTTTGACAGCAAGAGTTGGGCTGCATGTGGGTGACACATACAAATATCATCCAACCAATTTCCATACAACTTGTCTTGTTCTTCAGAATGTGGAAGATGGAGTAAGGCACCCCCATTGACAGATATTCTACCCTATACAGTCATGGCCAAAAGTTTTGAGAATGACACAAATATTATATTTTCACATGATCTGCTGCCCTCTGGTTTTTATGTGTGTTTGTCAGATGTTTTTATCACATACAGAAATATAATTGCAATCATATTATGAGTAACAAAAGCTTATATTGACATTTAGAATGAGTTAATGCAGCAAGTCAATATTTGCAGTGTTGACCCTTCTTCTTCAGGACCTCTGCAATTCTCATTGGCATGCTCTCAATCAACTTCTTTACCAAATCCTGACTGATAGCAGTCCATTCTTGCATAATCAATGCTTGCATTTTGTCAGAATTTGTAGGTTTTTGTTTGTCCACCCATCTCTTGATGATTGACCACAAGTTATCAATGGGATTAAGATCTGGGGAGTTTCCAGGCCATGGACCCAAAATCTCTATGTTTTGTTCCCTGAGCCATTTAGTTATCACCTTTGCTTTATGGCAAGGTGCTCCATCATGCTGTTAAAGGCATTGTTGATCGCCAAACTGCTCTTGGACGGTTGGGAGAAGTTGCTCTCGGAGGACATTCTGGTACCATTCTTTATTCATGGCTGTGTTTTTAGGCAAGACTGTGAGAGAGCCGATTCCCTTGGCTGAGAAGCAACCCCACACATGAATGGTTTTAGGATGCTTTACAGTTGGCATGAGACAAGACTGGTGGTAGCGCTCACCTCGTCTTCTCCGAATAAGCTGTTTTCCAGATGTCCCAAACAATCGAAAAGGGGATTCATCAGAGAAAATGACTTTACCCCAGTCCTCAGCAGTCCACTCCCTGTACCTTTTGCAGAATATCAGTCTGTCCCTGATGTTTTTTCTGGAGAGAAGTGGCTTCTTTGCTGCCCTCCTTGAGACCAGGCCTTGCTCCAAGAGTCTCCGCCTCACAGTGCGTGCAGATGCACTCACACCTGCCTGCTGCCATTCCTGAGCAAGCTCTGCACTGCTGGTAGCCCGATCCCGCAGCTGAAACACTTTTAAGAGACGGTCCTGGCGCTTGCTGGTCTTTCTTGGGCGCCCTGGAGCCTTTTTGGCAACAATGGAACCTCTCTCCTTGAAGTTCTTGATGCGATAGATTGTTGACTGATGTGCAATCTTTCTAGCTGCGATACTCTTCCCTGTTAGGCCATTTTTGTGCAGTGCAATGATGACTGCACGTGTTTCTTTAGAGATAACCATGATTAACAGAAGAGAAACAATGATGCCAAGCACCAGCCTCCTTTTAAAGTGTCCAGTGGTGTCATTCTTACTTAATCATGACAGATTGATCTCCAGCCCTGTCCTCATCAACACCCACACCTGTGTTAATGGAGCAATCACTGAAACGATGTTAGCTGGTCCTTTTAAGGCAGGGATGCAATGATGTTGAAATGTGTTTTGGGGGATAAAGTTCATTTTCTAGGCAAATATTGACTTTGCAAGTAATTGCTGTTAAGCTGATCACTCTTTATAACATTCTGGAGTATATGCAAATTGCCATTATAAAAACGGAAGCAGTAGACTTTGTAAAAATTAATATTTGTATCATTCTCAAAACTTCTGGCCATGACTGTATATGTGTTGTCTTTGGAGTCAGGAATAAGTCACTACCAGAGTCCTTTCTCATGGAATCATAGGGTCAGACAAGCTGGAATCCATCATGTCTGATACTTCTTTTCCTTAACATCTTTCATCAGGGGAAAGTCTGGTGGCCCCTCCATATACATTAGATGGATGGCTGATCAGTAAGTTTGGCCGACTGAAGTGTATGGACACCTTAAAGGGGTAGTGAGAAGTTATCCACTGTACACAGGGTTGGGGATAACTTGTGATCAGTAGGGGTCCCAGTGGTTGGATCCCCACTGATCTATCAGAGTGGGGCCCCCATACCCTCATGCACACTGCTGTTGCATTCATTTCTATGGGAGTTTCTGAGACAGTTGTGAGGTTCTAGAGAAATGAATGGAGTGGCAGTGTACATGTCTGACCTGCCACTTTGTTCATTTTTGAAGACCCCAAGGGGTATAGGGTCCCGGTTCTTTTGATCAATTGGGCCCCCAGCAGTAAGACCCCACCCCCACAATTTAATATTGCAGATTCTGCCAGATTTGACAGTAAAAGTATCATTGCATACGGTGCTATTGCATCTATCAAAATTACGGACATCTTGGTGTAGCCTGAGAGGCCCCATTATAAGTCGGTGAGGACTGTCGGGCGCCTCTGTGTGACAGATCAGGCACAGGATTGTAGCTTCCGTTCTGAATGGAAGCCACAATGCCGACGTGAACAAAGCCTTGGTCTTCAAGTATTTCCTCCTGGATTCTTTAGCAAAAATCTGAAACATTGAAGTTGTAACTGTTTAAGAAATCTTAAGGTTTTGTAAGTCTCAAAATGCATTAAAATTCATTTTTTTCACACTGATTTCTCCAGTGTAAAGAGAATATGTTAGGACGATCTCACAATTATAAGAGGAACAACATGTCAACAAAACCCGTGTATTTGGCTGCGTTCTCCTTGGACGTATTGCAGGGCACCCTGTGCTCGGTTATGACTAGGTTTACGAGGTAAACTTCTTCTTATGCTCGGTCTCTATTTTCCGTTTAGGTGTCATTGAGCGTTGGGGAAATTATTCACGCGCAAACCTTCAGCAATGAACTCGGCAAGAAGCAAAGCTCCCAGCGGTGGCAGCAACTCGATGCTGACTTGGATAATATCACACTGTGGTTGGATAAAACTGAAGTAGAACTCGAACAAGCCACAAGGCTGAAGCCGTCGTCTACCATCCAAGAGCTGGAACAAAAAGTGAAGATGCTTAAGGTATATTCTGTATATACAATATGATGTATAGGAACTTGGAGAGATTCTACGGGGTTGAAGCAGTTCCACTATTGTCTACAAGATTTGTCTGGTATTGCTCACTCCTCAAGCACACAATCATGTCCGTGTATCGCTAACTGCATTTTTTGTGTGCCATCCGCATTTTTTTGCAGACCCATTGACTTCATTTGGTCCGTGGTCTGCATTTTGTGGACATATTTTATCTAACAAACATATGGAGGACCCAGGTGCTTTCTGCACAGAACACGTCCTATACATTACCACAAAATGCGGACCACAGATCTACTGAAATCAAAGAGTCCGCAAAAAATGTGGGTGCAACATGGACTGTATCCATATTTTGCAGATCCGGAATTTGCAAGCTGCAAAACACATACGGTCATGTGCGTGACCCTTTACTTGAGTAGTGATGAGTTGCAGTACCAGACACAGTTTCTGGAACAGGTTTTTCCTAATCACGGGCATTCCCTGTCACGGTAAATCACTAGACCATAACCATAATGACGATTTGGTCGACTAGGGGCAGACTTTACCCAGAATTTGTCTTCCAGCTTCATTTATGAATGATTGATTGAAATGAGAATAAAGGATCTCCATAGTTTTTAGACACGGCGTCAGCCTTGTCCGTGGCCTGTATTGCAGTTCAGCCCTCTCTACTAGAATGAAGCTGAGCTGAAATACCAGACACTGCCCATGCACAAGGGTAGAGATGGTTCTCTTACTCATCCCTGTTTTGTGGCCGATTGCAGTCCACAAATCCTGTATGTATGTCTTGAGGCATACATACACGGATAGGACTTGGACTACTTTTGAATTTGGCTGGGGGCAGCTTTGCTGTTGCAAAAACCTCATCCCAGACCAGGCAAGCTAAGCCCTGCCACCTTGGCTGTTTCCAAGCTGAGCATGGACGGACTGGTGGTATTCATACCAGGTCTGCCCTTTCTAGGTTTAATATCCCTTTAAAGTAATTTTTAAAAAAAAATCTAACTTATTGCAAACCCATGCTGAGAATTCTCGAGACTGAAGAATTCAATAACCTGTCACGTCTCTCCACCTGAGACTGCCATTTATGATGACAATGCATTTCACAATTGCTCCTCACTCTCATTCTTCTAGGACATGTTGAAAGCATTTGATGATTATAAAGCCCGGGTGATATCTGTAAACCTGAGCAGTAAAGAGTTCCAGCCCGAGGATGAGGAACTGGAATCTAAGGATGTCTTGAATAGACTTCACATGGTGAATGTGCGCTGGGAGCGAGCTTGCAGTGAACGGGATAGTTTGAGGGAGAGCTTACAACGTGATCTTCTACAGTGTGAGGTGAGCTTAATTGTCCACTAAGAACTCAATTATATCATTGGGCCATTTGTGTGTGTGTGTATTCTTTGCTCCATTGTAGGAGTAGAAAAATGAAAATAAGTGTACTCCATCTATCCTATTATGGATATCAATGGATCCCGTTGACTTGGGTCTATTGGGTTTCCACCATAGGGTCCGCCATTTCGATGGGAAGACAAGTGTTGCCCCTTTTTTTTCCGTCAAATGTGACAATTTCCAATGGCTTCTTCTAACGCTGTCTCCAATGGAAAAGCAATTACAGCTTTTGTTGGAGTGTAAAACGGATGGTTCTATTGGTGGTCAAGTTGAGTCAAATGAATTGTAATTGCCCGCAGGGGGAAAAGTGTCCTGATACAGACTGATAAATGGCTAACCAGCCCTAATGTCCCCTATCTTGCTCCTAACTTAACTTTAAAACATAACCTTTAATAGTGTATCTCTAAATGATGAATATTAAACTCATGGGAGAATATTTCTAAAGATTAAAACTGCCACACAGGGTGTGTGATGTATTAGAAAAGCACAATGGTAGGATCTGTGGTGTTTATTTAATAATTAAGTATAATAATATTAGTTCTACTTTTAGTTTTCCCTCCACCCCTTATACCCTACTCTACCTCTTCCTAGTCACTGCATAATATAAACCTAATATTCACAATGAGCTAATTCAGTAATTCCATTGGTGGTCCTTAACCTAACAACGCTAGGGAATAACCTCCCTATAGTAATTGATAAGCATAAAAAAGAAAACAAAAAACATGATCAAAAATACAGTAATCACATGGCTCGATCGCTTGATCTCATAAAAATGACGAAAACGTAAAGCCTTTATTAAGTCCCTTTGGCCTGAGACTTTTTCTAACAAATAAATCCATTTTGTCTCTTCCTGTAAGAGGATCTTATCAAGAGTCCCTCTTCTTACTCCCAAAGTCTTTTTTTGCTCACCCCCCAGCAACTGAGGTAGGACAGGTCTCCATGATGATAGGCTCGAACATGTCTGGAAATAGGCGTATCTGCTTTTGGTTTCTAATACGTGATGTGTGGCAGTTGTGGCAGTTTTAATCTTTAGGAATATTCTCCCATGAGTTTAATATTCATCATTTAGAGATACACTATTAAAGGTTATGTTTTAAAGTTAAGTTAGGAGCAAGATAGGGGACATTAGGGCAGGTTAGCCATTTAATATTTATTAGTTATATTAACACCCCTTCTCCTAATAGGGTCATTTGTTGGTGCTGATACAGACTTTAAGACTTCACCTATGGTTCTAAAGTGGACCTACAAAAGTAGAATAGTGTTTTTCATTGTGAAATTTGTGCTAGGTCTTATGTGTGTGTCATGTGGACTCCAAATATGATACTTATAGAATCCATGTTTCTAAATTTTTATTTTTTCAAAAAACCCACAAGAAAAATGGTGGCATGCTCTAATGTCAGCCATATTACAGCCCAAGCACATGGCATTGCAGGTTAACCTGTAGTCCTACATGAAATCACAAGTAACAAAGATATCATAGGTTGTACCAAACGTAGCAGAGCCAGGTGTCAGCTGTAGGCTCAAGCTGTGATGTCCTCAAGTGTAACCTGGTTAAAACCAATGTACTGTTTTTCTGTCGTCTTGTAGGAATTCCAAGAGCGGAGTGATCAGCTGCTGTTGTGGTTGACTGAAGCTGAAGAACGTAGACTCAAATACCGTGTGACGGAGATCACTGGAGACCCACATGTCTTGCTGGAGAGTCAGAGGAATCTACTGGTAAGACTCCTTGTACGGGAAGGATAAGCCCAAACATCTCGGTTCTCTCCCTTTAAGGTTTATATGTGACTGTCAGAGTGCTGGGTCCCAAGGCGGCCAGAGCTGGCGAGATGAATGTGCCAACCCCATTACTAGATGCCACATGAGAAGATTAAGTCTTTAATAAGCTTTGTAATCGTATAAGAGTAAGAAGTGTCAGGTCATGTCGGAATAGATGTAATCTCTTACGTACACTGTAAGTCCTGCAGACTGTCCGCTGTATGCATGCTGGCACTTCTGCAGAAGGAGCTGTAGACATGACAAGACTTCAGCTCGATTCATTACTGATCGTTCTGGGTATGGGGCACCCCAGTGCTTCATCCTCTTGAGGATACATATCTGGTTACACCAGGCACATCTTCAGACTAGCCATTGTATTCTCAAGTCACACTCTTCTCTTTGACTATTACATTTTGGCCAAGTGTAAATTCTACAAAAAGGTGACTTACAGGCTGTCTGCTGCGACTTCTTACCCAATACTGTGTGATTACAGTCACTGTTATTAGGTTTTCCATGGATATAGTACATGCAGGGTCAGACTGGCCCACCAGAGTAGCAGAGGATCCTCCGGTGGGCCCAAGCTCTGATAATATTGGAGCCCTAGTAAAACAGAGCCCTTAAAGAGGGTTTCTAAGTTTTAAATACTGATGACCTATCCTCTGGCTAGGTCATCAGTATCTGATTGGTTGGGGTCCAACACCCGGGAGCCCCGGCAATCAGCAGTTTGAGAAGACACTGTAGCTGCTTTGAGTGCCACGGCCTTCTCTCTGCTCTCCCTAGGTCAGTGACCTCACGTTCATTGGTCACGTGGCCTAGATGCAGCTCAGTCCCATAGAAGTAAATGGGGCTGAGCACAATACTGAGCACAGCCGCTGTACAATGTATGGCGCTGAGCTTAGTAAGTGTCAAGAAGGCAGCAGCCCGGCCAGGAGCGCCGGTGCTTTCTCAAACAGCTGATCGTCTGTGTGTTGGAGCCCCACCCATCAGATACTGATCACCTAGCCAGAGGTTAGGTCATCAGTATTAAAATCGCGGAAAACCCTTTTACACAGAAGATGGGCCTAAGAGACTTCAAGCCGATGGTGTGTACAAGTTCTGGCTCGGGCAGATGAGGCACATCTACCTGTGGAGCTCTAATCTTCATCTGGTGTCTGTATAAGGGATGTCGACCAAGTGCAACTGATTTATTAAACCATAAAATGCTACAAGTCTGTGATATACTAGGGAGTATGGGCCATAACGCTCTGCTATTCCACACTGGCATACCATAGAGTGGTAGTGAATGCACCCGAGGTGCCTGCTGTAAAACAGTAGTATGGCTAAGGCTATGCATTCAAAGCTTGTGTCCGACATGACTATAGAACCCGTCCCCTTACAGGTGCCAAAAGTGTGTCCTTGTCAAGGTGTGTGCTGGTATCTTATTTTTTTTGCAGCAGCAGATCATTGTCTTATGCATTGGTCCACAGCAAAACTGTATTCCACGTGGTATACGTAACATAGTAACATAGTATATAAAAGGCCGAAAAAAGCCCTCTGTCCATCCAGTTCGGCCTGTTATCCTATAAGTTGATCCAGAGGAAGGCAAAAAAAACCCTGTAAGGTAGAAGCCAATTTTCCTCACTTTAGGGGGAAAAATTCCTTCCCAACTCCAATCAGACATCATAATAACTCCCTGGATCAACAGCCCAGCTCTAGTAACTATAACCTGTAATATAATTACCTCCAGAAATACATCCAGGCCCTTCTTGAACTCCTTTAGTGAACTTACCATCACCACCTCCTCAGGCAGAGAGTTCCATAGTCTCACTGCTCTTACCGTAAATAATCCTCTTCTATGGTTTTGTACAAACCTTCTTTCCTCCAGACGCAGAGGATGTCCCCTCATCACAGTCACAGTCCTGGGGATAAATAGATGATGGGAGAGATCTCTGTACTGACCCCTGATATATTTATACATAGTTATTAGATCTCCCCTCAGTCGTCTTTTTTCTAAAGTGAATAACCCTAATTTTGATAATCTTTCTGGGTACTGTAGTCCACCCATTCCAGTTATTACTTTAGTTGCCCTCCTCTGAACCCTCTCCAGCTCTGCTATGTCTGCCTTGTTCACAGGAGCCCAGAACTACGTATATTTTTAATTTATTTTACATTGTGGTCAATGGCAGACTTATAGCACCGTATGGTGGGAAATACTTATGACCTGTATCTGCAACGTACAGACAAAACGCAGTGTGAACATACCCCAAGGCACTTTTTCAATACTTTTAAAGGTTTGGGGCTGGTTATTTTGTGCCTAGGACACAGTGAGCAAAAGACAGAATAGATCTTGGTACAAGGGAGAAGGGGAAATATTAGGGAAAGTTTTCGAGCCCCCTTCAAGATTTCATTCTCCTCTTTATCAAAAGTAAGAGAAGGGTAGATCTCCAATGTTATGCCCACATGGGCTTGGGCTACCCAAGGATTAGAGGTTGCACGTGAGCCTCAGGGGACCTGGCCAGTGACCATTTATTATGTACAAGAATTTTAGGATATAATGTAGAATGATTTGATAATTAACCGGCTTTATACTTCTGTTTAGCAACTGAAGGAACAGCTACTGGAGAGACAAAGCAGAGCAGACGCCCTTCAGGATTTGTCGAGTACCTTGCTCAGTAGCTCCTGTGGTGCTGGATACGTTGAGGCAGAGGAGAGGATGCATGTCATCAGAACCAGGCTCAGACAGCTCCTCAAGGACGTCTCCCAAGACTTGTCTGCAGTGCAGAAAGCTCTGGTGAGTACACCTTTCTTTGGTCAGATGAGAATAGGACATACTTTATATACAGGTTTTCTAACTGGAGACTTCATATACACTTCCCATCAGACATGTATCCACAGGACATGCCATACATTTTTGGTTTCCTGTCTCCATCACGGGTATGAAGGGAGAGGTGGTCATGCACAGTCTTTGCTATATATGTAACTCTAATGGAATTGGGAGAGCGGTGGCCACCTCTCCATTCACTCCCTGCCTGCAGGGTTTGGGGATTCTCCATCTGGAGGTAGGTGTGGAATCTTGAACCATGATCTCCATCCTGCGTCTCTTTTGCTCTGGCAAACCTACAACTCCAACCATGTCCTAACCACCACAGACCACCAGTGCTGTTCCTTTACTGCAGCCTAAATTTTCCCTTTAAAGACTTAACCTTAAAGGCATTATAACACCACGATTAAAAGGGTTTTCTGAGATCTTTATACTGATGACCTATCCTCTGGATAGGTCATCAATATTACAGCGGTGGAGCCCTGCCGATCAGCTGTTTTGAGAAGGCACCAGTGCTCCTGTGGGTGCCGCGGCCTTCTCCATGCTCATCAAGCACAGCGCCGTACATTGCATAGCAGCTCTGCTTGGTATCATGCACAGCCCCATTCATTTCTATGGGGCTCAGCTGCGTCTAGTCTATGCGACCAACGAACGTGTCGTCACTGGCCTCACAGGAGCATCACTGCCTTCTCAAACATCAGAACGGCAGGGGTCTCAGGTGTCGAACCCCCACCGATCATATACTGATGACCTATCCAGAGGAGAACCCCTTTAAGCCATATTTAGGTTCTACAGCTTTCTAATACACTTAATTTCTTCAAGATCTCCGCTTGCTGGAAGTGTATGGGAATGTTCATTTTCGGAAACCCCATACACACACTCAGTTCCATGCCTATAGTGCTCACCCTGTGGCCATTTGTTGTACAGAGCCATGTTGGGTGCTTACATTAGGCGGGGGGGAGCGCAGAACCCCATTTCGACTCCTGTGGCTTACATGCAGTTCTGTTCCACACTTCTCTTGAATAAGAACAATCCAAAAATCCATTAATATGCGCTGCTGTAGGACAGGCCAAGGATCACACATTTTAAGCAGTGGAAGGGACCAGTCCAGTGAGGTGGCAGTGGCTGGTGTTAATGTCTCGTATGATTGTGTGCATTAATGGCGCGAGCCAGGATTTAAGAATTGGGTGTTTGAAATGTGTAAGCTTAATTTTTTTTTCAAAGGATTGCTTTCATCCAAGAGAAGTGCCAGACAGAGCTACATGGCTGCAGTTCTGCTGTGTGTTACATGCATCAGCAGAACATGTCTTACTCCAGTCCTCAGTGTTTGCTATACTGTATCAGTGCAGGTAAAATGTAGTCAGGGCTGAAGTCACCCATGGAGTACCGCTGTTTGCTTGGCTGCATCTGTACTTTCCTGTGGTTTTGCACTTACAAGTGCAGGCCAGAAATTAGCGGTAATCCACAAGCGTTGGAGCAGCCGGGCCCTGCCATGTACGAGCACCCTTAAGCTAATAGAGGATTACCTAAACTGGATACAATTATAGCAACCACTTAGCAGTGAGAAGCATTATGTCTGCGTGGGTTTTCAGCCTCAAGCTTTACAGAAAAATCTAAATCACAGGCAGCAAGATGAGACCTTGAAACACTGAGGCTCCATTTTAGGCCTCATGCCACACCACCCGTATCCACTGTGCAGTCAGTGTCCAGTCTGCATTTTTTTTTGGAGACCCATTGACTACATGGATCACTGAAACGCAATTTGCGGAATATTTTGATCCATGTGCTTTCCACATCCGTATATCTGTTCTGCAAAAATATAGAACTCGTGCTATACTTGGCCCCAAAATGCAGACCACGGGCCTACTGAAGTCAACTGGTCTCCAAAAATGGACAGTATTCAAATCTTGCGGATCTGCAATTTGCAGACCACAAGTTACATATCATCGTGTTCATGAAGCCTTACAGTGCAGCTGCCCCGACAACAATTATAACCCAAGCTGCTTTTCCTCATCATTAACGAAGATAACAATTTGGCAAAAAAACAAACTTTCCCTCCAAATTAGGTACAAACACCTCAGCATAAATTGACCTGCCGTGTTGATCTGAAATCTGCATCTGCAAGTCAATTTCTGCTGCCGTTCTCCCCAGCGAGTTTCACCCTTTGAACGGCAGAGGGTGAAGTCCAGAGCCATGTATGTAATATAGGCAGTGTTTTTTTTTCTGCTGTATTTGCGGTCACGTGTGGACAAAGCCTAAAAGTGGTTCTCCTTCCTCACTTACAGGACACGTCAGCAGCTGATGAGGTCGATTCCGTGATCTCCTCGTCCTCCCGCATGGAGGTAAGTCCTCAATATTGTCCTATACCAGTTGAATACAGAATCCATATTATACTATGTATAATTATCCTAGAGGTCAAACCTTAAACAAATGTTTTTCGTTTTACAGACCGCAGTTGGAGCAGCAACAAAAGACTCTACCAGGTTTGTAGATTTGAGTTACAGAATCCCAGAACCTTAATGTTGGTCTTTATAATGCACCTTATTAAATTATTAGAACGGTTGGCAGCTTTACATACAATCCCAACCAAACATTACTCCATGTGTGGAAATGAGTTCAGACATGAAGAGCAGCGTCCATCAGCGTCCTCCTCCCCGATGCCTGGACATCCAGGAAACTAGCATGGGCACTGAGTGTATTGCAATAGGAGGAAGCTGGTGGACATGTCTCGTCATTATTCCCCTCCATCTACAAGCATTTTCAGGACAGGAGCAGTGTGTGGTTGAAAAGAAGACCATGCTAACAAAAGTGCATGGCTTCAGAAAGTGTCAACCTCTAAAAAACACACATAAACCTGAATCTGAGGAACTAGAAGTGGCTTAAAACATTAAAGGGGTTGTCTCACCTCAGTAAGTTGCATTTATCATGTAGAGAAAGTTAATACAAGGCACTTATTAATGTATTGTAATTGTCCATATTGCTTCCTTTGCTGGCTGGATTCGGTTTTCCAATACTCTGCTTGTTTCCATGCTTACAGACCACCCTGCAATCCACCAATGGTGGTTGAGCTTACACACTGTAGGAAAAAGCATCAGCTTCTGGTGGCCGGGACCATGGGAGTGCATATAGACTTGTGTTTTTTACTATATTGTGTAAGCACGACCACCACTAATGGATTGCAGGGTGGTCTGTAACCATGGAAACGAGCAGTGTATAACATACCTCCCAAGTGTCCCTCTTTTTGACCCAAGTCCCTCTGTCCCTCTTTTTATCCTTAAATGTCCTTTTTTGACCTGGAGGATTAATGCATAAATGTTCATTAATAAATTTACTAAATTGCTCCTTTCTATCTGTTTGGTTTCTACCTATAAATTAGACCAGAACTTCATTATTTGGTGCAATTTGGACTTTAAAATATCTATCTAATAATCTGATGATTTATTTATGGATAATGAAACGCAAGAAAAAAATTGCCACAGGGGCTCCAGTAATTATGCTTTGGGCGGAGTTAGAGGTGTGGCCTAGTAAGAAAAATTGTTGTGATGCGCACCACACACATTGAACCTCTTTGCAATTTTCAAAATTTGGGAGGTATGGTATAATGTGATGGAAAAATGAATCCAGACAGCAAAGAAAGCAATATGGACAATAACAATACAAGGCACTTACTAATGTATTAACTTTCTCTACATGATAAATGTCACTTACTGAAGTGAGACAACCCCTTTACATCAGTGGACCTCTAACTTCTGGTTCGTCATCTGTTTTAAAACTACAATGCCCTGAATTGTGTCAGATGCTGGGAGTTTTTAGTTTGTGCAACAGTTGAAAAACCATAGGTTAGTCATTAGATAGCTGGTCCCATACTGCTCATTTAATAAGGAGGCACCAGAGATAGATCAGTATTTCCCATCAAGGGTTCTACCGCAACGGGAAGTTACTTTAACAATATGGATGGTTTATTGCTCAAAGAGGCTTGGTGGGTAAACAAGCAAAGTACTTGACAAGCTGCCACCACCACGTAATGGTTTTCCTTCTTCTACACCAAGGATGCCTAACTTGCGGCCCTCCAGCTGTTGCAAAACTACAACTCCCTGCGTGCCCAGTCTTGCACCTCCTGGCAGACCCCAGTGACATCCATGTTACACCCTGAACCATCTACTCCCTAATGAGAAAACGGAGACAAGACATATGTACAAAAACGTCTTTTTTTTCTTATCACAGGACAAGAAAAACCCAAGACAACGTCCAGGAGGCCCCGAAGAAGAGGTCTTTCTTCTACAGAGTGTTGCGAGCCGCTTTCCCCCTACAGCTCCTCCTGCTTCTCTTACTCTTCTTCGCCTGCATGATTCCCGTCTCCGAAGAGGACTTCAGCTGTGCCCACGCTAACAATTTTGCCAGGTCTTTTTACCCAATGCTGAGATACACTAATGGCCCCCCTCCTACATAGTTACACTTCCTGTAAATTTTCACCCCTCCCGATCAAACAACATTCCAATACTGTGCCCAGGACAACACCAGCAAATCGTGGGATAGATCTAGAGTAGGGGGCGCACCATCCTCACCTCCCATCCTCCTTCATTTCACTTTGACATTTCCCTTCTTAGCGTCAAAGCTGCAGGTTGGTGCTTCAGGCAACGGGTGGCTCACTCATTTGCATGCACATAGTAACTTTATATCAATGTACTTGGTGGCAGTTTCTACAGATATAGCCTTTTTACATATTTTTAGATGATGCAATTACATGTTTCCTTTCCTATTTTTACTGGAAAAGTTTTATCGCATGGATGTGGCTTTTATTTCTTTTATTTATGTGAAATTTTAACGTTAATTATTATGTAAATTAGCACATTTCTTAAATGGGCCCATCTCTATTCAGAATAATTCATGATGTACAGAACAATTTGCTTTTCTACAGATTTGTTGTACAGTCAGATATATTTGGCTTTTTTTTTTTTAAACATTTCCTTTTTAAGCCATTTTTGAAATCATGAAACCTATTGGATTGAAGGTCATTTATTGTTCAAGATGTACCTTAAAGGGATTCTTACTATATCGTGTAAGATAGTGTTACACATCCCACCAGCTGGAAAAGTGTTGTGGGATATTGATTCAATAAACTTCATATGACCTTTGCAATAATTACACCTTTTTGTGTTTTATCATTGTGGATTGGTTTTTACAGGTTTTGTCCAAAATGAGGAAAAACTTGGCTCCACCCCCACTGCGCAGGTCAGGCTACTTTCACATCTGCGCTTTCCCTTTCCGCTATTGAGATCCGTCGTAGGGTCTCAATAGCAGGGGTAAAACTCTTCCGTTTTGTCCCCATTCATTGTCAATGGGGGCAAAACTGCACGAAAACAGAGTGCACCAGAATGCGTTCCGTTTGGTTGCGTTTCCATCACGGACAGAATAAAGCTGCAAGCAGCAGGTTTTTGTTGTCCGCGATGTGGTGCAGAGTAAGACGGATCTGTCATGACACACAATGTAAGTCAATGGGGGCGGATCCTTTTTCTCGGACACAATAGAAAACGGATCCGTTCCCCCATTGACTTTCAATCAAGTTCATGACGGATCCGTCTTGGCTATGTTAAAGATAATACAACCGGATCCGTTCATAACGGATGCAGATGGTTCTATTATCAGTAACGGAACAGTTTTTGCTGATTCATGACGGATCCAGCAAAAATGCTGGTGTGAAAGTAACCTTATGTGCTATTGCACCCAGTGAATAGGGTGAAGTGCCGTTTCTGGAAGAAAGGAGCCATGTTTCTCTAATCCTTTAAAGCATGATGTTTAAAATT